>JAVUPR010000312.1:3262500-3797500 GCA_036785695.1 Gentiana straminea | reverse complement strand
AGGTGGTGGAAACTACCAAGCTGGAGTACGGTAGGGGCAGAGGGAATTTCCGGTGGAGCGGTGAAATGCGTAGAGATCGGAAAGAACACCAACGGCGAAAGCACTCGCCGGGCCGACACGACACCGAGAGACGAAAGCTAGGGGAGCGAATGGGATTAGATACCCCGGTAGTCCTAGCCGTAAACGATGGATACTAGGCGCCGTGCGTATCGACCCGTGCGGTCTTGTAGCTAACGCGTTAAGTATCCCGCCTGGGGAGTACGTTCGCAAGAATGAAACTCAAAGGAATTGACGGGGGCCCGGACAAGCGGTGGAGAATGTGGTTTAATTCGATGCAAAGCGAAGAACCTTACCAGGGCTTGACATGCCGCGAACCCTCTTGAAAGAGAGGGGTGCCTTCGGGAACGCGCTGGATTTCTTATCTCATGTCCCCCTTTCGTGAAAAATACCAATTGCTGTGGAGGGTTTCTTCAAACAACAAGGGGCTGGGTCAACTACTCAATCAAATGATATTGAGCATGTTTACCATCTCTTCTCGAGAAAGAATGGGGCTATTTCTTTGCAAAATTGTGCTCAATTTCATATGTGGCAATTCCGCCAAGATCTCTTCGTTAGTTGGGGGAAGAATCTGCACGAATCGAATTTTTTGAGGAACATATCGAGAGACAATTGGATTTGGTTAGACAATGTATGGTTAGTAAACAAGGATCGGTTTTTTAGCAAGGTACGTGATGTATCGTCAAATATTCAATATGATTCCACAAGATCTAGTTTCGTTCAAGTAACGGATTCTAGCCAACTGAAAGGATCTTCTGATCAATCCAGAGATCATTTGGATTCCATTAGTAATGAGGATAGGGTTTTGTCACCTCTCCAACTATCTTTCCATTAGGAAGTATTTTAGTGGCCCAAGCACTTATTTGTTGAGGAGAAATTGATCCAATTCGGAGTTTTTGATGTTTATACTGATCGATCATAGAATAAAAATACTAATTAATTACGATTAAGCTTCCTTCCTCTTAATCTGGAAGTTCTTCTCAGATACAAGGAAATGATTAAGTTCCAGAGCTAAAGATCGTAGTTCTCGAACGAGTAATTGAAAAGATTCTGGAGCATCCTCAGGGTTTGGTATTGTTCCTCCAACGATGGTAGTACCAAGTACTTCTTGGCGAGCTCTTATTCGTTCTCAATAGCCATGATATGATCATCTTAGGGTGATCCTTTTGTCGACGGATGCTCGTCAAGAAGTTGATCAACCCTTAGCAAACCTCCTCCGTTACTAAGTCGAGGGCACCATGCCTTTAGATGAAAGACCGCCCCCTCTCATTCTGGTATTGATCCCTCCTCCTTTTCTTTCGATAGCTATAATTATGTTGGAACTAGATACTCTATGTCGGAAGAAGGTGAGGCAACGAAGGATCTACCATTGGGGAACCAGGTAAACCCCTCGAGTACCGCCCAAGGACCCGATTCGACTATTAAAGTAAGCGTAATCCCGGGTACTTGCCCTTTCCAACCCACGTTCGGTGAAAGCACAAGCTTACCCTTCTTTACATCTTGTGCCATCGATAGTTCATCATAGAAGGCCTTCCATCATTTTAGACTAGCTTAACGGGTTTAGGACCGGATTCTCCCGCAGATTACGTCACGAAGCACGTCAAGATAGGGCTTGCATCCTAGAGCTTTTACCGCCGAAAGGTCTTGCGAAGCGCGGTTGCGGCGTCAATGGGCCTAGGAGAACTGAGTGCGGTACGTGCCGGGAGTCGACAAGATTTGTTTCAGGCTTGCCTTGAGCGGATACGGCCAAAGGGAAAAAGGAATGCTTGTCAAACTCAAGGGCAAGGCTACTTACTGATGATGTTTATGTCGGTCCCGTAATAGCTCTCCAAGCTAACAAACCATTTTTTTGTAAAGGATCTAGTAGGTTGGGTAGCTTTTGCTATCTTTTTTTCCATTTGGATTTTTTATGCTCCTAATGTTTTGGGGCATCCCGACAATTATATATCTGCTAATCCGATGTCCACCCCGCCTCATATTGTGCCGGAATGGTATTTCCTACCGATTCATGCCATTCTTCGTAGTTGTTAAGGGTGATTTTATACGTTTTATAAGGATATATTTTATATCAATTTCCCCCATATCTGAATGTTTTTCATAGAAATCGAGCTTTATATCGAAATATTGAGCAAATGAGTTTTAGAAGTATTAAAGTGTAAACTTGAGCTAATTTCGTGATTTTATTGGTAATTATCTATGGTTTTACACTTTGCGTGTTCTTATGGTTTTGAAGGTACATTTACATGTCATGGAGAGGGATGAAAGGAGCTTAAAAGATGTTCAAGTGATGATTTGCATGGAAGGAAAGAGATAGGGATGAAGTTGGAATGAAGATTTGAAGAATCAAACGAGCGTTTGAGCTGAATGAAGAGTGAACTGGCGTCCAAGTCCCGTCCACTATGGACGGGCGTCCATTAAATCAAACTGGCGTCCAGGAGGAAAAAGTTGAACAGAGAGTTTGGACGTTGTATGGACGAGCGTCCACCTCCGTCCAGAAGAATGGACTGGCGTCAAGAGGCATCAGACGGGCGTCCTTCGACCGACTTAGCAGCAGCCGACTTTATTATCTATAAATAGCAGCGGGATTTCAACCCTAAGAATATACATTATTGAGCCCTATTGATACACAATCATTAGGAGAAAACCCTAGGCGCCCCAGCCCCCTTTTGGGAGGCTGGGGTGGCGGTTAGATTAGGTTTTATTTTCGTTTTTTTTCTGTTCTTGTTCGTCCATGCTGATGGCCTTCAAGCTGTGAACTGGAGCATCCATGGTACTTTTCAGCAGCGTTTTTGATTTCTCTCTTGGATAATCTTGTGAGTGATTTTATTTAAAGTTTGTATCTTTCCTTTGTTTATTTGTTTATGCAATCGATATCGGAAGATGTATTGCTATTTGGTGTTTACCGTATGATGGAAATCGGTGTAAACCTTAGATCACCATAGGAAAGATTAGACTTTTAACCTTGACATAACGGAAGTTGATAGGTTAGATTTCTAGGTTGTTAGATCTAATAAATCTTGCACCTTGTTTTGAGAGCGTTAATCTCTATAGATCGGAAGATGATGAGATTGATAGACGGATTACTTACGGAAGTAGGAATTCATACCTTTGATTAGGTGAACCACAACTTTGATTGAATCATCATAAGATAATCTAGGGAAGAATTAAGGGTTGCGGGATGGTGGATCATGTTTGTTCTATGTTGATTTGCTTCAGTCATTATCATGATAGTTAGTTTTATTGTTTTCTTAGTTGTAGTTTTATTTTATTTGCTTTTGTTCGCAACGATATTTTCCTGGCTTTGGACTGACAATCCTCTGTCCAGTTTATTTTCCGTTTTAGTTTAGGTTTATGAATAATTGTATCAACCTTAGGAGAATTAATGAACTAGATACCCCGATTCCCTGTGACCGACTCCGGTATTAATCGCTATACTACGATCCCTACACTTAGGGAATACCGGATTTATAAATTTTATTACTTGTTTGCTTTGTTAGATAAAATCCGTGACAGTAGTATACCTGACAAATCGGGAGGTGTAGCTGCAATAGCACCAGTTTTTATATGTCTGTTGGCTTTACCTTTTTTTAAAAGTATGTATGTACGTAGTTCAAGTTTTCGCCCGATTCACCAAGGAATATTTTGGTTGCTTTTGGCGGATCGCTTACTACTAGGTTGGATCGGATGTCAACCTGCGGAGGCATCATGAATTAAGAATTATCACAAGAACAAGGTCTACTTGACACGAATTAGTTGTTAATGAAACTTTTCATAGGAATCTTTCACATAATACCCAACCAATACGATTATCCCAGCTCCCCGGTATGAATAAATAAGTAGATAAATACTAACCACCTCATCACTTCGGATTATCTCAATTTAAAAAATCAGCCAAAATGTAATATAATGATCATATCTTTGTAGCGACTGAAATCTTTTTTGTTTCTGAAAAAAAGATTTGTA
This sequence comes from Gentiana straminea, assembly GCA_036785695.1. Lineage (NCBI taxonomy): Eukaryota > Viridiplantae > Streptophyta > Magnoliopsida > Gentianales > Gentianaceae > Gentiana > Gentiana straminea. Next base: position 3,793,480 of record JAVUPR010000312.1, on the reverse strand, counting down.
AAAAAAAGATAGAAGAAAAATGTAGATAAATGGAAGGATGAGAGAATGAGAGAAAAGTGCCAATTGACCCAACTAGCGAATCTGTTTAGAACTATTCAATCTTTTTTATTTACGTGAATACCTCTCGTCATTGAAAAGAGCAGTCATTTGTACCAACGAGCCGACAACTGATGGCTGTTGGTCACGACTACTACCAAAAAGCTTCAATCGAGAGCCATTTTTCACATGGAGGAGTGTGCATCTTTATGTTGGGTGTTCTTCTGTCGTGCGACCCGGCGGCTTATGTGCGACCTGTGGCCCACGCCTCCTATTTGTTCAGGGCGGGCGGCGTGAACTCTGACTGGAAAACCCACCAACCATCTCATCAGGACAGATTCTCCCACTATCCCAGAAATTATCACTGATGCCCCTTCCTCATCTATCCTTCCCACTGCTTCTCCCCTACCTTCACTACCTACTATCCACACAACTCTCATCTCAGATACCACTAGCCCAAACACAACTGGCGAAGATCAATCAAACACAATACTTACATGTTTAAGCAATCCTATTACCATTCTTTCCCTTCCTGCTCATAACCAAAACCAGAACCCTAACTCTCCTCTTTCTATCAACCAACTAGGTTATGAAGGAACCTACAAAAGAATTAAACAAGAGGTTCCTAGACCACTTGGTGATATCACAAATCTGGATTGTAATCTTGGCAAGAGGAAAAGCAATGACGAGGAAGCAGTTCAAGGGAAAAGATCAAATGTGGATTCAAATATTGAGATGGTGGAGGCTGCCTTGTAGCTCCACCAAGCCCAATGAATATACTTTGTTGGAACTGCAGGGGCTTAGGCAACCCCAAGGCAGTTCATAGTCTTAGATGCCTCGTAAAAGAATCTTCTCCCTTCCTTCTTTTTCTCTCTAAAACAAAGCTCTTTTCAAAAGCAATGGACAAAGTAAGAATTCGCATTGGGTTTGCCTCTGGTTTCCATGTTAGTAGTGAGGAAACTAGGGGAGGAATCTCACTTCTTTGGAATGACTCTTCCTCTGTACAAATTCTAAGCAAGTCTCTTGGCCACATTGACTCTATTGTCACCTTCAATAATCAAGTTTTTCGTTTTACCGGCTTCTATGGCAATCCAGATCATGCCCTTAGACATGAATCGTGGACCTTACTGAGGAGACTTCACTCTGTCTCAAACCTACCGTGGATGTGTGCGGGGGACTTCAATGAAATCCTCCACATGACTGAAATAACAGGTGCTGTGACTAGACCCAGGTACTTGGTGGAAAATTTTAGGCATGCCTTGGAAGATTGTGAGCTGCATGATATTGGCTATTTGGGGGCTAAGTTTACTTGGCACAATGGCAGACCAAAGGGTAATGTGAAGGCTAGATTGGACAGGGCAGTAGCAAGCAAGAGCTGGACTTCTCTTTTTGCAGGGTATTCTGTGAAGCATCTTACCTTCACGTAGTGACCATATCCCTATACTTATCTCTAATGGACCCTTCTGTATGAAAGCCAAGATTACAAAAAAGAAGATTCCCAGATTTGACCCCTTCTGGATTCAAGATCCTAATTGTTTGGAGATTACAGAGAATACATGGTCTTTGTCCCCTCATACCACTACTCTTGATTGTGACAAGGGATCAAAGCTGTTAGAGATTCACTCTGTCTTTGGCGCTCTAAAAAATATGGGAACCTAACTAGGAAAATTGAGATGATGCAAGAGAAACTTCAGGGCCTTTAACAACAGGATGATTTTGATATAAATGAGGAGAAGAATCTTATGATGGAGCTGGATCTTCTTTTAAATATGCAAGATGACTACTGGAAGCACAGAGGCATGACTAATTGGTTGAATTCTGGGGACAGAAATACAACCTTTTTTCACAAAAAAGCCTCAATCAGACATGATAAAAACAAAATTGATGCTCTGACTACTGAGGATGGAACTACTCTTACTAAACCAGATGATCTAAGAAACTATGCAAGGAGTTTTTATGCTAATCTATTTTCTTCTAATGCAGGTACTAAAAACTTTGATATTTTATATGATCTGCCCTTCCATCAAATTAATGCTGTCCATTATGTTGCCTTTCTTGAGTCTTGCACTGAAACTGAAGTTACTAAGGCACTGGAAAGTCTCCCTCGGAGGAAAAGCCCTGGCCTCGATGGAATGCAGACCATCTTTATTCAAAAGCATTGGCATGTCTATAGAAGTGATTTGCTGCCTTTTATCCTTAAGGTGCTGAATAATGATGCTGATTTTTCTGCTATAAATGGAACTTATATTACTTTGGTGCCAAAAATCTCTAATGCATCAACTCTTATAGATTTCAGGCCAATCAGCCTCGGCAATACCATTTACAAGATCATTTCTAAAACTGTGGCTAACAGGTTAAAGAAGACTTTGGACTCAGTTATTGACCTTTCTCAGAGTGCTTTCCTAAAAGGTAGGCTAATTACACAATGCCATAACTGCCTTTGAGGCCTTTCATACCCTCAATGGTGGAGGTCAAATTGGGAGTCAACAGATGGACTTAAAACTGGATATGGTCAAAGATTTTGATAGAGTAGATTGGGGATACTTAGAGCATGTTTTGAAAAGAATGCAACTACCCTCCCAAATTTGTTAATCTTATTCTATGGTGTGTTACTACAGCAAGTTTCCATGTTCTAGTCAATGGGCTGCCTTCTACCAAATTCCATCCTACCAGAGGAATTAGACAAGGAGACCCATTGTCCCTCTTCCTTTTCATTCTGTGTTCTGAATGTCTCACAGCCCTTATCAAACAATCCATTCTCACTGACTCTCTAACACCCTTTAGATTTGGGATGGATGGTCCGAACCTATCTCACTTATTGTTTGCTGATGACAACAAACTTTTTGCAAGAGCTGATCCCCCCAATGCTCATGAGATTAAAGAATCATGTTATGCTATGATTACTAATCTGGACAACAAGTGAATCTTGCCAAATCTCATGTCTACTTCAGCAAGCATTTGGATAAGAATCTGATGGTATCCATAACTTAAGCTCTGGCTATTCATATTGGGGACTCTAGTGGTAAGTACCTGGGACTTCCCTTTCTCATTAGAAAATCTAGGTATGATGTGTTCAAATTTATCAAGGATAAGATCTGGAAAAATCTCAATGGATGGAAATCTATGTTCCTAAATCCTGTTGGTAAGGAAGTTCTCATCAAAGTTGTGATCCAAGCTATCCCTACCTATGTAATGCAATGCTTCTATCTCCCCAAAAAGTTGATAAATGAGATCCTTGGCATGATTAGAAGATTCTGGTGGGATAAGAACCAGGAGAAAAGCTCCATAGCCTGGATCTCCTGGGAAAAAAATCTACATACCCAAGAATCAAGGAGGAATGGGATTTAAGGATCTTAACTTGTTTAATAAGTCCTTATTAGAAAAACAGTCCTGGAGAATAATTAAGAACCCCCACTCTTTGGTCAGTATTGTACTAAAATACAAGTATTTCAAGAAAACAACCTTCTTGGATGCTAATCTGGGATCAAGACCCTCAAATAGCTCCTATAGCAGAGTCTCTATCCCTCCATTCTCTTGTCGCGATTCTGTTTATAAAGGGCGAGCTAGCTGGGCAGCGGGCTTTATCATTTGTTGGGCTTAGGTATGGGCTAGTCTTTGGATTTACGGGCTGTTTGTCGGGCTAGGCATATCACTACCATTCTTAATCATTATAGAAGATAAGGAGGAATCTATATGTCTAAGGATAAAATATTGTACTGAACTTCAATTGTGTTCCCATATTCTCTTGCAAACTATTCTAGAATTTTGAAGTGAACTTCGTATCTTCGTTAGATACTATGGATAAAGGAACACAATGAAGTTTCACTATCTCATTAATGTACAATTGCGCCAAGTCGTCAAGTGATGTAACACTTTTGGTAGGTAGGAAGTGAGCAAATTTAGTCAATTGTCCACTATCACCCAAATGGCATTCATATACCATTTTCTCGAGGCCACCTTGTAATGAAATCAATGGAAATTTCCTCCTATTTCCACAAAGGAACCTTTAAGGGATTAAGAAACCGGGGTAGTCTCTGATGTTCTGCTTTCAATTGATGGCAAATTGAACACTCTGAAACGAACTGTAAAACCATGTACTTCTCATTAAAGGCATAAATGTATTTTTGTAATTTTTGTGAGCCCAGATTATTTTATTAGGTCAAGTTTAATTGTTTAAAGAGAGATGAGGTGGATTGTAAAGGCACGAATGGGATTTCATGGCAGGTCTTCATTAAGGGCATTTTGAGAATGTGTGATAACCCTATTTATACACAACCCATTCCCAAAATCCATTTAATTTCCTTAAATTTGGAAAGGAGCAGCTGAGATAAAGGAAGAGAGGAAAGAAAAAAAGAAAAGAAAAGAGAAGAGAAGAGAGAGAGAGAATCTTCAACTTTCCGGGCAATCTGGTCATCGAAATCGCAAACGAATCACACCACAGTGCTCACCACGAAGAAAGGATCATTTCTATATAAGTTTTACTTCAATCAGTAAGAAAGTTCGGAATCCATTTTTAGATGAAGAAGTGTTCTGGTGTTTTCCTAGTTAAATGATGCTTTAGAGGTTGTAGTAATAGTAGATCCACGTTTTTGTTGTAGATTTGAAGTGTGTTGCTTAGATTTTGGAGATTTTGGAGATTTGCTTAAGGATCTAGGTTTTCCTGAGCATTTTGGCTTCTTTGGTGAAATAATAGGTAAAGGGGTGTTGAACCGAATCATTAGTTGTTAATTTTTCTTTTAATCATGCACACGATCTGTAGAACTTCTATATTTTGATTGTTGTATGTGTTGGATGTGATTTGGATTCGAAAACACAGCAGTTCAACCAATTTTCTATAGATTCGCGTCGTTTGGCGCACGCCCAAACCTTTTTAGCATGCGCCAAAAAGTACCTAATACTTGTAGAATGTTGTTTGAGTCGTTAGCGCGCACCAAAAGGCTTTGGCGTGCGCCAACGCGAAACAGTCTTGAACATGATGGTTCTGTCAAGTTTAGCGTGCGTCTGAACCTTTTAGCACACTCCAAAAATGTCACAACTGAGCAAAATACTTCCAGGAGTTTCTAGCGGGCGCCAAAACAATTTAGTGCATGTCAGGGAGCCCTTTTACACAAAATCATGTTTTCTTCCTTTATTTGAGCATGCCTTAGTTTAAATCCTTATGCGGAATGTTGTAAGGTGAAATGTATGTGTTATAGTGTCTCTGGCTCCACACCGTGATTCACGGGAGCAATGGAACGCATTTCATTTGGCCTTATGTGATATTGACTTAATTATCAATGATTACCTTGTTATGTGGCCAAGTTAAGGGTTTGGTTTCGGGTGGATTTGACTCAGCACCTTATAGAGGCCCTCTGCAGGAAGATACTCGGGATCATCTGAAACCAACCTTATTCCTTAGCCTTGTGGATGTTGGATTAGATGCCAATGTTTCTGTGCAATGTGCTGGGTAGTGTAATGTAGAGTTGATCTAAGGTCCAGAAGTGTCTAAAAGCTAAAACATCGCTAAAACACATACTTGATGTGTCTAAAAGCTAAAACATCTTGATCTTTGGTGAGACGTTTTTATATCGCTACATAGAACTATTGCTCCTCTACATGGTTAGAAACCAAACGGACTCTAGTAATATTCCACATGGTCCATATACCGTGCCCTAAAGGTGTTGCGGAAATGTCGTGGTGTATACTTACCATGCAAAGTCTCCTTGGATCAAGGTGTAACAAATGTATTTGTTGGTTGTGTCTACTAGTAGGACTAGTATAGGGGAGTGAATTACTTGAACATATGCGCTGTTAATGATATTCATTGTGTTGGTACATGTTCAGATTCAGTGCTTCTAATCTTTACTAAGTAATTTTGTACTTACCCATTTATTATTGCTTCCACCCCGAGAAGGTGGTTTGGTGTAGGCTGAGTTCGAGATCGTTAAAGAGATCATCATGAAGTTGCAGCTGTTGAAGATTATCTTTCTTTTGTTTCAATTTTATGTATATTATCTTCTCTTTCTTTTGTAATAGATCGAGATAGTAGTACCTTCTGGTTGGAAATAAAGAGTTGTAATACTTTATTGTGTATTAAGTTTTGGGATTTGTGTTTTAATTGCAGCCTGTGTTGTTTCTGATCGGTTGTAGTAGCCTTTTAGTCCCAAGTCAATCCTTCGTTCTTCGCTTTGTACTCTGATGTTGATGATGTCATACTTATGTATATAATTGATTAATTTTAATTATTTACGTGTAGGACGTTCTTTTCCGGTTAAGGACTCGGTGTCCGGAACATAGGCGTCACATGAACTTAGCAATACTTCTCTTCATCCCATGCCACCAGAAGTGGCCTCTAAGGTAATGATACATCTTGATTGATGAATCAAGTGTAACTAAACTATTGATGGAATGGCGTGGGAAACTTGCATGAATTCGGACCATTGAGCGATATTATGGCTTGCCTGCAAAATGAACAAACGTTTAAAGGCCGGGAGTGGTTTTCTCGGGGATGACCCTTTGACGCTGAAGTTAGTAAAGGTAGCAAGATGGTTTTTGAAGAATGTACCATTCATGGTTGATCTTTGTGGGTATTCATAGTTTATAATAGTGCTATAGTTATGTGGATGTCATGCAAAGAAATGGAGGTTGTAAACTAACCTTAACCAAGAGGTAGTTGTCCCTTGTCAAGTTTATGGGACCACTTCTCATTGAAGTGTTGGCAATCGACTTCCTTGATATTTTGTGTGATGTTCATTCACATGAATATTACTAACAAGTAAATAAAATATCAATAACCAATATTAATTTTATTATTTAAAAATAGAAATATGATATTGAGAGTGGGGTCTAACATCCATTTCTCTTTCCTAAAAAAAACATTCATTTCTCGATTTATGCGTGTCATTAATACGCATGGGTCATTCTAATCTTCATTGTAACATCCATACTAGTAGAGAATTAACGAAATGAAATGAAATGAAGTATTGGTGGTTCGAACTCGAAACGTTTAGCTCACGAGCTAGTACGAGCTTTTTCGTTTTTAAACGAACAAAAAATTATGTTTGAGCTCGGCTCGTTTAATACATGAAATGTTCGAGCTCGGTTCGTTAAACATATTTTTTGTCTTCCGGCTCGAGTTTTGCTCGAATTCGGCTCGAGTTCGGTTCGTTAAAATATAAAACATAAAGCGCAAATGTAATAATAACAAGTTAGACATTAAAATTACATATATTACACAACTAAAATTACTATAAAAATATCTAAATATTATATAAATCAATCTATAATATCTATTAGATGAATAAATGAATTATCCTCTTTTGAGTCGGGTTACTGTAAATTGATGTATTTATACAAGCACGTTCGCAAACACAATCGAACGTTCGCGAACCAAGCTCGTGTTCGTTCGTTAAGCAAACGAGCCTACAATCATGTTCGAGCTTGGCTCGTTAAGCTTAACGAACAAACGATCACGAACACTAACGAGCCGAACATGAGTTTGTTCACAAATGGCTATGTTCGTTTAACAACACTAAAACTAGTAATAATATATAAATATATATATATATCCATACTAGCAAAAAAAAAAAAAAATGGAATGAAAAAGGAGGCCCGTAAAGCTCCATCTTAGAAGCCCAAGTTTATCTGCAGTGGGAGCGTGCGCTAGTGTAAATGATTCCTCTTTATTGGCATGAAGCTGAAGAATGATTTCGAATAATGTACTCTACTTAGTCTACTATTATAGCTCCCTCTTATTTTAAACAAGCTGCCTACTTTGTTGCAAAAATATAACCGTTGAATACCCACAAGAAAAATATATATTCATATGAAATGTTAGAAGGTTTCCGAGTTCAAACTTAGGATTTACATTGTATCGCGTTGTGAGTCGATATTTAAAAGAAGGGATCAATATACTAAAATTAACGCGTCAATTCCACATATGAACATGTATACTTTATTAAAAGAGATCAATATGCAAAGATTAACGAGTCAATTCCATACGTAAAAATGTATATTAAGAAATTGCACTGTAATATAATGTCCGTCCCATATTAACCCTACGTCCCATATTAACCCTATGTGACGCTGACCCGGGATGCAATGTAGACTTTTCATCAGACTCAAATAACTGTCCCTTTAGCTTCAAGAAGCTATTACCGCTCAAGATTCAACAAACCCCCTAACTACCAAGAAAAAGAAAAAGAAAAAAAAAAAATATGGTACACCAATAGTTTCAAGTGGGAGGAAAAAACAATGCATCAACAGCAGTTGTTTTTCAAATGGATAAATACTGTATGAACATGTGATATTCATTTTCAATTATTTTTCATTATTTACAATAAACTTTATCATTAAGTCGTATCTAATCTCCGATTAATTAACACTTTTCTTGACTTTTATGTAGAAGAAAAGGGCAGATTTGGCCATATAGTCTATATTCTCCAGCCATGATAACATGGTCAAGCTTTCTACACATATATATATATAGAACAAAATAATAAAAGTAAAAAACTTAGACAAAATCTGAGGAATTATGTTGACACTGCTCCAAAAAACCATGAAAGAAAGGGGGAGGAAAGCATATGTATGTAAGCATATGGTGTTCCTAAAGGAGAATAATTCAATGATTTTTCTTAGTAACTATGTACATTTCGAGCAAAACCGGTATCTATCTTTGGCAACATAGTTCCTAAGATAATACCAATTGTATGATGAAAACTACTTAACTTATTAAATGCCCATCTTCAGAACATTATTCGATCCATTTCTGTGTCGCTGTTCTTCTGAATCTGCAACTTTCGATGTTGATCTTCCGTATTGAGGGGGGAACACGCATGTTTCACCCGGGGGACTACATCTTAACTCAGCTGGTGGAATGAAGCAATCCAGAGACAAACCGGGGACGTTGAATGCTACTTCTTCGATGGTCCAAACTTCTTCCATTCTAGTCTTGGTATGATCCATGGCCGTGTCACCAAATCTATAGAGCGTGACCACAGAACGCCCAGAATGTGCGATCATGATCCCCTCAACGGGTCTGTAATCATCCAAATACGAATTTATCGTTGTTTCCCAATAGATAGCATCATCACCTTCATTGGCTTGAATCCGCGTCAAATGAGAGTCTTCTAAGTGCACAAGAAGACCTGTTCTTTGACTGAAATAACCAAACAAAGCATGCCTAATGATCTCAGCGGGCCCTTCACTCCGAGCCTTCAATGTCTCTGAATCAGCACAGAGTTTGAGTACAAAGCAATCTTCACCGTTTATCTTCTTTTCACTCGTACATTTCGCATCAGCAAACATGTTTGCTGTGGTCCTAGGGTCAAGACCCTGGATGGTAATTGATTACATTTCACCAAATGGGTTCAAACAAATGTAAATGTTACAACAACCAAACCAAACCAAAAAAAAAAAAAAAAACACATCTTTTTTAATAATTACCTGAAGAGCACGGCGTAATGGTCTTACGGGTCCCTTTGCAGCATGTGCTCCAAGCCAGGGAGTATGTCGCCAAACAAGCTTTCCATTACAGCCTGCATGAACCTTGTTACCGCCGAGGGCAAGCTCTACATACCATTTATCTTGATTCATTTGCCAAAGTACGAAACTACCAGATTCAGCTGTTTTTGAAGAATTACGGTTTTTAATGACCTTTGTAGGAGTTTCTATATCTGATGTTAACATCTTCAATTTTCCCATAGCATAAGAGTTGTGAATTGCGCTTTGTGGCTTCTGCCCACCGGATGCAGCTATGTATTGTTGCAGTATGTATTGTGCAGAAGAGCTTTCCTGCAGTACAATTCCGAACATCAGTAATAATTTGAACATTTAAGAAATGAAACCAAGAAGGGGATAATTTGAATACCTAGTCAAAACTCAAATTCAAAAAATGCTTTCAAATATCCTCTCAAAATAAAATAGACATGCAAAGAGGTCACACTATTAAACCATTATTCGATCACCAAAATATCAAAGCAAACCATTTATTAATTCATAGGAAATAAATAAGACAAAAATAGAATTGGTAAAGCAAAAACTAAAATGAATAGTAAAAAGAAGAAACATAGAATCCCCAAAATGTCAAAAATTCATCAATTTCTGTAGCTAAAGTTCACCCCTTTATGTATTTTATCCATCACAATTCACTTCATTTTCATTTTCATTTTCATTTCGGCATGACAACACTATAGGACAAGCAAAATAGAAAAGTATAGATTTTGAAAACTGGGCCCAAAGAAAAACATACAGAATAAAGTTAAATGTGCTAATTTTTTTTTTAAAAAAAGCGAAACAACGATTTCTATGGTGTTTTTAACATTTAGTGAGAATAGTGAAAAAGAGACTAACAGGGGAGTCTTTGATGCTGATATGAGGAAAAGGGTCCTCATTTCTAACGTGCACAGGGCCAAGAGGCGCACCCAATACACCGAGCATCAACCTTAGATCGGACCTCTGCAAACCGGAGCAAGACCCGGACTCTGAACCCGAAACGGACGGAACCCGACAAAGCCAATGGGCCCACTTGTTGGACTCACCAACTTCAGACCCGCTCGGATCCGGACCCTCCATTAACGGCGATAGAGTCTCCACAACTGGCCTCAAACTCCCCGATCTCGAAAGGAAGGCGTCGGGAGGGCCAACCTTCTTCCTTCGCCGCCTTAGGCCTGAGCCCGAGGATGATGGGCTTCTACTTCTAGGCTTGGCCGGCGCTAATCCCCTTACGACTTCATGCTTAAGGGCCGAGAAAAATCCTTGCTTCCGCTCCATCTTTTTCAGAAGAATATCAAGTGATAATGATTGGCTTTAAAGTGAAGTACAAGAAGATGGATGGAGGCAGAGAAAATGGGGAAGAGAATTTATGAGTGCTGGAAATATGTATGTATAGTAACTGGTAAGCCTAAAAAATTCCGGGAAAAACCATAACTTTCGCTCGGGGAAAACTATAATGAGGTTTTTTTTTTTTTTTGAGGGGTAACTATAATGAGGTTTTAATAGATTTTGTTTTGGGGGAATTTAAAGTGTGTGGGCTTCCAATAGAATTTAAAAAAAAAAAAAAAAAAAAAAAAAAAAAAACTAATATAAAAACTATCACATCCGTGTCATTTTGATTTTTTCACACAAAGTTGATTAAATCGATTATGTGGTATTAATTTTGATTAAAAAATCTATAATAACATTTTGAGTGTTATAAATGCACCGTAATAAATAGTGGATGGTAGATAATTAATGAGGAGTAAAAAAAAATGTAATAAATGTTTTTTTGGTTATTCAAATGAATTTATATTATGAGACGAAAATCCAAATGAACTTACATTATAAGACAAAACAAAAAATTTAAATGAACTTGAATTTTGGGAAGGAGGTTGTTTCAACTTTTTCATGCCCTCGGGTTTTGAAGAAAGATTTTATATGGTATAAAAGAATCACTGAAATTAAGAAAATTTTTGTGGAAAAATAGAGATAATGACACAGTTTGGAATATCTTTAAATAACATGATAACACATATCTTTTTATAGGGAGAAATACAACTTTTATAATTTTTATAAGCTAAATAACAAAGCAAAATAATAATAATAATAATCCGTGCTGCAGAATTTGAGACTTGGTTCGATATAATTACATCATTTTTTGTGAGAGTCGCTATCGAAATTCACTCAGTGAATCTCTCCAGTAAATCCAGAAAATCAATGAATATCGACAGTGAATTTCAAACAATAGTGAATTTCGATAGTTGATTTTTAGAAATCACATCGGAATATATTGAATGTGGTCTCAAAATAAAAAGAATGAAAAAATAAAAAAAATTGGTGAAAGAATTTTCAAATTTGAAATTTTAGATTGAGAGATATGAGTGTTTAAAAAAATAGATAAGAGAGAAAGTGTTTAGGTATTTTGGTTGTTTTTTTTTTTTTTGGATAAAAAGGCGCAAGAAAATTAAAAAAAATAAAATAAAAATAGATTTATCCTTTATGCAAAAGTTTTAAAAATATGTTATTCTCCTTAATTGATAAAATGTTGATGTCCTTCTCATTCATTCCTCCAAATATTTGATGTGTGCGAAATGCGGAATTACAAACGTTGTGATGGTTATTATTTTCCCTGCAATTCATTTTCCCATGTTAAAATTTATGATCGTAATAGTAAAATAAACTGCATAACGTATAAGGGTATTCCATCCGATTTTCTTTGATTATTGGAGAAAGAAAAAAATATGCATATTAAGAGAGTGATTAATGTGTCTGAAATAGAATAAAAATAATAATATTATCTTTCATTTTTGTATATGGAAAATTGTACTAAAATTGGGTTATTAAAAGGAATGGTCTAGATGGAAAAAAAAAACAATAAATGCTGTATATGTATTATAAAATGACAGATAAATAAAAAAAATTAAAAAATTGATAGTTAAAAAAACGGAGAGAGTATAAAGTAACAAGTTTTTTTTCATTTAATTATTCTCTCCCAATCAATAATGTGATTGATTTTCTTGTGCTACCTCCGTCTCATAAAAGAGTCAACTTTTTTGTGGTGCACACAGATTAGAAACTCAATTAATGTGTTGTGTTTTAGTGCTATATTGACATATTCACCCTTTACTTCATAATAAATTCTTATTTTGAAATATGAAATGAATGCAATAAGTAAATGTTGGACTAAGGGTAATTTTTGGAACAAAAAAATCATTAAATGATGCATTGGTATTATAAAGTGATACTCTTAGGTTTTTTTAATCTGTCGCAGAGAGAAGAATAACAAAGATTAAGAAAGTAATTAATATGTCTAAAATATGGTACTACCTCCGGTCCAAAATATAAGTCGCGTTGAGCACGCAATTAAGGAGGCGATAACTAAGAATTTTTACACTAAGAAAATTGTAGTGTAAACAATTAATATGTAAAAATTCGATTAAAATATGGTATTAGAAATGTATCTTTTTTATTGGAGGTGTAAATACTTTGTTGGTATATGAGTTTTTAGTATTGGAAATATATTTTTTTATTGGAGGTGTAAATACTTTATTGGTAAAGAGGGAAAAAAACAATAAATTATGCATTGGAAATGTAATAACAGATAAATAAAAACATAGCAAATTCTGAAATGTGACAGATAAAAAAACGGAGGGAGTACTTTTTCTGGGACAAAATTTTTCTAAAATGTGGAGACTTTCTACGGGACAGAGGTAGTATATACTGTAGTACTACATCCGGTCCAAAATATTAGTCATCCTAGGAGTTTTCTCACAAATTAAGAAAGTTGTTGAATGTTATTAATTTGAAGGTTAATTTCTAAAATACCCATTGACTATCATTAATGCAATAGTTGTTAAGTAATGAAAAGTTGTTGGATTCATAATAAATTAAGAGTAAGATAAAGAAAGAAGAGTAAATGTTGCATTGGTAATGTATAATGACTTATATTTTGGGAAAAGTGGAAGTGTAGGATGACTTCGGCGGGTGGTTCAGGATAAAGAATAGAAGGTGGAACAACACTGATGCTAGTGCTTTTGGAATATTTTAGACCAGATGTAGTAGTAAATTGTGCTTTTCACAGCTTCCAATTTTTTTCCCTGTTAAATTAAATATTTCTTTGAGAATCCCAAATCACATGACATTGGAAAATAATATTATTTGTTTGGAAAATTAGAAAATATAACAACCCGGTTTAACAAAAGATGGTTAGCAATGGAAAAAAATAATAATAAATGTTATTGGTATTATAAAATAACAGATAAATATGAACAAAACAATTTCTCATGTGTGACAGTTAACAAAAACGAAGGAGTATACAAGTCGAATTCATCAAACAGATCTATTTTTAATGTTTTTCACATAATACTACCCCCGGTCCAAAATATAAGTCATTCTAGGAGTTTTCACACAAATTAAGGAAGTGGTTGAATGTTATCAATTTGAAGGTTAATGTCTAAAATACCTATTGACTATCATTAATGCAATAGTTGTTTTTATTGAAAGGAAATGAAATAGTTGTTAAGTAATGAAAAGTTGTTGGATTCATAATAAATTAGGGGTAAGATAGAGAAAGAGCAATAAATGTTGCATTGGTAATATAGAATGACTTATATTTTGGGATAAGTAGAAAAGTGTATGATGACTTATATTTTGGTTCGGAGGTAGTACAATTTTAGTGCGTAAAAAGTTAAAATAAAAATAAAATGCTATAATATATGCCATTTTATTCAACTTGCATACAATGGTTAATGGTAGTATCTCTTTTTTGAAAACGGCTCGAGACGGTTAGCAATAAAAATATATATATTTTTTTCCCAATTAGGGTATAAAGAATACGACCAAGATAAACCATTTATAGATCGAGTCGAGTAACTTTTCAAAACAATGATCCTCGAACCCGCTCAAGTTCGTTTTAACTAGAAAAAATATTGCTCGAGAACGGTTCGATTAAGTTTTAACTATGATCATATTCAGCTCGATTATGCTCAACAAAATTTTAAGTATTTTTAAACTCGGATCTCGAAAAAATATTTTAAACTTTAAGGTTTTCGAGTTTGGCTTGTTAAAACTAGAAAAGAATATGTGTTTTGATATATTATTATGATGCTCAATAAAACCCGTGCACATTTTAGTCAGGTTTTAATTTGCTCGACTTCGGATAGTTAACCATGATGAACAGCTCGAGTTCGGCTCGAGTTTGGTTAAGTTCAGGGGTGGCTGCAGGATTTTGACATGAGGTCGAAAATTTGTCAATTTTTTTTCCGTATCACATATATATTTGTATATTTAATTCTATACATGTAATTATGAGGCAATAGATAAAAACATGGGGTCAATGCATAAAAATAAGGGGTCAAATTCACACACACACACACACACACATATATATATATATATATGTGTGTGTGTGTGTGTGTGTGTGTGTGTGTCTATTGTTGTGTGTGTGTGTGTTTATAAAGAATTTGTAATTTGTTTAGGGTGTTTGCCGCACCCTCTTGACAAATGGTGGAGCCGCCCCTGGTTAAGTTATATATGATCGAGCATTTCATGAGCCAATTGTCGAGTTGCTCGTGAGACGCTCAGAGTGTTTAATGTACACCCCTAACTCCTGAATACATTAGGGCGTAAACGATCTGATTGGATTTGAGCATTGAGCTTATCAAGACATGTGTACTTCAAATTTTCCAAACTCGAGTCCAAACACGTATTTGAAATGACTATCAAACTCAAACTCGATTACAAGCATGTTCGTACTCGAAACGAACTCGAGATGAATTTGAGTTAAACACAATACGTGCTTTTTTTCAAGAGGGGATGGGGCCAAAAGAAAAAAAAAAAAAAAAAAAAGGAATTGTCATTTAGGTCACGCATTTTTTCTTGGTAAAAAGAACGATGCATGACACTTTTGTACCAAAATACCTATATTTTTATTTGAAAAAAAAAATCCGAATATTACTTTTTATCTCATTTCCAAATTTTCACACAGTCATTTGTTTCGATCTATAGATTCTATACATATAATCATCATAATTCTTACACCAATAATTCATATATTTTTCATCGTCTTTATTTTGATATTTTATTTGATTCTCTTTCGACGTAATTTTTGAAGTTCGAAAAATCATTTTGTTAACTGCAAGTGTCACAGTATTGTAGTGACTATGCGTTGTGATGTCAACATTTACATATGCAGTAACAACTTATTTACTTTATTGATCATATGCAGTGACAATTGACACGTCTTCTGCATCATTATTTTTTAGTGACAGTGGCAGGGTGCAGTGAGAATGACATTAATAACAAGTGTGATTGTTCAGAGTCATTACTTTTACAGTGACTTTGTAGTAACATGCAAAAAACGAATTTAGAACAAAACTATATACAATAATCATAAAATGTCATTGTGTCTGTAGTAGCAAATCGCGATGACAGAGTTCAAGGTTATCGTATTTAGAACAGGGACAACGCATTTAGAACAAAAAAAGTTAACAATTATAAAAGGTGTGTCCTTAATACAATCTTTATAGTGTGTCCTAATCGCCTAAATAAAGCGAAAATGGTCATTTTTATCAATAAATCATTATTTATTTAAAAGTATATGACAAATATAAAATAATCTTGATATATTTATTTTTTTAGCTAAGATGATAGAAGAAAATCATTTCTTAAATGAAACATTTAAATTATTCATTTAACCCAGAAACAAGAGTAGTAAAACATAATATTTAATACATATTACTTCAATTTGTATATAAATTTTTCATAAGTATTTTTAATACGAGCATGCTTGTGAGTAGGGGTGTAAACGAGTCGATTCAAACTGAGTAATGCTCTAAATGGGTCGAGCAATTTAATATATTCTCGAGTTCAAGTTCGAGTATCGGTAACACGATCTGGAACTGAGATTTAAAGAAGTTATAAAGACTCGAACTTAGCTAGAGTTTTGGATCGTGTGTATTGGGTATAGTAGATTATGAAATTGACTTAAAAATAATTGAACTTATCCCATGATAATAACATTAATCCCGGACCAATTATTTTATAAAAAAGTTTGAAATATACAAAGGTTTTTATTAATTACTGAATAATATCACACGCTATTATTGCTTTTGAAGCCTTCCACTCTCTGAAGGCCGGTAGGCAGGGTTGTCACAATCACGCGGCTTTGAAGTTGGATATGGCTAAGGCCTTCGATAGAGTAGAATGACAGTATCTCTGGAGCATCATGGAGCGTATGCGATTCCCGTTATCATTTATTGATTTGGTTCGCAGGTGTGTGACGACTGCATCATTCCGGGTATTCATTAATGGGAAGCCCAACTAGAGGATTATGCATACCCGGGGCATTCGGCAGGGTGACCCTCTGTCGCCCTTTCTCTTTATCATCTGTACGGAGGGGTTTACGGCTTTGCTGGACGATTATGTTCGTAGGGGTGCACTTCGGGGTATTAGCTTTGGTAGAGAGAACGTGGTTACCATATCGCACTGTTTGCCGAGATGGCATGATATTCTTTGAGTTACTAGAGGGGGTGGTGGGGAATCAGATGGATTTGTTTGCTAGATATGGTGCCCTTTCAGGCCAGGCAATAAACTTTCACAAGTCTAGTTTGTACTTCTCGGAGTCAGTTTCCGTAGAGAAAGGGATGCGGTGTCTGACACGCTTCAGATTCCCATGGGCAATGGGACTGGCAAGTATCTGGGGCTGCCTTTTGTGATTGGCCGAGCAAGCGGCTGAAGGATGCAGGTTCTTAGATCTAACCAAGTTAGATCTATACGCAGCGGACGGATCACGATTTACATATCATAAAACATAGTTAAAGGACTTAAAAACTACAAGGGGGTTAAAATCAAGTTACCAATATTAGGAAGAGACGCCTTGATCTTCCGATGTGTTCTCCAAACGGCGGTTGGTGGACACCCTTCTTGATACTCAAGCCTCCTTGATATGCAACACTCAAGAAAAACTTAGAGTTTTTCTTCTACAAAACCCTAGATGAGAAAACTAATTATTTCTCTCCTTTTAGTGGTGGTAGTCGAAATTCACACATGTGAATTACCCTTGGAATAACTCTCCTTTTATAGGAGAGTAAATCCTTGGCCTCCAAGTTTTAATTAATTAAATAAATAATTAATTAAACAAAATAAAAAGATATTTTCCTTAATGACTAATTGTGACATGTATTGACCAATAGGAAATCAAATAACAAGTCATCCAACCAATCATATAACAAGAATATCTTTTATTTTCCACATCACAAAAATAATTCTTGTGATAATCAATAAAGGAGGAGGCGCCACTTTTAGGGTATAAAAGCCCACATAAAATGTCTTTTATGTGTATAATATTATTTAGTCCAACTAAATAATATCCATGCATATCAATTAATAAGCCCAGCCAATTAATTATTTCTGAGGCCCAAATAACAAGATTATTTGTCCGAATTACAGAAGCCACATCGGGGACCATGGACCTATAACCAGTAGCTCCAATAATTAATTATTCATCGAACAGAATAAGCACATTAATTATTAATTCCGGGATTACGCCACCATAAACCCGAAACTGAACTCCACCGATTATAGATGTATACTTATACTCAACCCATAGAGCGAATAAGTGTCCATCGATATAATCACTACATACGGATTAACCCTCCATAGACTGTCCATTCTGAGTGGGAAGTCTCCATGAACCCGACTCAGAATATCTTATCCTTATTTACCATCAACCCCCTAATGATCAATTAGTGCACATATCTGACTAGTAGCTAATTAGTCAAATGTGAACTCGGCCGATCGATCACTTTCTTAAGGCTAACAAATAAGGGGGCTCGTCTCTACTACTTCCCGCGGGAAGGAATGGATTCCATGTCGTGAAAATCGAACTACTCACTCATCGGGAGATAGTGCCAATGAGAAGTGGCTTGGAACACATATTCAAGTGAACCGTAACTAACACATCAAACACTACCCCGAGACAAGCGGCACCACTGTGATCACCTCGGGATTAAGGTTGATCCATATATGATCATCTAATGATTTAATAAGATTCCTCGATTACGGAATTATATCGGGAAATTCGGATTAAATCGGTCCGATATATATGAATGCCATCATATATAAATGCCCCACGTAGGTACCCTCTACCGATAGTCCGGATAAGACTATCACACCCTAAGGTGTTACGGGCGCATTATTGGTGTTTTAATCAAGAGACCCTAAACTCGATTAAGTTCACCACGGACTAACGATTTAAGTATATCACCACTAACTCAATCCTCACGTGCATTCCATACACCGAGCTAAGTGGTTACATACGGATATACTTAGGGTTTGCGGCGGTGTATACTATATAAGCACAAAGCAAATAAGATGAATAATAAAATCTGTCATTTATTAATATAAAACAATTACATAAATTGTCTTTCGGGCACTACATCTAACAATCTCCCACTTGCACGAATGACAAGTAATAATTGTTTTAGAGCACACCCATTAACTATACAACAAGAACTACATCTCCCACTTGCTCTAAAGCAAATGACTCATGTCCCGAATACCCATGTTTTCCAAGTGCCTCGTAAAGACCTCAATGGAAAGTGTCTTCGTAAATGGATCGCAAGGTTGTCGGCCGAGGGGATTTTCGTGACGGAAATGTCTCCTCTTTGAGCAATCTCTCGATCAAATGGTATTTTCTCTCTATATGCTTTGACTTCGGTGACTCCGGGGTTCTGCGGAATTCGACACTTTGCCCCGTTGTTGTCACGGTAGAGACGTATCGGATTTTACGGATTTGGGATTACTCCTAAATCTCCCGGGAACTTCTTGAGCCATACCGCTTCCTTAGGGCGCCTCGGAGGCCGCTATGTATTCGGCTTCCATAGTTGAGTCGGCCGTCTTGGATTGCTTGACGCTTCTCCGGACTATTGCTCCGCCTCCCGGAGTAAACACCGAGCCGATGTCGATTTACGATCATCCTTATCCGACCGGAAGTCGAATCGGTGTACCTCTGCGATATCCGGTTCGCACCGAATATACAAGCATATAATTCCTCGTTCTCTTAAGATACTTGAGGAGATTCTTCACCGCCGTCCAATGTTCCATGCCCGTATTGGACGAAAACGGCTGACCAAACCCACGCCATAACGGATGTCCGGTCTAGTACACAACATAGCGTACATCGGACTACCAACAATGGCCGAAGCATATGGTATTCGTCCCATACTCTCAATTTCCTCGGGGTCTGTGGGAGACGCTTCTTAGAGAGTTGAATGCCGTGACGGATTGGTAGGAAACCCTTCTTTGCATTCGTCATCTTTGAACGCAACAACATCTTATCTATGTAAGATGCTTGGGACAGAGCCAACATCCTATTCTTACGATCCCGTATAACTTGGATCCCCAAAATATAACTCGCCTCTCCCAAATCTTTCATTTGGAATTGCGTGGATAACCAATTCTTCACTTCTGACAACATCCCCTTATTGGGTCCAATTAACAGAATGTCGTCAACATACAACACTAAGAACGCCACCTGATCTTTGACGACCTTCTTGTATACACAAGGCTCATCAAAGTTTTGTTCGAAGCCATACGACTTGATTTGTTTCATCAAATCTATGATTCCAAGACCGAGATGCTTGCTTTAACCCATAAATGGATCTCGAGCAATTTGCACACTTTGTGCTCTTGGCCTTTCTCGACAAATCCTTCGATTGCTTTGCATATATATTTCCTCGTCAAGATAGCCGTTTAGGAAGGTTTGTCTTAACATCCATCTCCGGATCTCGTAATCTAGACATGCGGCTATTGAAAGGAGGATCCGAATGGATTTCGGCATTGCCACGGGGAGAAGGTTTCTTCGTAGTCGATTCCCTCTCTCTCGTGTGTAGCCTTTTGGCACTAGCCGAGCTTTAAAGGTTTCAACCTTTCCATCCACTCCTCGCTTTCTCTTGTAGATCCATTTACTGCCTATGGGTTGTATACCCTCAGGGCAATCCACAAGTTTCCAGACTGAGTTAGAGTACATGGACTCCATCTCTTGATTCATCGCCTCAACCCACATGTCCTTATCAGAATCATCCATAGCCCTGCGATAGGACACTGGATCATCCTCCACTCCATCAGAGACGGCGATATTAGCCTCTGGTTGCATACCGTACCGTACTGGTGGCTTAACCACTCTGGTGGTACGTCTGAGTGGTCTAGGACTGTCAGGGTCGACAGGTGTATCAGTGGTGTTGTTTTTCGTGACAGTAGGTGTCACCAGTGGTCTGACTTCGTCAGAAAGTAACTCTTCGAGTACAACTTTACTTCGAGGTTTGAAGTCTTTCATATATTGATCCTCGAGAAAAGTGGCGTTAGTTGAAACTATTACCCTCGATCTTCCGGATCATAGAACGGACCTCCTCTTGTCCCTTGTGCATACCCTACAAACGGACATACTTTCGTACGTGCTTGCAATTTGCTAGTCTTGTCAACCAGCACATGTGCCGGACACCCCCATATACGGTAGTGACGCAAACTAGGTTTACTCCCACTCCATAACTCAAGAGGCGTTCTCTCGACAGACTTTGACGGCACCACATTTAGAATGCGGACCGCTGTTTGAAGGGCATGTCCCCAAAAAGACACCGGCAGTGACGCGTAGCTCATCATGGATCTGACCATGTCTATTAAAGTCCTGTTTCTCCGCTCAGCAACTCCGTTTTGCTGAGGCGTTCTGGGCGCAGAACGTTGGGAACAAATCCCATGTTCCAAGAGGTAGTCAGTGAAATCAGTATCCATGTACTAACCTCCGCGATCAGAGCGAAAGCATTTCAAAGACTTGCCCAACTGCCTTTCGGCTTCTGCCTGGAATTCCTTAAACTTTCCAAAAGCTTCGGATTTCCTATGTAGCAGATAAACATATCCGAATCTCGAGTAGTCGTCTATGAAAGTCACAAAGTACTCGAATCCACCTCTAGCCCGTACATTCATCGGACCACACGGATCCGAATGTACCAATTCTAAAGGTTCTTTAGCCCCGTTACCCTTTGACGAGAAGGGTCGCTTGGTCATCTTCCCCTCCAGGCAAGACTCGCGACGGCGGTGAGTCAACGAGATAACTCACTTAAGGGACCATCTTTGGCCGCCTTTTGATTCTTTCCAAGGAAATATGGCCTAGCCTAAGGTGCCAAAGGTATGTTTCATCATTTTGAGAAACCTTCGCCTTTTAGCGAACTTTGATGTGCTACTTTAAACATTTCGGTATTAAGCGATGGAGTATCGGTTGGTTTAATGACATACGATCCGTTTTCTAACATTGCGAACATAAGTCACGTCCATTTCGGGAAATAACAATCTTATTATACTCAAAAGATAAAGAATACAATTGTTCTTGCAAAACGCATACGAAATTAAATTTCTTCTAAAGTGCGGAATATAAAAGACATGGTCCAACTTAAGGACTTTATTTCCAAGCATTAAACGAACTACTCCCATCGCTCTTGCCGAAACCACCGCTCCGTTGCCAACTCTCATCACATGTGCCCCGTCCTCTAGCTCCTCATACGAACTAAGGATCTGCAAAGAAGAACAAACATGGTTAGTAGCTCCAGAATCCAGTATCCAAGTTGATACATCTTTAGCTACACTGTAGGATTCCAAGACAAGTAAATTACCTGTCTTATCCTGCGCCTTGTTTGCCTGGCCCTTTCCTTCCTTCACCTCTTTGAGATGTTTCGGGCAATGCTTGCGCCAATGCCCTAATTCTCCACAGTGAAAGCACTTACCTTTAGGTTTGGAAGGAGTTGCCTTTTTCCCTTTCTTCTTCATGGGTTTTGATTTCTGTTCTTTCACAGGCTTGGCTTTCGGCTTTCCCTTTGTCCCTTTGTTTGACGACTTAGCCTCGGCCAAATTGGCTTCGACTTTCTTTTCCCCTTCTCGGGCCCGGTTGTTAGGCCGGAAACCCTCGAATATCTCGGCTCATTTATCAACCGCGTCAAGTCAAACTTAAGCTTGTTCATGACGTAGTTGGTCTTGAATCGGAGGAAATCGAGTGACAAGTGATTCGAGAATCATGCTCACCCGAGTCACTTCGTCGAACTTGGAACCGTGAGTCTCGGCATCGGCGAAGTAATTGATCATGTTCATTACATGACCCGTCACCGACCGACCCTTCCTCATCTTCGCGTTAACGGCCATCGACGACGCCTCATGTCGGGCCCGATCGAAGGTGAGCCGAACATGGAAACAAGGTCTTTGCATCATTTCTTTTGCGGTGCCAAAGTTCTCACATTTGGTCCTTATGATCTCCGACATTGAGGCTAACATGATGCCCCGCGCTTTGTTGTCTGCCTCAGTCCACTTCTGCCAACTTTCTTTCTCGGCTTTGGAAGACTGAGTGGTAAGTGCTGGAATAGCCGAAGTCAAGGTGTGTTGAACATTTTCAAAGACGAGAACAACGTTGAGGTTACTTTTCCACTTTGAAAAATTGTTTCCGGTCAACTTATCATTTAACAAGAAAGAAATCGAGACGACATGATGCTGTAAAGTAAAATGACAGAAATTAAATTCAAGTTCATAAACTGCTAATAAATTTTAGGAACTATAAACTAAGTACTTATAGTCTATCCTACCGTTCCAAGGACTTAATCTCTCACCTCAGTGCCGCCTTAGGGTAGGTCAAAGAGGTTTCGATTAATATTGAAGATCAACTTGAGAATCAAACATCTCATTTGTGATCGTCAATCACCTTTCCTTTTTCAGCCAAGGTATTACCAAAATACCCTTTATGAGTGTGACCTACTGTTTCAGATCTTTAGATAGACCCCGAGTGTGCCGCCTTAGGGTCGGTCAGTGACTCAGCGAGTACCCAAAATCCTATCCTTTCGGAGACCAAGCCTTGAATTTTGATAGCGGTGAAGGCCTTCCTTAGGGGGCCGAAATCAAAGCCGGCACGAGGCGTCACCATTCTCTCACGTCGCTTGTGTCAACAGTAGAGGCCGTGGGGTCGGCTGTCGCCTCTCCCGCTCCCACTCAATATTTTGAAAAAGTTGTGGGTTTACTGATCATGTTTTTGGACTTGATGTTACATTAAGGAACAATAAATCATAGGCCCGAATGTTGTCGGTTATGTGGGCTAGCCCACCCGACCTATTCGTTAGAACATATGTGGCCGTCGGACGGGTCAAGGCTAGGAGAGCTCCGTTGAGTCGTAGTGACTCTTCGGATGGCTCAGTATTGCCAGACCCCCATGCAAACGCCACACGTGGAGGGTGAAGTCGATTGAGCCGTAGCTACTGTTGACCACCCAACTGTGGTTAAACCACTTTCGAACCTCGTTTGCCCGTGATTATCCAATCCTTAAACATCAAACATTCACGTAGACACTACGGAACAAAAAAACGTAATCTCGTCTTAGGTAAGGTGGAATTCACCGAGAATCCAACACCTTAACCACGAGGTTTCGGGATTTTACTCCTTATGCTTTCGCGAGTGGGATTCACCGAGAATCCATCACCCAACCTCGACGATTGAAAAAACCCGTGTTCCTCGGTTTTTACCCTAATTAGTTTCTAATTAATATCAAACAATTAATTAAAACTAATCGTGTGTTTTATACATGCCTAACTAATTCCTCGAATTAATTTCTACATGTATGCATATGGAGTGGAATTCATGATATGATGCATGTCATGGCAATTTTCCTGTTCTACTCATACAATCTACACATGTATACTAGTGCGGAAAATAAACACCGAGATGGACCGTTGGCACCCCCATAACTAATCTATTCGAAAAATAAATTAAAAACCTAATCTGCAGCTGTTAAGAATCTTCGACGATCGGCATATCAAACGAACTCGGATCGGGACGAAACTTTCCAGATCTGATCTTCATTCTTCGGACTTCAAGATGGACGGTTGGATCGGAGCTTTGACTTGTCAATCTTCTCCAGCGAGCCGCCCAACTTGCTGCTGAATCTGACTTTTACAGCAGCGCATCAATGACTTCCCACTGACGATCGGGAATTAAGATGAAACCCGATCGACCTGAAATTTTTATTCCACGTACAAAACTCCATATTTGTAAATCTGACCGGTTGGATTTGCGTTTCAACAATCGAAACTCTCCCAGAAATTCGAGGAAGTCACAGGTAGGGTTTCTGTGAATCCTGCGTTTTTCTGTTACAGCAGCTTCTTTGCAGCAACGAACGGACATCCAAACGGACTCTGATCGACGCCAAATTTTGTGGGATTGTTCACCAACTTCCAATCTTGATTCTGACCGGAGGGATCTCCTTTTTAACGGCTCCATCAACGGGAAAAACGAAAAATCTAAACAGCTACTAAACAGATCTATTTTCTGGAAATTAAAATTGCAATAAAAAATAAATTACATAATTTCCTATACTCATATGAACGAATTTTCATTGTTCATATGAGTTTACAATAGATCTAACGGGTAAACGATGCCAACCCCAATCCATCTCTTCAACCATAACAATTTTAAACACATCAATGCATAAAATAAGTAAAAAAAAATACCTACATGCAATTCCACTCCTTTAAATCGTTTAACTACGATTATGACTATATAAATCGTGGAACCTTTCTCTGATACCACATGAAGGATGCAGGTTCTTAGATCTAACCAAGTTAGATCTATACGCGAAATGGACGGATCACGATTTACATATCATAAAACATAGTTAAAGGACTTAAAAACTACAAGGGGTTAAAATCAAGTTACCAATATTAGGAAGAGACGCCTTGATCTTCCGATGTGTTCTCCAAACGGCGGTTGGTGGACACCCTTCTTGATACTCAAGCCTCCTTGATATGCAACACTCAAGAAAAACTTAGAGTTTTTCTTCTACAAAACCCTAGATGAGAAAACTAATTATTTCTCTCCTTTTAGTGGTGGTAGTCGAAATTCACACATGTGAATTACCCTTGGAATAACTCTCCTTTTATAGGAGAGTAAATCCTTGGCCTCAAAGTTTTAATTAATTAAATAAATAATTAATTAAACAAAATAAAAAGATATTTTCCTTAATGACTAATTGTGACATGTATTGACCAATAGGAAATCAAATAACAAGTCATCCAACCAATCATATAACAAGAATATCTTTTATTTTCCACATCACAAAAATAATTCTTGTGATAATCAATAAAGGAGGAGGCGCCACTTTTAGGGTATAAAAGCCCACATAAAATGTCTTTTATGTGTATAATATTATTTAGTCCAACTAAATAATATCCATGCATATCAATTAATTAGCCCAGCCAATTAATTATTTCTGAGGCCCAAATAACAAGATTATTTGTCCGATTACAGAAGCCACATCGGGGACCATGGACCTATAACCGCAGGTAGCTCCAATAATTAATTATTCATCGAACAGAATAAGCACATTAATTATTAATTCCGGGATTACGCCACCATAAACCCGAAACTGAACTCCACCGATTATAGATGTATACTTATACTCAACCCATAGAGCGAATAAGTGTCCATCGATATAATCACTACATACGGATTAACCCTCCATAGATCGTCCATTCGAGTGGGAAGTCTCCGTGAACCCGACTCGGAATATCTTATCCTTATTTACCATCAACCCCCTAATGATCAATTAGTGCACATATCGACTAGTAGCTAATTAGTCAAATGTGAACTCGGCCGATCGATCACTTTCTTAAGGCTAACAAATAAGGGGCTCGTCTCTCTACTTCCCGCGAGGAAAGAATGGATTCCATGTCCGTGAAAATCGAACTACTCACTCATCGGGAGATAGTGCCAATGAGAAGTGGCTTGGAACACATATTCAAGTGAACCATAACTAACACATCAAACACTACCCCGAGACAAGCGGCACCACGTGATCACCTCGGGATTAAGGTTGATCCATATATGATCATCTAATGATTTAATAAGATTCCTCGATTACGGAATTATATCGGGAAATTCGAGATTAAATCGGTCCAAATATATGAATGCCATCATATATAAATGCCCCACGTAGGTACCCTCTACCGATAGTCCGGATAAGACTATCACACCCTAAGGTGTTACGGGCGCATTATTGGTGTTTTAATCAAGAGACCCTAAACTCGATTAAGTTCACCACGGACTAACAGCTTAAGTATATCACCACTAACTCAATTCACGTGCATTCCATACACCGAGCTAAGTGGTTACATACAGATATACTTAGGGTTTGCAGCAGTGTATACTATATAAGCACAAAGCAAATAAGATGAATAATAAAATCTGTCATTTATTAATATAAAACAATTACATAAATTGTCTTTCGGGCACTACATCTAACAGCGGCAAGTGTTTGAGTTCTTGCAGGATAAGATTTGCAATAAAGTGGCAGGTTGGAAGGATGAGTTGCTTTTGCCGGCTAGGAAAGAGGTTTTTATTAAATCGGCCCTCCGGCCATTCCAACATTTGTGATGCAGTGCTTCAAGCTTCCTACTACTTTAATCCGGGAACTGGAAAAAAGCGATCGGGGTTTATTCTGGGGGGATATGGAGACGAGACAACGGGTTCATTGGAAGAATTGGGAGGCATGTTGTTTGCCAAAGAATCTAGGTGGATTGGGTTTTGAGATCTAGAATGTTTTAATTTAGCCTTTTTAGCCAAACAGTCGTGAAGGATCATGTATCACCCATGGTCGTTGGTAGTATAGGTTCTTCATGCGAAGTACTTTGAGGACGGTACTATCTTGTCAGCAGGGCTGGGTCCCGGACCGTCATTTTTGTGGCGAAGTATTTTGGAGGGAAGGGATCTTTTGATTAGTGGGATGCGATGGAGAGTGGGGGATGGGGAGTTAGTTTTTGTATTTCACGATGCGTGGACGGAGCGACAGCCATCCTTCTGTATACCATATGCGGGTCACATGCTTCCGACAGATGTTAAAGTTTCAACTTTCTTCATTCCGCACACGTGAGTCTGGGATGCTCCTCGCATCCGG
Organism: Gentiana straminea; assembly: GCA_036785695.1. NCBI lineage: Eukaryota > Viridiplantae > Streptophyta > Magnoliopsida > Gentianales > Gentianaceae > Gentiana > Gentiana straminea. The sequence goes on along the minus strand of JAVUPR010000312.1, from coordinate 3,766,020 downwards.
GAATTATTCCGGCCATAGGAATCTGACGTCATTCTGTCCACTTCTATAGCCTCAGGGACTTATCGGGATCGGCCGATTTGGGGCTACGATCACACGGGCACCTACACGGTCAAGTCCGGATATTATCTGGCTCTCTCGCTTTATCGCTAATCTCTGATAGCAGGGCCGACGACTTCAGGTGGGGTTCATCAAGTTTGGCGGCGCTGTTGGCAGCTCCCGGTCCAACCCCGCATTCAGCACTTTCTTTGGCGGTGCCTTCATGATTGTCTGGCCATTGGGCAGGGCCTCATGCGGCGCAATATGGGGACAAGTATATGTTTGGCTTGCAGGGAGGCATGAGACTCAGCGGCATGTCTTGTTTGAGTGTGAAATGGCAGCGGCATGCGGGCCTCTCTTTCCACGGGTTATTGGAGCATCTCTGCTCGTCCTCCTTTGCGGATTTCTTTATGCGCCCCTTGGATGAACGGGGAGAGTGGGATACAGTGAGAGTTGTTGGGCTCATGTGTGGGATATGGAAAGCGCGGTGTTTTGCAGTGTTTGATGATCAGGCAGTATATGTTACGGCGGTGTGCGCGCGTGCTTTAGGGGCGACTACGGAATTTATGGAGGCACTGGCGGCCTTCCGGGTGTAGGGGCACCACAGAACTTGGTGGATGCGTGGGCTAGGCCACCCCAAGGGTTAGTGAAATGTATTGTGGATGTTGTTGTACGAGGGGATAGGGCGGGTGTTGGGCTTGTTTTTCAGGACCCGACAGGGGCAGTCACACACTCGATGAGTTACCCCTTTGACGGGGGAGGGGCACAGCCGGAATTTGTGGAGGTCTGGGCTATTTACTTGGCACTGGTGGAGGCACAACGGTTGAATGTGCTTCGATTGGAGGTGGAAAACGATTGTTTAGCATGTGTGCAACGGCTCCGACAGCCTGTGGAGGACATTATTGCCCAGGGCTGCTGTTCGGAGGATTTTGCATCATTCAAAACAAACAATATTTATAAACCCTAACCTATATGCAAAACTAACTCCTAACCGACCGAATATCAGGTAATTGCTAGTAAAACGGGATAAGTAAGGGGTCGATCCACAGGGAATTGGGATGTTGAATCTAATCTATTAATTCCTTAAACTTGTTACTTAAGAAAACAAATAAACGAAAGAACAACATATAAACACATAGAACAGATAAAATAAATCTAAGCTATAATAACTAAGAAAAACATAGAAGAAAGATACATGGAATCAACCAATATACAAACCAAGTGATTTCAATCCAAGTTCATCTCATGATTTTAATTCAATATTGTGGTTTCACCTTTACACGAGATACGAACTCCTAATTCCTTAGTGAATCCGTTTCTCAAGCTATGAATTCCTAATCCCTTAGTGAATTCAATTATCGATCTCTCCTCTCCCGAATGTTGAGACCAATTTCCATACAAAACGAAGGTGTAGATTCAAGTTAACTCTCGTATTTTAGAGTCTAGCAACCTAGATAATTAACCAATTAATTTGTCACTAATTAACGATTAAAGATCCTATCTTTCTATGGTGATCTAGCGTTTACGCAACTCTCGTATTGTAAAACATCAATCGCAAATTGATCGCTCGATCTAATTCACATGACATCATAAAGCGCATAGAAAAAATACAAAATGAATTAAAGCTCATGAAAATAAAACAAGGATCGAATAAATTAAAAAGGATTAAACTCACATAGTTTGGTACAATGGATGATCTCCATGAATCAACAAACGAAAAGAAAAAGCATCCTAATCTAACCCGGATCACCCGAGCACAAGGCTCGGGTGATCGGCCTTGAGACCCTCAGAAAGTGCGGCTGCTTGGTGAAATTCTGATGTAAAAATTTGTGTGTTTTAGGGTTTGTGGCGCTGTTGCTTTATATAGAATTCTAAGTCGGCTGGGCCTAAGTCGGTGTTGGACGCCCGTCCAAAGTGGCTGGACGCCCGTCCAGAATACTTTTGAACATCCTGAATCGATTTCCTTCCTCTGGACGCTCGTCCAGTATTTATGGACGTCCGTTTGATCTGGACGCAACTTCGACGCCGCCCGTCCGTCGCACGTCCAAACTCTCTGTTCTGCTTTTGCCAACCTGAACGACCGTCCATCCTTTCAGACGCCCGTCCACTATGGACGGGCCTTGAACGTTCGTTCACTGGCTTGATCTTCGATTTTCTTCTATCTTTATCCTTTCCTTCCATCTTTATCTCCTCTCCATCATATAAATCTTCAGTTAATTCATCTTTAAATCCTCTTCTAATCCATATCTCGTGTATCTACAATAATCAAAAACATACCAAAGCGTAACATAATTCCAAAATAATATAAAATCACAATTTAAGCACATAATTCGTTACGTTTTGCAATTTAACTATTAAAAACACCACTTGCTCAATATTTCAATTATAAAGCTCGATTTCTATGAAAAACATCCAAATATGGGGGAAATTGATATAAAATATATCCTTATAAAACATATAAAATCACCCTTAACAACTCCCCCACACTTAGCTTTTGCTCGTCCCGAGCAAAACAAAACATAATCAAGACTCGAGACATATAAACATTTATGCAACCATAAAGCATATTCAATAGTTTAGAGGTTCACCCAAGTGTGTGTGCAAAGCCATAGAAAACTTCCACTAAATCCAAACTTGAAAATTTCAAAGCAAAACTAGCTAATATCCCATTTAGATCAGAAATATAAAAACGATTATAACATGCACCTCACAAAACATACATATTCCGAAAAATAATAAGGAGTATTTAAAATATTTCCGACATACTTAGAGGATAATCCCTACAACATATCTTTCAGTTTATACTGGGGATAAGGTATACGATAACTAAATCTTTCACTTATTCACACCACTTCTTATATAAGTTGTTTTAACTATTTCACTTTTAAACACACATCAGAATGAGCTGTTGCCCTGTCATAGCAGAATAAGATATTCGAGATATACCCTACCTTACTCAAATCATAAGGCAGCTTCTTCTGACTGTCGTGAGCTTTTGGTCATCATAGTGGTATAGGACATACGTGGTATACCCTATCACACTCCAATCATCGACCAGCTTCCGACACACCCACATTAATTCAACTTTTTCTCTTTTTAAACATACTTTTCCAACAACATTAGTTACGCTTTACTTATCACATTCAAACCTTCAGATATTCACAGTATGTCATACTTTAATTCTAAACACAAACTATTAAAATTATCAAAATCCGTATGTAAGCAAAGAATCAATGGATAATCATCAAAAATCTCTAATCAAATGGGCATAGCTTTAAAATATAGCTCATCATTTACTATGGCACGTGAAAAATAGTGTTGGGTGAGACATTTAAATTTACAAAATATGCAAAATAATGCACCAATGATATAAAAACTCAAATAAAGACATGTCTTTGTTCACTTGGGACAAAACAAACAAAAAATTTAAAATTTAGCACTTTTTCATAGAAATATAATAGTACGGCAAATGAATGTAGATACATGAAACTATTTCCCTCCCCCACACTTAAATTACAACATGTCCTCATGTTGTGCAGAATTAAAGAAAAGATAAAAGAACTTAGCTGATTTGGTAATGATATGAAGATAGGCTGAAGAAGGATAGATAATCGATCCGCGTTTCCGAGGCACGAGATGTCATAGGTATTCCTCTCCAGATTTACTTCCAAGGCTAGCTTAACAAAAACAACTAAAAATATACCTGCACCACTTGAAAAACATGGCAATATCTCGGGAAATACGGGGGAATATAACAAGCAACAATAATTACAGACAAGAAATAAGCACATGATATAATGGCTCAGATGGACAAATCACCACACAGGGAAAGTACAGGACACCTAAGCGTCGAACATAAAGCCACAGAAGCTTACAATACAAATATGGACCACATGTGCATACAGAAATAATGATAGAGGATACTACAGAGTAGCAGGATTGTACATGTAAAACACATGGAAAAGAAGTCAAAGAGATTTTTTCAGATTAAGCTCATATAAAGATGGAACATATACATGGAACATTACAAAATAGCAGGGCTAGGTGCACTATACGAAAATATATTACAATGCAATCTACATGATATGCAATTATATATAAAATAAAAGTGGTAGCGTACGGCAAGCCGACGGTAACTACCCTCAAGAAAAATAAAAGAAAAATAGAAAAACAATGAAACTAGATGACATGCAACTAAATGATATGCAAAAATAAAAGAAAATAAAAGAAAGAAAACTAGCCCACTCATTTGCAACACGACATGTATATCATAAACGTCTACCAAATAATGATAGTTTACGATAAACGACAAGATACTATTCATTACATGCGGTGTAGACGCGCCTTAAGACTCATCAAAGGTGATAGCATTATGGAAAACCAACAGCTAGCTATACTAAACGAGATATAACTCATAAGATGCAATGGTAGCAACGGAAAACCGACGTAGCTACCCATATGAGCCGCAAAAATAACAAGAAAGCACATAGGTCTCAAAGCTCACAAGATTCATCACAACGATATGTAGCATACGGAAACCGACATTAGCTACTAAATAACAATAAGAACAGTTATAGCATACGAGAACCGACATTAACTATAACATGCATGGATGAATCATGTAAATAGAAATTAATCAATTATTTAACATGGATCGGTAGATGGAAAGATGTACACATGCAAGTTCAGAACATCTACGTAAAAATAACTAGCCACAGAAGCTCATATTAAAGTATCCACGTCAAATAAAGCATTAAAAATCAAGTCAAGAAAAATTTGGAACTGGACGTGCGTTCAACATACCAAACGGGCGGTTGCCTGGAAATTTTGCACTGGACGGGCGTTCAATGAGCCGAACGCCCGTTTGAAACTTCGATACAACAACCTGCAACTTAGTAAAGCACAGCCGAAAACCCTAGACTAACATCTTAAACTCATGGCAATTCGATCATCAAATCACACATACAAGAGCCACGGATAAATTTGAGCATAGAGCACACTAGGTCACAGATTAGGTTACACTTCACGTTTCACAAATCGAGTAAAAAACTTTTTGCACATTCTTAACCCAACGGTCATCGAAACATGGCAAAAATAAAAACTCTCAATTTGTGTGACGCTACTCTTATTGAAAGAAAAGAAACAGAAAAAAAAGAAACGGAAACAGAAACGGAAATCTACCTACGAAAAATTTAAAATAGAAAAAACACTAATTTGTTCTAGGGCCAAAATGGAAGGGAAAACAGCAGATTTTGACCTCGAAAACGGTGTCGAACGGCCGTAGGTGTTCGCCACGTCGTTGGCGTCGGAACGAGCTTTCCGAATTGGGGTCCGTCCGGGGCTAAGTCGGCTGGGCCTAAGTCGGTGTTGGACGCCCGTCCAAAGTGGCTGGACGCCCGTCCAGAATACTTCTGAACATCCTGAATCGATTTCCTTCCTCTGGACGCTCGTCCAGTATTTATGGACGTCCGTTTGATCTGGACGCAACTTCAGACGCCAGTCTACTGCACGTCCAAACTCTCTGTTATGCTTTTGCCAACCTGAACGCCCGTCCATCCTTTCAGACACCCGTCCACTATGGACGGGCCTTGAACGTTCGTTCACTGGCTTGATCTTCGATTTTCTTCTATCTTTATCCTTTCCTTCCATCTTTATCTCCTCTCCATCATATAAATCTTCAGTTAATTCATCTTTAAATCCTCTTCTAATCCATATCTCGTGTATCTACAATAATCAAAAACATACCAAAGCGTAACATAATTCCAAAATAATATAAAATCACAATTTAAGCACATAATTCGTTACGTTTTGCAATTTAACTATTAAAAACACTACTTGCTCAATATTTCAATTATAAAGCTCGATTTCTATGAAAAACATCCAAATATGGGGGAAATTGATATAAAATATATCCTTATAAAATATATAAAATCACCCTTAACAGCTGCTTACTACAAGACTGTTTGGCTCTCCTTCCTAGTTTTACCTCTATTTCTTTTTCTTTTGTCTGCCGGACTGGCAATGTACCTGCGCACCTGTTAGCGCGACACGCTTTGTCTTTAGACGCTGTTACTTTTTGGGGCACTTTGCCTCCTGAAGACGTTTTGGCCGCATGCTATGCGGGAGTTGATTAATAAAATTCTTTGTTTGCTAAAAAAAAGTCTTATATTTGTTAAAATCTATTTGGGGTGGGGTGGGGGAGTATGGGAGAAGAGAGAGGGGATTTGTAATATATTTGGCAGATATATTTATTTGACGGATGTCGGATGTAGTGTCCAAACGAAAAATTTTATAATTGTTTTTATTATTAATAAATGACATATATATATATATATATATATATATATATATATATATATATATATATATATATATATATATTATTTGCTTTGTGCTTATAAATAATAAACTACTGAAAACCCCAAGTCGTATCATATGTAACCATATAACTTAGTGTGTGTCGCACTCGAGGAGTAAGTTTATTGTGATACACTTAAATTGTTAGTCCGTGGTGAACTTAATCAAAGTATTGATTAAACCACCATTAATGCGTCCAAAACACTTTATGGTGTAACGTTCTTATTCGGACAGTCGATATTGATTATCTTAGTGGGACACGTATATATGATGTAGACATATAGGGCTCGACCGATTTATTCAAAATTTATCATATAATTCTATGATTGATAAATCTTATTAAATCACAAGATATCATATATGGTTTAATCTTAATACTGAAGCTCCTACTTATTTCAAGATAGTGTATAATGTGAAAGTCAAGGATTGCTAAGTGGCTGAGAGACCTCATCTTTGATATTTGCTGTTGCAGAGTTATCTCAATTTCTTTGACAATATTCATGCATTTTTCTGGATTTTTATATGCATACTCACCATGTTTTGCATTTACAGGTCAATGACATTTTAGTCACGAAATCTTGATATTTCGGTGAATTCATGCATAATTTATGGCATATTTTATCTTGCGGAGGTTATGCATGGTATTGGTATTGATATTTGCAGGATATAGGCATAATAATAGCAAATGTCTGAAGCTTAAGAGTTGAAACGTATCAAAAATAGTTGGATTTTTCACCCTACATTCACTTCATCTGCTATTTGATTTGATTGACTTGTTGTCTTCATAAAGTTGTAGATACTTGAATGAGCTTTCCAACGCAACTTGAATCACTCAAATCGGAGCTCTACACGCAATGATATCGCCGAATTACTGAAGATGTGTCGGTGTTGTCAATGTTCAGGACTTCCGGCTCATGCCCGAAGCTTCTAGACGCACAACAGGTACGTTTTCAACCATTCTGTCCGTTTTTAAACTTTTGGCATGCGTCGGGACGGTTGGAAGCCTATTTTCAACCCATTTAAGCCTCCTAATCGATTTTTCTCAAAGGGAACCAATAGTATAAGGCATTAGGTTGCTTTTCTTTCATTTTTCATCCTTAGATTAGTTTTTCTTGTGTTTCTCATGGATTAAACTCTAGATTTGGATAGACTAAATTCATTTTTTTCTTTACTTTTTCATTATCTTTCATCTCCGAGCTCTTCAACAACGGAATGATGATTTTGGAATTATTTCTTAAATTTGTTTTTACACATTGTTTTGTCTTGTATTTACTTTGATTAGCTTAGATATTGTGTGAATCTACTTGTTGAGCTCTCATTTCTTCCATTGGTGTAAATTTCCAATTTGTGCTTTTTGGGGAAGATGAAGAAGAAGATGAGTTCATTTCACTTGGTAATCTTTCTTTCTTGTTTCTTTTTTATTTCCATGGGTTTGATTTTTGTTCTTTTGATTTTAACAAGCCTATGAGTAGCTAATCAAGTTCATAGCCAAATTATGTGAAGATTGGTGAAATCAAACAAACCTCCGATTGATGAAATTCGGATAGGGTAGCTTCTAATGCTTAATCTATCAATAAGTTCATGTTCTAGAGTTTGAATGTCATTTTTTGGGTTAGCTTGATCACATAATTCATTATCTCACACACACTTCTATTAATATATGTTGCGAAGGGGTGTGTGGGAAAAGAGGCTCTAGAATCATATAACCTAAAATTGCCTAAGTTGTTTAGATTCGCTTTTGTGGTGAGATCATAGTGTGTTAAAGTGTCTCTAGAGCGTTAAGCATGCTTTGGTAAGTTAAATCCTTAAAAACGGACTGTTGAACCGGGCATATGGTGTTAGATTGCGGCATAGTGTCTGCACACCACTGTTAGAGATTGCACCCACAAACGCATTGATAGAATCCTTTGGTTGGTTGGTTGGTATAAACTCATTCCCGGTAATCGATTAGAGGGGTGAAAGTAATCATTTGGATCATGGTTAGGCAATGTTCTCTTTATCCTTATTTTTAGTCATTTTAGTTTTAGCTCTAGTGCTTGATGAATTTAACACTACATCCGTCTCAAAATGTAAGTCCGTTTATATTTTTGAATTTGTCTTCTTATATAAATCCATTTAGAATACCAATTGAGCGTTTATTACATTTATTTTCCTTTTACCCCTATTTTATTATACATTCACCTACTTTACAACTATTACATTAATGAGAGTCAAAGGGTATTCTAGAATTTTACCATTAAAATATATGACACTTAACCACTTTCTTAATCCGTGTGAAAATATCTAAACGGACTTACATTTAGGAACGAAGGTAGTAGAGATCACATTTTCCACCTATTGTTGACCTAAACTAAGTATAAGACATACTTTGGTACTCGATCGATTCCTCGTGGGATACAATCTTGCTTGCTATTGTAGTACACCTGATCCGGTACTCTGTTGGTTAATGTTGGATTGCTAATATTTGGCCACTAGTGGTGCAAACCGAATCACTTTTACTTTTGCACTATTCTGGAATGAGTAGTTGAGTGTCTATTTCACAAATACGGAATTCATTCATTCCTACGGAAAGTAGAAAGACAACCATCTTAATTGTTAATCCTAGGAACTAATCGATATGCGGAGTTTGTATTGGTTTTGAACTAATTGATCACTAATGGGTTAATGGTAAATAATGATAAGATGTATTAAAAAAGGTTTACGAAAACATTCCCACTTCATTAATTTTGTAATAAACGATTATATCAAGGGACACTCAATAAACTCAACAAATTGAGAACAAGAAATATCTATAATCGATAGAGTTCAGTTTCAGATTTATGATGGTGTACTTCCGAAATTAATAGGTTGAATAGAATTTTTTTTTTCAAAGATATTTTATTCAATTTATTGGAGCTACTGGTTATAGGTCCCTTTCCGGTCCTTGCGTTGGCTCCTAACATGTGAATGAATTCTCGTATTTTGGAATATTGGTAATAAAAAAATTGATGTGAAAATTATTATTTATCGGTTAAATCAATGTAAAATAGAAAATACATTTTCTATTTTCCCATGACATTAAAAGTGACGCATCATGTGTTAATTTTGAGAAAATAATTTATTATTTATGTGACATGTGTAAATCATTTTATTGGTTGGATGATTGCATAACGAGGAAATTAATTTTCTTATTGGTTGGGTGACTACATAATAACAAATTAGTTTTCTAATTGATAGATTTCTTTTCCTTAAAGAAAAAGGAATCTTGTGTAGGGAAAGCTCGTTCGTTCCCATTGGATTTTACCCTATATAAAGAACGTTTCCCACAACAAACAACACACATAATACACACCACTTTTGAGAAAAATGAGAGAAAAATCAAGAGAATAAAAACCTTGGGTTTTTTCTTTTGCATATTTGAGGAGGTTTAGGTACGGAATCGACGTGTACCAGTTGTTGCTTAGAGATACAACTCAGAAGACTGCGACTTCTCTTGGGTTGGGTAACATGTCTAATATTCTCTTTAAATTATTAATTTGATTAATCATTCGTTAATTTATTACATCGAATAATTCTTGCTTCTGCTGTAAATTTTGTTTATTCGAGGTTAGGACCAGTGGCGGAACCAGGAAAAATTTTCGGGGTGGTCTTGGTATATAAACTGCAAAGCTAAAAAAAATCCAGAAAAAAAAAATGTTGGTAGTGGGATTTGAACTTACAACCTAGAATTATGGAGACTTAAAAGAGTTTGTTCTTAAACCACTAGGATATAAAGTCTTTTGTTCAAGAAAAAGACACATAACATACTAATATTAACACTACTACTACAATAATAAAAATTTGGGAGGGGGCTTGGGACCATATGTGGGGGGGGGGGGCTTGTGACCATTTGGGGGGGGGGGGCTTGAGACCACCCCGGGCATAGGGTGGGTCCGCCCCTGGTTAGGACTAACGTGTGTTAATTCTGACAAGAAAATCACGTTTCGGAAGCATGGCTGTGGATGTACGCGTGCGGTTGTGGCTGTGCGTGTGCATCTACGGATGTGTGACCCGATCCGTCTGTATCTTATTTTCTCGTCGGATTCAGATTTTGGTATCTCCAGCTTGTGGTGACCGACCAGATGGTTAAAGCGGAATTGGTTCGATTAATTAATTCTGAATGGATTACTTGATTAGGAGTGGAATTGTATATTAATATGGTTGGATAGCATTTTTTTGGAGATCCTGATCGCGTTTTGAAGCACGAAGACGGACTACATCTAACGTTTCAGACGCACATATGTGGTTGTGCATGTACAACTATGGGTGGACGCGTGTGGCTGTGCTAGTTTCGATGGTTCTTGCTCGATGTTGTTCCGGTTCCAGAATGTTCCAGCGATATGATTATCTTGCAGTTCGAGATTCTTGGTGTGTACCGGATAAATATGATTATTTTTGTTATGTTAATATGTTAGATACGGGGGTGTCAAACAACTCATCTCAGTGGTTTATTTTTTCGCATTAATTTTCTGTAATGATTATTGTGTAATATAATTATGACATAACATGTCATGATCATTAATTCCACTCCCCAATCGATACATGTAGATAATTAATTTTTGTATTAATTGGACATGTATAAACACATAATTAATTTAGATTAATTATTGGTAATTGATTAAATTAATTAAATGAATAGAACTTTATCCGGTTATATAATTGGTATGATGAAATATGTTTAGTGTCTAAATTTAATTTTATCATGAATTATTGGGATTGTTAAAATTCTTGGAGAATCTTACTATGTAGTGTCTACACAAGAATACTTTTAATTAATCCGGAAAATGGAAATTCATGAATATAGTGACACTACTTAGACAGTATTTGGAATTGATAAACTGATGAGAGGTTTAAATAAATATTAATGATTTATTGTTTTTTTGGACTCTTAAAAATTCTAAGAATCTAGCTACCTATTGTTCAAAATAAATAGTGGGAGTGGGGAAGTTAACAAATGACCCCACGTCCTCTACTAATGTCGACACAAGAAACGTGAGGGAACGGTGATGCCTCGTGCCGCTTTGATTTCCGCCCCTAAGGATTGCCTTCATCGCTATCAAATTCAAGGTTTGGTCTATGAAAGGATAAGATTTTGAGTACTCATCGAGTCATTGACCTACTCTGATACTTCGGGGTCTACTTAAAAATATGAAACGGTAGGTAACATGCTAAAGGATTTTTTTGGAAATATTATGGCTGGAAAGGGAAGATAATCAACAATTAAATCGAGATGTGTAATTTTTTATTAATTATTGAGAGATATTGTCTCAATTTAATCGTCACCTCTTTGACCTACCATATAACGACATTGTAGGTGTGATATTGAATTCTTGGAATTGTAGGATAAACTGCATGCATGATATCACGTTTATAATTCTTAAAATTATTTTTGTTGTGGTGTATGATTTGTTTTATAGTTCTGTTATTATAATTTACGACAACATATCGTTTCAAAGTAACTAATCTGCTAAACAATAAAATTGACTCATAATGACTTCATAAAAGTTGGTAACTAACAAACACGTTGAACTCACCGAATAAGAATGCAAATTATAATTTCGGTAGAGGATTCTCCTCTAAAGCCTTCAAACTTAAGTGACATTAATAAGTATGTTACTGCTGTCACTCGTGTTTAACAAGAGACAAATGAACACTAGTTCAAAGTTGATGAGATTTTGAAATCAATCTCACTAGACATCTCGCAGATCATGAGTAATGGCTATTCCAGTGAACTGCTAGTTCAAGGTCATTAATGCTCACAATGGTTGTTTTTTGAAGAAGAAGACAACAGTATAAGCCCGAGGGTATAAATGTAACGCCCCGTTCCCGGACACCGAGTCCTTATCCGGAAAAGAAACGTTTACCACATATAATATAAAATAAATCTCATATTACATGTCAACCTCTACTACGTCGTATCGAGTTAAGCAAAATGGAAGCAAACGACTCGGGTATAATTTTTTTTCAACAATGATAAGAATAGAAACTCAAGCTAAAGATGGAAAATGTAACATTTATTACATTGGAAACCAAGCAAAATCTAAAATGAACGAAAACCTCCAAAAGAAACTAAAAATAAATTACATGGTTCCCAAAGAAACATCAAATCTAATATAATAATAAAGACAGAAATTAAAATGCTTCAACGTCGGCGTCCTCAAACATCGTCAACAAAGTCTTCCTCGAACTTTGGATCTACCTGTTCATCTTCGCTTCCCAAACACATAGAAAAAACAATGCATTTAAGGTAAGTACAAAGTACTCAATAAGAGGTAGAAGTTACAAATTAATTAAGGTTTATAATTCAAATTTTATAATTAATAAATTATCTTTTTGAGACCGACTCAATCTAGGGTTCTGATCGCGTGCAAAGCACTTATTAGCAATAGGACTAGGTCTATCGTAGTAGAGTATTGGCGAGTCAAGGTCAATCCCACAGAGACTCGTAAGAACTTCAACTTCTCGAAATTGAGCTTGTAACAAATAAGGTCTACGACCAACTAAAATATAGACAGTAGTAAAATTGGTGCCACAAACTAACAGGGTAACGCAAGTTCACACGGATGTAATAAGAGTTTCTAAAGTATTAGTCTAATTATGAGTGATTAGTTATCCCCCCCCACATGCAATAGTCCTCCCCATTGGTGAATTTTAATGCATTGTCAGCTACGGGTACAACTCCTAATCCTATCTACTCCGACCATGGTAGTAGACAATCTATACGCAAGCTACGCTCCTTAAATGGTCCGTAATAGCCTATACGCAAGAAGTTCTAGAGTTGCCCGTATTGAGCATTAACCCATACCGCTAACCCGTCTAGACAGCTATCGACACTGATTAGCACGTTCCTAGGGTCCATTAAGACAATGTCCAAACTAACACTTCACTATAAGTACTTCATGCTAATCTACGATGACATGCAAATAGTTGATCAGGCTACTAACATGTAAATTAAATCTGTCGATCAACGTAGCTGGTGCCAATTATCATGAACTAGTAATTTACTAGGTATTCAGATCTAGCGATATAGACCATCGCAGATCTAAAGAACGCAACCACTATTTCATGATTTTTCACCAATAGATCTATACATACATGGGGTAAAATAAACTAACTACTACATAATTAAACTAAATAAACAATTAGCACATACTAGTTGAATAGGACAACGACAGATCTACATCTTGGAAAAGACAGAAAATCATACCCTCGAAGACGAGTGTAGATCTCCCTCGGTTCTTTTCCTAGGCGGCGACTCCGTTGTCTCTCCGACTTGAACTCATAAAATAATAAAATAAAGAACAAAGAACTTTTATTGCATAATTTTGTCTTGAAATTTGTGTACATTCAATTCTGAGGCGAGACCTCTTATTTATTGCTACATAAACCGACTTAGAAACACCTAGATCTACCCCCCGTCTAAGAAAATTAATGCGTTTCAGAACATTCTAGACTGTTGGTAACCAGGCGGCATACCCCGATTTACCGGGGGTATTTTCGTCTTTTTCTCTCTGCCGACTTAGGTTGGAAGGTTCTGGAATACCCTAGCCCCATTCCTTTTGTTCAGTCCACTCCAGATTCGTCCACAACGCTTAGCCCAATATCTCGTATCCTGAAAATAATCAAATAACGCATGAAATAATATCGAAATAGGGAAAATAAATGTTAAGTGCAGATTACTCGACTCATGTGTTGGTCCCAGAGAAGGGTAAAACTATAGTCAGAGGGTGGGGGGTGAATGACTATAATGGAGTTTCAAAAACTTTTCTTGTATTTAAAAGCTTTTGGGCAGCGGATAAGTCCCTTCTTAATATGTTGTTTCAAAATAGTTTATGCAATCACAGATTTATGATATATTTTAAGTAATTAAATAAATGCAGTATGGTAAATTGCTGAAAGTAAATTGACACAAGGCTTATAGTGGTTCAGGATGGTGTAATCCCTTAATCCACTCTTCTCCTGTGATGATTGGAGGAATTCACTATTGTTTTCACAGATACAATAGCCTGATTGTATTTGACTACACAACCTTCACAATCTTCAAGACTATCACTCCCTGACTGCAACAACTTCAATGACTCAGTCTCTTTCACTGCTCCTTGGGACCAAATCCTTCAGTCGCTTTCACAAACACAACTTCTTCTCAGATGGATCTGATTCAGTTGCTTGGTTGCAGTGAATTGGATTCACAAAACTTATTGATCAATCTCAATGCTTGATATTGATATTGTATCTCTCAGTTTTGAGTTGACCACTAGATATTTCTTTTTAAGCACATAAGAAGGCTTTTTGATTTGACAGAGTTTCAGCTTATTGATTTTTTTCTTCTTTCTTTTTTGTCTCTCAATGCCTTCTATTTATAGCCTTGGTAATCCTTGATTTGAATTTCCGTCCGTTGGCTATATTAATGAGGGGAATAATCCTTGATTTTATTCTTGATTCCTCCTTAATTATATTCTTCTTGATTTTAGTGATTCGTTTATCAGAAAATCCATCCTTGATTGATCTTCTGTTGATTGTGCATTTAATGCTTGATCCTTTGAATCTTCATCATATTTCAAAATCTGATTAAATAAGATTTACTTAGCTATTCTCTGAACGGTCAAGTGATCCTTCTGACTTTGCCGCTTAGATCTTCCTTCACTGCTTTGTTTTTACTCAGCCGATCGTCACTTACTTTGCCGATTCACTGTTTCCTTCATTCTTTTCAGTTCAGGAGAAATCCTTGTACTTCACTGATCCTTGATTTGTGTGAGATCAGTGTACACCATATTTAAACATTAAGTTTCATTTCTTGAAACATAACTTAGACTTATCCAAGGTCATCACAGACTTCCTTGGTTATAAGTCAGGCCATAATGTCTTCATTGCTTCTCTGTTGGTACTTGGCTGGCTTCACTCTGCCGAAAGTCTGTTTTTACTTTGCCGTCCTACCAACTAGTACAATACTTGTCTGACTCAACTTATACAACATGTCAGACTCTAAGTAAAGACTCATACAGAGAATTCTAACTTATTTTCAGGCTTGCTATAACAGCTTGTATGGCCATCATCAAAAGATAACAAAATGTTCCTAACAATTTCCCCCTTTTTGATGATGACAAAACCCTCATAAGCCTGAACATAAGTATACCAAATTTTTCATAACAAACATTGGAATAAAACTCAAAAAATTTATCCATTCAAGGGCAATAAGATAAGCAAGTTCAAAATTATTCAAAGTGTTACAACTACATTTTGCTTAATTCAGCCTTGTACCTTTTGAACTTTGTGGTTTGGACTTCTTCCATATCTTTCCAATCGATCTCAGGAAACTTCCACTTCCAGTATGCCATAGCAGTGTACTCAGAGACTCCATGAAATACTCTCTTAGCAAAGAGTCTGTTAAAATCAAGCATAGTCTCATTTGCCCTAGGTTCTCCAAAACATTTCTCAAGTCTGTCCCTAGCTTCAGCAATGTGTGAGTCAGCAAACTTGAGATTTTTGTACAAACCCCATTGGTCTTGTTTGTTCATTCTCCCCATAGGGTTGAAGAATTTTGCCATATAGTTGAAATCTTCTTGTTGCTCAGTTGGTAAATCTTCTGGTCCTCTTGCAGAAAATGGTATGGCTGTACTAGGTCTGCTGGTTCCAACACTTTGCTGGAGAGATGCATGTTGTCTTTTAATGTCATTGTATATTTTGGCCATATCAACTCTCCTCTATTCATCCTAGTAGCTTAGCCAGTCTGCCCAAGCTTCATCTTGTGTTTGATTTGGATACAGCCCTTCTTGAACTCTGAAAAATTCTCTTACATAATCTAGGATCTCAGCCTCATATTCTTGCCTGTTTCTGTGAGTTGGGAAACTTCTTTTCTTTCTGCTTGTACTGGTTCTATGTTCTCTTGTTGATCTCCTTTGCTGACTTGATCCAGGTCTTTGCTGTCCACCTGATCTATCTCTATCATCATCCCTTCTTTGGATAGGATGAGGAAACCCTATGCAGGGTTCATTTGAGGCCTTTCCTCTTTCTTCGTTGGCCTTCCTTTGCTGTTCTTCAGCCTCATTTCTGATTCTTATTTCTCTGTCCCTTGCTCTCAGCTGTTCCTCTGTAAAATTTAGGGGTCTTACTGTTGATCCTTCAGGCTTATTACTTGTTTCCCCCTTTTTGGCAGCATAATCCCTTTGCTGGAGTAAGATGCTATTGGTAGCCTCTGCTGCGCCAATCAAAGCGTCTGTTGTCATGATCTATCAGCTTCTCAGTTACACTACGGAATCTGGTGCCAAATACCAATGCCATCGAATCATTTTCCTGAGACATGTGTTGTCTGAGACCTGCAAGGTTGTTGGTGATATTGATGTTGAGCTGTCGCATCAGGTCTCCTTGTCATTTTACAACAATATTCTGTGCAACAATATATTCAGCAACAGTCTGGAATCTTCTCTCAATGGAGTAACTTTTGTCATTAGATGCTGAAGTCATGGATCTGAGGTACATGGCTTGCTGCTCCAATTCTTCAGCCAACAGATCTACTGCTTTTTCAAAGGTCTCATTTAAGTTGCCAGTGGCCAGCTGAGAGAGTTTATGTTGGATGGTAGCTGGTTCTAAGGCTGTTTGCTGTCCTCTGTCTTGATGTTGAGTAATATCTACACCAGTGTCGACTTCTTCAAGTACTTAAGTAGAAGTGAATTGTGGAGAAGCATTGTCTCCTATTCCACCTTTCTCCGTGCTGGGAATTTCCTTGACTGGTGTTGCAACAGCTGAGCCAGTGTCCAACACTGTTGTGGGGTCAGCCGGAATGTCAACAGATAGTGGCTGAGGTGTTGTCTTAGCTGGTGGGGTTGACTTTTCTGATGCATGTGTCTGTAGAAAAGAGCTTAAGAGAATATTATCATCAATTGCATCAGCTGTTTGTTCATCCTCTTTGTCTTGGCCATCAGTGGTATCCTTTGGATCATTTCCATCACCATTTTGATCAGCGTCATTATTATCATTGTGATCATCACCATCATCATCATCATGGTTATCACTTCCATCAGGTGATTCATCACTTTCTTTGTCAGAGTGCAGATGCATCTTTGCTTTAGTTGCATCAACCATATCCCAGAGTGGTGACTCATCAAGTACACCAACCAGGGTTGTGATCCCAAGAAAATTAAAAAAAAACCAAGCCTCCTCAGAAAGCATGCGTTCTGAGTCTTGAAGCTGACTTCTGGAATCACCTTCCTTCCATTTAAGATATGCTGCAATTCGATCATCAATGTCATTTGCAGATATCTGTCCTGGTTCTTCTGGAGTTTCTTCATTATCATCTCCAGTGTCTTCTGCAAATTCCTCATTTTGAGGTTGTGCATCCTCACTGCCACTTCCTTCCTCTGGTTATTCTGCCTCACTTTCAGAATCTTCTTCTTCTGCTTCATCAATCAACTTTCCGAAGCCTTCCTTGTCCAAATTTCTTTGAACCTTTTGTTTCTTTCTTTGGCTAGAAGAATGTGTTGTAGTTTGCTTTCTCTTTCCCCCTCCCGCTTGCTTTGGCTGTTTGACATAGGTAAACATCGTTTTGGATTCATGCAACTTATGTAGGTGTACAACATGTACTTTCAAGCATTGCAAAAGGTAGTGTAGTTGAATCTCATAGGATTTCTTCACCCAGAAGATCCCCTTTTTCGTCTTTCCTTCTGCTAATCCCTTTTTAGCAGCAGTTGCCTCTCCCTGGATTTGTTGTTTGATTCTCTTGAAGAAGTAAGTTACCTAATTAAATTCCAAATTGTTGTAGATGATTCACATTAGTCGCATTCTGGCCTCTGTCATTGCATTATTTGCCCTTAGCTTTCCTTCAATGCTCTTTCCAATTAGGGCACTGAACTCACTGAACGGTTTCTTTAAAGCGGATCTAAGACAATTGACCTTCTTCGATCCTGGGTTTGCCGGTTTGATGATTGTTGTCCAGAAATCATCCAAGTTTTGTGGTACCAAGGTCACTTTTTCTTGACCATTATTTGGAAGTTTAAGGTGTTTGCGAATTACCTTTGCTGTAATGACCACTTTTGTGCCGTTGACAGATGCAACAATCTTGTCTTCCTCCCACTCGTCACCTTCTTCTGCAAGGAGCCCAGAGACATATTTTGCAGTCTTCCAGAAGGAGATCAGACTTTTATAGAAAATTTTGGTGATTGGTGGATTTAGAAAAGTTGATAATTTTAGGTGTTTGCATCTAAGTTGCCAATCGTCTTGCTTCCTCGTCATTTCCACACAGTTTTAAGTAGTTTTCTTCTTGAAAGAACGATCCAGTAGCAATCGATTTCTTATATCCAGTTTGAGTGTTTGAGGAGGATGAAGCCATTGTTTGAAGATTGATATTTTGAAATGTAGGCTTCGAATTTTCAGAAATAAAACACAGTAGGGTTTATAATTTGCAAATGAGCGTAAAGATTTCTGAAAAACCTCTAAGTGTAGTTTATATAGGATGATTTATATGGTGTGAACGTGGTTGAATATGGAAGGATTTTGTGATGTAATGGCGTGATTTTGTGTATATTAATCCCTATATTCGAGTGAAGTGGGGGAGTGGATTGAGGCAAGTAATGATAAATCCCGGGAATCGAGGCAATTGTAATTAGAAAAATAATATAGTTAGCTCCATAATTTATATAATGATCTCCACGTGTGTAATCTTCCACAATATAATCCTCCATAACTTCTTATTTTCCACGTGTATACAAACTGATTTGGTTCACACTCTAATTTGCTGGTGTCTCCAATCTTCATTTCAGTGGAGTGCCTTGGCTGGTCACTTAGCCGGTGGAGTGCCTTTTTCACTGAGCCGCTGTATTTAACTGTTCCTAACAATAAGTGAAGTTAACTTCGCTGAGTACGAGTGCCTTACCTGCTACATCTCCTATAATGGCAAAGGTTTAATCAGCTGGTGAAGTCACTTAGCTGATTACTCAAGTTAGCCGCTCTTTAGTACTTAGTCAATTTCAATCATTCCCAACTCAGTTCTTAACATGCTAAATCTTTCATGACTGAGTGGTTTAGTGAAGATGTCATCCAATTGATCTTCAATGGGTATGTATCTTAGAATAACATCTCCTTTCTCAACATGATCTCTGATGAAATGATGTCTTACATCAATATGCTTTGTTCTTGAGTGAAACACTGGATTTTCAGTAATAGATATGGCACTTGTGTTGTCACACATAATTGGAATTGTCTTCTCCTCCATTCCATAATCCCTTAGCTGTTGTCTAATCCATATTACTTGTGCACAACAACTGCCTGCTGCTATATATTCTGCTTCAGCTGTTGATGTAGATATGGAGTTTTGCTTTTTGCTGAACCATGAAACTAGTCTTGTGCCTAGCATCTGGCATGTTCCAGAGGTGCTTTTTCTATCTTTCTTGCATCCAGCATAGTCAGAGTCTGAATATGATATCAGCTTGAATCCTCTATCTTTTGGATACCAAATTCCAACATTGATGGTGTTCTTCAGGTATTTGATTATTCTTTTAGCTGCTAGAAGATGTGATTCTTTTGGTTGAGCTTGAAATCTTGCACATACTCCTACTACAAATGCTATGTCGGGTCTGCTTGCAGTTAGATATAGTAGGGATCCAATGATTCCTTTATACATTTTCTGATCAACATCTTTTCCAGCTTCATCTTTTCCAAGAATGACTCTTACACACATTGGTGTATCTGCTGTGCCACTTGTGTCCATACCATACTTGTGTATTAAGTCTTTTGTGTACTTGGCTTGACTAATGAAAATACCATCTTTCATTTGCTTCACTTGAAGGCCAAGAAAATAATTTAATTCTCCCATCATGCTCATCTGAAATTTGCTCTTCATTAGGTTTGCGAATTTCTCACACAGCTTTTCATCCTCTGATCCAAAGATAATGTCATCAACATAGATTTGTACTAGCAATGTACTTGTTCCTTCCTTTAATTTGAAAAGAGTCTTATCTATAGTTCCCTTGTTGAATCCATTCTTGATCAGAAATTGTGATAGTGTTTCATACCAGGCTCTAGGTCCCTGTTTGAGTCCATAAAGAGCCTTTTTGAGCTTGTATACTTTATCTTCTTTTCCTTTGAGTTGAAAACCAGGAGGTTGTTCTACATATACTTCTTCTTCCAAAAGTCCATTCAGAAATGCACTCTTGACATCCATTTGATAGACTTTGAAGTCTTCGTGTTGGTCCCTTGAAAAGGATTTGGTTAAGTTTAGAGGGGGGGGGGGGGTGAATAAACTTAACACTTAAAACTTTTGGAGTTAACAAACTCAGCAACTTCAGCAGCCTGCTGATACTTCAGTAGTCTGCTGACCTTCAGTAGTCTGCTGACTATTGAACTTACTGAATTTGTGCAGCGGAATTATATCAAAAATTAAGCCTTATTACTTGTTGTAAAATATGATACTAAGTATTAGATACTCAGTAGTGTATGTGTGTGATTTCAGTTGCTAGATTCAGTAGGTTGATGTGTGTAATAAACTAAATGCAGAATGTAAGTGCAGAAAGTAAGTAGGCAGATTTTATAGTGGTTCCAGGTGGTGTAATCCTGTCAGTCCACTCTTCTCCTGTGATGTTGGAGGTAATTCACAAGAGATCTTTGAGATAGCAGTTACAAAGATTCCTATGTTGCTTGTCCTTCACCCATAACTATGGCTTCACAAACTGAACACTTGGAACAGGTAGGATTGCTGCTCCAAAGTCTTCCACTGGTCCTTGAAGGGTAGGATTGCCTCTTCACCAGCTCCACCACAAACAACAGTCTTTCACACAGATGTGCTTCACTTTCCTTAGCAGATTTCTTGTAAAAGAAAGATTGAATCAAGTAAATGATTCAGTTGTAGCAGCTTGACCAGGATGATATGATCAACAGCTTGCAGTCTTCAAGTGTGTAAACTTGATGTAGCTTGAATGCAGATTACACTTGAAGATTTTCTCTGGATCAGTAGCTTTAAGCTCAGTAGGTTCAGCAGGGTGTTTTTCTTGATAAAAAAATGCAGCTCAGAATTATCTCTTGTATTTCCTTAATTTTCATCATCTTTTTCTGAGTTGGAAGTCCTCTATTTATAGGTAGGAGTCCTTGTGACTTGTATTTGAAATTAAAATATAGCCGTTCCAGATTTTGTCCCATTTGACTTGCTTTCTATCACTATTCATAGTACTGACACAATCAGATTGCTTTTTGACAGAATGCAGTATGTCCACCCTTTGACTTGTAACCATTGGATAAAGTTCTGAATCATCCCAACATCCTTTTAATCTCAACCATTGATTTGTTTGATAAATTAGAGGTTGTTAGCTGTCCTTATCCTTGTTTTCTTCCAATGTAATATTGAATAAATCGAGATATATGTATCAACAGGTTCATGAGTCTGCTGAAGTACATATCAGTAAGCTGAACCATAATTTGCTGTGTTTAAAACACAATGCAGCTTACTTCTTTTATCTAACTTTTATTTATGAAGTTAGATTACACCTTTTTGCATATAACTAAGTTCCAGTCACCATCCAACTTATGGAACTCAGACCTTGTACACAAGGTATATGTAATCAGTTTAGGTCATCACAGACTTCCCTAAATTCTGATTCCATATCCTTGACTTTAATCACTAAGTTTGATCCCTTAGTCTTCATTAACTGAGTTTGAGCCCTCAACCTTCAGTCTTCAGCAGGTTCCTGACTAGTCTACTGACCTAGCTACCCTACTGATCTAGACCAGTCTGCTGATATAAGTCAGCTGACCATTACAGTGCTTGTTTGATCAAACCTATACAAAGATCAAACTCTAATAAACCATACATTTGATCTAGACATCTTTTTGCCTTTGCACTATAACAGCTAGTCTGGCAATCATCACTAAAACTTAAAAATAAGTCCAACACTTCGTATGCAGCAAAAGCTAGAAAGAGTCTGATTGCTTCCAATCTTGCTACTGGTGCAAATGTCTCATCATATTCTATTCCTTCTGCTTGAGAGTAGCCTTTTTCAACTAGCCTTGCTTTGTTTCTGACAACTGTTCCTTGCTCATCCATCTTGTTTCTGAATACCCATTTTGTTCCAATGATGTTGGTTGTGTCTGGTCTGTCAACAAGTTCCCATACTTCATTTCTTTCAAATTCATTTAGTTTTTTTTGCATGGCTGTAATCCAGTCAGCATCTTGAATTGCATCATCTATTATCTTGGGTTCCACTTGTGATAAAAACACATGTTAGCATATGCTCCAGTTGTCTTCTGGTTCTAAGTCCGGTGTGAATGTCTTCAATGACTTGATCTTCAGAATGATCTCTTAGCCAGTTGAGGTCAGGTTGAAGTTATTCTTCACTTGGTGCTTCTACAACTTCAGGTTGTGCATGAGCTTCAAGTTCTGGTGCTTCTTCTGTTGTATTGACTTGTGGCTCATCTTGATTTCCAAAATTGTGATTCAGAATGGTAACTGGTATTGTTGTATTCATGTACACTTGTCTTTGTGCTGCTTCATCTTCTTGTTCTTGAAGACTTTCACCATTTGTGTTTGGTTCATCAAAGACTACATGTATTGATTCTTCAATCACTAATGTCCTTTTGTTGAGTACTCTGAATGCTTTGCTGGTGTCTGAGTATCCCATAAAGATTGCTTCATCAGCTTTTTTCATCAAAGGTGTGTAACTGATTCCTGTTCAAAAGAAAACATTTAGATCCAAACATATGTAAATGTGAGATATTAGGTTTTCTTCCATTCCATATTTCATATGGACTTGTTCCATGATGTTTGTTGATGATTGATCTATTTTGTGTATAGCGTGCTATGTTTGCTACTTCAGCCCAAAACCACTTTGGTAGGCATGCTTCTGCAATCATTGTTCTGACTGCTTCTTTGAGAGTTCTGTTTCTTCTTTATGCTACACCATTTTGTTGTGGAGTTCCTGATGCTGATAATTGATGTAGTACTCCATTTTCTTCACAATAGGTTCTGATAATTTCATTTAGAAATTTTGTGCCTCTATCTGATCTGATCTTGATGATCTTCACTTCTTTCTCATTTTGAATTCTTCTTAATAAATATGGTAGATTCTTGAGTGTCTCTCTCTTCTTGTTCATGAATATGGTCCAGGTGAATTTGGAGAAGTCATCCACCACTACTAGGGTGTATTTATTTCCACTTACACTTACTGGAGTGACTAGTCCAAACAGGTCCATATGTAGCAGATGTAGATTTCTTGTTGTTGATTGATAGGGCTTTGACTTGAAGGAGCTTTTGATTTGTTTTCCTTTCTGACATGCATCACATAGACTTTCCTTCTTGAATGTGATCTCTGGCAGGCCTTCAACTAACTTGTTCTTTGATAATGTGTTGATGGTCTTGAAATTTATGTGATTTAATATTCTATGCCAAATCCAGTTGGTTGATTGTTTATTTTTGACAAGAAAACATGTTGTTCTCCAATCCACCACATACATGTTGTCTTCTCTTCTTCCTGCAAGAACCACTGTGTTGGTTTGGCTGTGAATCACTTTGCATTCTTCCTTGTTGTAGTGCACATTGTAGCCTTTGTCACAGAATTGACTGATGCTTAGCAGATTGAAATTTAGTCCCTTAACATATGCCACATTTTGAATCTTCAAATTGTTCTTGAGCATTGTGCCTTCCCCCTTAATTTTACCGGGGTTTTCTTTGCCTCCAAAGGTGACTTTGGGTCCATCAAAAGCTTTAAAGTCAGTGAGCCATCCCTTGTTTCATGTCATGTGTCTGGAACATCCACTGTCTATGTACCAGACAACCTACAAAACAAATTAATTTTGTTTAGGTACCCAACACTGTTTGGGTCCATACCAGTTAGCAGTCATGCCTTCTACTCCAAGTGTATATCCAAATGATCTTCTTTTTGGATAATTAAAGTCATCAACTTCATATGTATAAGGCATGGTAGAATAGCTTCTAATATTTCTATTGAAGGTATTCTGATACTTTTCTCTACTTTTTGGTGCATTTACATCCTTTTTCACTTTCCAATATGCAGTGGGTAACCTATGTTGCTTCATGTGTCTAGGAACATACATTTGTTGGTTTTTCTTAAACACATGATGCATGGCATTAAATGGTTTCTTCTTGTATTTTGGAGGTACAACATTCCAATCATCTTCTGAAGGATAAAGTCTCCCTTTACCTTTCAGAAATCTTTTGCTTTTGGTTTACTGGATTGTTGGTTTGCTATGCTGCTTCACCGATGCAGGATGAGTGGTTTAAACTATGTTCTGTCCTTTTCTGAACTTTGGTCCATTGTTGGTCCTAGATTCAGACTCGTGTTGTCCATTGTTTCTATTCTCATCCTGACTGTTGTAGCCAAGACCAGATCTAGATCCAAACCTTTTTGAGGGTTTGTAAGCTGGTGCATACAAAGGTGCAGTGGTGGTCTTAACTAGTAGGGAGATTTTCTCAACCGGTCTGTCAACACCAGATGTATGACCATCTGCTGCTTGTTGATCATTCGAGTAAGTCTCCTTACTAGTTAGTTCAGCTTTTACTTTATCCAGTTCTTTCTTTAATCTTTTATTTTCTTTCTTAGATTCTCACACTCCTGTTCCAGAATTTCATGATTCATCTCAATTTGTTCAAATTTACTCATGAGATTTTGGATTAGGTTTGCAGAATCTAATGGGAGAATAGAAGATTGTTCAGTGTCAGATGTGGATGCACTTGATGATGAGTATGAACTAGATGTTACCTCAGTTTCATTTGACTCTTTAGCCATAAGACATAGATAGGCTTTTCATTGTCTGAGCTGTCATCCTCATCATCATCAGAATCATTTTCAGATGATTCTTCATTCTTTTCACTACCAGATTCAACTTTGAGTGCCTTCTTGCTTTTCCTCTTTTCAGTTGTCTTGTACTTCTTCTTATTCTTAGATTTGTCTTTATCTTCAGGGCAATCAGCCTTGAAGTGGCCTTTCTTATTACAGTTGAAGCATCTGTATTCATCATATTTTCTCTTGGTGTCTTTGCTTGTGCTTGACTTTTGTTTGATGATGATCCTCCTTTGAATAGCTTATTTTTGCAAAACCTGTCAAAGCGTTTTACTAATAAAGCTACATGTTCCTTTAGCTCCTGTGTCTCTTTGCTGTTTGACTTTCCTGGGGTGCAACTAGTGCACTGGCCTTATGTGCCTCTGCTGGTGCACTGTCTTCACCGTTCAACTCAAATTCATGAGCCTTTAATTGAGACATCAGAGTTAAGGTGTCAGTGTTTGCAAGATTTGTTGTCCCTCTGATTCCTGATTTAATGCTCTTCCATCTTTCAGGTAAGCCTCTCAAGATCTGCAGGCACACTTCTTTCTATGGGTATGTGTGTCCAAGTTGTTGTAGTTCATTGATAATGCTTGAGAATCTGTTGTCCATTTGATTAATGGTTTCACCAGCCTTCATTTTAAAGTTCTCAAATTTCTGTTTTGCAACATACAATTTGTTTTCTTTGACTGCTTCTGATCCTTCATTGATCGTGCCAATTTGTCCCACATCTCCTTTGCTGTTTTGCAATCTTTGATCCTCATGAACATGTTACTGTCCAGAGTCTTCAAAATCATGTCTTTTGCAACAAAGTCAAGATTTTATCTTCTCCTGTCATCCTTGGTCCAATATTTCTTGACTTTGTCTATTACTTTTCCTTGATCTGCTCCTGTGGCTACCATAGTTGTAATCTCGATTGGGCCATCATTAATCACATCCAGCATCTCCTCATGAGTTGCTGCAAGATGAGACAACATTCTTATTTTATATTCATCAAAATTGTTAATATTGAAAACATGTACTTTTGACATAAAGTTTAAGGTATCCATAAGTACAAATAAGAGATATATGTATGTGTATATATAGAAAGCACAAATTTAAAAACTACTTTGAAAATATGTGATCTCCTTGTTACCAGAAATTAGATCTGAACAGGTTCTGATACTAGGAACACTGCTCTGATACCAATTGTTGGTCCCAGAGAAGGGTAAAACTATAGTTAGAGGGGGGGAGGGTGAATGACTATAGTGGAGTTTCAAAAACTTTTCTTGTATTTAAAAGCTTTTGGGCACCGGATAAGTCCCTTCTTAATATGTTGTTTCAAAATAGTTTATGCAATCACAGATTGATGATATATTTTAAGCAATTAAATAAATGCAGTAAGGTAAATTGCTGAAAGTAAATTGACACAAGGCTTATAGTGGTTCAGGGTGGTGTAATCCTTTAAACCACTCTTCTCCTGTGATGATTGGAGGAATTCACTATTGTTTTCACAGATACAATAGCTTGATTGTCCTTGACTACACAAGCTTCACAATCTTCAAGACTATCACTCCCTGACTGCAACAGCTTCAGTGACTCGGTCTCTTTCACTGCTCCTTGGGACCAAATCCTTAAGCAGCTATCACAAACACAACTCCTTCTCAGATGACTCTGATTCAGTTGTTTGGTTGAAGTGAATTGGATTCACAAAACCTGTTGATCAATCTCAATGCTTGATATTGATATTGTAGCTCTCAGTTTTGAGTTGATCACTAGATATTTCTTTTTAAGCACAGAAGAAGGCTTTTTTATTTGACAGATTTTCAGCTTATTGATTTTTTTCTTCTTTTATTTTGTTTCTCAATGCCTTCTATTTATGCTTGGTAATCCTTGATTTGAATTTCCGTCCGTTGGCTATATTAATGAGGGGAATAATCCTTGATTTTATTCTTGATTCCCCCTTAATTATATTCTCCTTGATTTCAGTGATTCGTTTATCAGAAAATCCGTCCTTGATTGATCCTCTGTTGATTGTGGATTTAATGCATGATCCTCTGAATCTTCATCCTATTTCAAAATCTGATTAAGTAAGGTTTACTTAGTTGTCCTCTGAACGGTCAAGTGATCCTTCTGACTTTGCTGCTTAGATCTTCCTTCACTGCTTTGTTTTTACTCAACCGATCGTCACTTTACTTTGCCGATTCACTGTTTCCTTCATTCTTTTCAGTTCTGGAGAAATCCTTGTACTTCACCGATCCTTGATTTGTGTGAGATCAGTGTACACCATATTTAAACATTAAGTTTCATTTCTTGAAACATAACTTAGACTTATCCAAGGTCATCACAGACTTCCTTGGTTATAAGTCAGACCATAATGTCTTCATTGCTTCTCTGCTGGTACTTGGCTGGCTTCACTCTGCCGAAAGTCTATTTTTACTTTGCCTTCCTACCAACTGTACAATACTTGTCTGACTCAACTTATACAACATGTCAGACTCTAAGTAAAGACTCATACAGAGAATTCTAACTTATTTTCAGGCTTGCTATAACAGCTAGTATGGCCATCATTAAAACATAATAAAATGTTCCTAACATCATGAACCTGACATATGATATTCAACTCAAATGGTTCGTATTTATAGGTCGAAACAACTATTTTTAGCTCGTAATGGACAGAATGTTGATGCCGTATGATAGACTATTTTAAGCGTCATCAACTACCCTCCACTAGCCCTTTGCTCGTCCTCGAGCAGAGTATCCAGGCGGAATGTACCCCCAAGAGAAATCTCCATCAACTACCACATATTCAATAAAGATTTCCAACAAAACATACATCAAGCCACAATCCGTAAGCTCCCCATTAATCACTACTTACCATGCATCAATATGTCGTGTGATAAATCAGTCGTGATAGTGCGTTCGTGAGGAGAATCAAGTTGTATTTACCCCAAAATCTTAACTTACCTGCGCATACACTCGCTCATCTTGCTTTCAGACATGGCTACACAACATGGTACCTTAATCGGGCCGGGCGGACTTGGGGACCGAGTCAGACTCTTAGGTCCTCGTTTGTTTCTTTTTTATGCGAGGGTCGTGCCTTTTTTGCTATGAGTTCGCTTCCCTCATTGCCTTTATAATATATATATTTTTTGTCTTTTTTTTTTTTTTATTCTGGCAGATTTCTCGCCATTTTTTCCTCTCTCTCACAAGCCCGTTTTGTCCCGGTTACCTCTTGTGGCATTCAAGTTGCTTCCCTTGTCTTACAACAATTTGTTAAAGTATACACACAGACAAATAATGATTCCCGGTTAAACCAACTTATCATCTGATCTTAAACACTTCTCACTCAGATCATGTGCTCAAATAATTGAGTGCAATGATAGAATAACAATTAATAAGTTACTACTTCATGCAACATAATATATGCTCATTCTTCCATACTAAATTGAATATGCTATACCCAACTTCAAATTGAACTTGGGCTCCTTTTCTACCGATTCCTTACTTGGAAACGTGCAATAGGCAAGCTAAAAACAGTGTTTAAAAGTTTCATAAATTATTCCTTTTTTCGATTATCCAGCTAAGACCGCCTACCCCCCACTTATTTTAGGCATTGTCCTCAATGACAAATAATAAAACAGAAAATAGAAAAGGTACTTAGCTCTGGAATTGTCGGCTGAGTCAAAGTGTATCCTGGAGCGGAATCATTAGCTCTTAGGTCATCCATCTTCCAAGTTTTTACTGCATTCCAAAATACTTCCAAAAACTATGAGTAACATGCGAAGGGAAATAAGAAAATAAGGTTGAGGTAATTGTGCAAACCGGAGGAATGCGCAAAACAGTTTAAGCCACTTTATTCTTTCATTGGCCTAAGCAAGAGGCAAAAACTTTGACGAGGGTATCACATGAGAATCGTGAAGGAAAAAACCACATATATCTCTAGCTAGACGACTGAAGATATATGTGATGAAAAAAACCTTGCAATTGTCATGCTACTTTATTGACTCAAAATAACTTAAATAAACTAAAGCATTAAATAAGGGTTTAGATATAGTTCTGAGTTTATAGTCGCCAGCTCGACTCTACTAATAGGGCTCCTTTATTCGTACTTTGGATCCGTCAACGTAAAGACTTCCAACTTAGGGTTATACTTGTGCTCTAGGTAATGCTTCAGCCTAAGGCAGTTTACTATGAAAGTCTTCCCAGAGTATTCATTTCTAACTTCACACGCGCCTGAATTGAAAACTTTCATCTAGACTTCAATTTCCCAGGAAAAAGGTGAAGACGTGAATTATGTACCAGCACCTTATCTCCAACTTGAAATGTGCGGTTGAGAATTCTTTTATCGGACAGGCTCTTCGTTCTCTCCTTGTAAATGTTTGCATTCTCATACGCTTGAAGTCTAAACTCCTCCAATCTATTCAATTCCAACAATCTCTTCTCACCGGCTAAACTTTCATCCATATTTAGAAACCTCGTAGCCTGCAGGGCTCGGTGCTTAAGTTCTACCGGTAAATGAAATGCTTTTCCAAACACTATCATAAATGGTGACATCCCAATTGTGGTCCTATAAGCGGTTTTGTACGTCCAAAGAGCATCATCTAATTTCAAAGACCAATCTTTCCTCGTGGGATTCACAGTCTTCTCCAAGATCCTCTTTATCTCTCTCTTCGTGACCTCTACTTGTCCACTTTTCTGGGGGTGCTATGCTGCGGCAATCTTATGACTAACCCCATACCTCAACAACAATTTTTCAAACAGAAATGACTCCATCCGTCATTATTTATGGCTCTGGGCACTCCAAAACTCGTCAAAATATTTTTCTTAAGAAATCTCAGGACAACCCTGGCATCATTAGTGGGTGAGACCACTGCCTCCACCCATTTGGAAACATAATCAACTGCTACCAGGATGTAATGATTTGACTTTGGCGATGTAAAAGGCCCAACAAAATCAATTCCCCAAACATCGAATAATTCCACTTCTAAGTTACTCTGCAGTGGCATCTCATTCTGCTTAGAAATGTTACTGGTCATCTGATAGGAATGACAGGCTCTTGTAAACTCGTAAGCAGATTTATGAATTGTAGGCCAATAGAATCCACGTTGTAGTACCTTTGCTGCTGTCTTGTCTGGCCTATAGTGACCTCCAACTTCTCTAGAATGACATTGACTCAAAATACTTGGAATCTCGTCATCATGGACGCATCTCCTAAGAATGGTATCAGGGCACATCTTGTATAGGTAGCGATCGTCCCAATAGTAATGCTTCAAATCCGTAAAGAACTTTTTCTTATCTGTATTCATGAATTCCGGTGGTAGGTACCTTCCTGTTAGATAATTTACAATGTTAGCAAACCAAGAGTATACCTTTGCCCACTCTTGATATATTTTGTCGGGTCTAAGATTCAATTGGAGCTACCACTGAGACGGAAAAAAGTTGTTCATCAGGAAAGCTCTCCTTGATCTCAGTTGGGTGCTCTTCTTCTAGCAAAGTTAATCTTGACAGGTGATCAGCCACCTGGTTCTCAAATCCTTTTTTGTCCTTTATCTCGACATCAAACTCTTGTAAGAGTAGAATCCATCTCAACAATCTCGGCTTGGAGTCTTGCTTGGTTAGCAGGTATTTCAGAGCTGTATGGTCAGTGAATACAATGACTTTCGATCCTATCAGATATGGTCAAAACTTGTCAAATATGAATATAACAACTAAGAGTTCCTTATCTGTAGTTGCATAATTCCTCTGGGCACTGTTAAGGTAAGACTTTCCTAATAGATAGGCTTAAATATTTTATCCTCCCTTTGTCCCAAGGCTGCTCCAACTGCCATGTCGATTGCATCATACATAAGCTCAAAAGGATTGTTCCAATTTGGTGCTACCCAAATTGGGGCGGTTATAAGCATTTGCTTTAATGTGTTGAATGCTTTCTTGCACTCTTCTCCAAATACAAAAGCCATATCATTTGCAAGTAATTCGGTCAAAGGTCTAGAAACTTTAGAGAAATCCTTAATAAACCTCTTATAGAATCCTGCGTGGCCAAGAAAGGCTCACAATGTCTTTATGTTTGTTGGAGTGGGTAACTTCTCTATTACCTCTATCTTTGCCTTATCAACCTTCATTCTTTTCTTTGAAATTTTATGACCCAACACTATACCTTCTGTTACCATGAAATGGTATTTCTCTCAGTTAAGTACAAGGTTGGTCTCTTCACATCTCTTTAGCACTGTGCTCAAGTTGTCCAAGAATTTATCAAAGCTATCTCTTAAAACATAAAAATCATCCATAAAAATTTCTAGAAATTCCTCCACCATGTCCGCAAATAAATACATCATGCACCTTTGGAATGTTGCTGGTGTATTACAAAGTCCAAAAAGCATGCGATTGTACACAAAAGTTCCATACGGGCATGTGAAATTTGTTTTCTCACGGTCCTCAGGGGCAATATGGATCTGATAGTAACCAGAATATCCATCTAAGAAACAATAAAAAGCATGACCGCTTAATCTTTCTAACATCTGGTCAATGAATGGTGGGGGAAAATGATCTTTACGAGTTGTGTCATTCAGTTTCCTGAAATCGGCAAACTCGATGTCCAGTAATTAGCCTCACATGGATTAATTCATCAAACTCATTAGGTTGGACAGTGAATCCTCCTTTCTTAGGCACCACATGAATCGGCCTCACCCATTCACTGTCTGCAATTGGGAAAATGATTCACATTTCCAACATCTTTATAATTTCCTCCTTAATAACATCCTTCAATTATGGCGTCAACCTCCTTTGAAATTGTTCTACCTCTTTCTTCCGGGGGTCTACAGAGATTTTATACATGCACACCGATGGGCTTATTCTTCTAATATCTGCAATCGTCCACCCGAATGCTCTCTTATGCTCTCTCAGTACTCTCAAAAGTTCCTCCTCCTCTAAATGTGATAGTAACGATGAAATTATGAGGGGAAGAGTATCATCCTGCAAGTATACGTACTTCAGGTGAGATGGCAAAGGTTTCAGTGTTAAATTCCTTGGTGGCTCTTCCAGCGATGATCTTAACAGCTTACCGGTCAATGGTAAGTCAAAGAACTTATGCCACGAAGGTCTATGAATTGTTCCTCCTAAATCCACAAAAGATATAGGCTCTACTTCTCGTACTTGACCTTCGCTACACCCAGGCCAGGTTTCCTCATTACTTTCTTCATCTTCCTTCAGGAGCAAAATCTCTGCTACTTCAGGGTCTAGTCTCTAGAACAAGCTCATCTACGGCATCTAGCATGTAGCATTCTTCTCCCTTATCTTGTGCATACTTCATTGTTTTCATCACATTGAATACTAATCTGTCCTCATTCACTCTCAGAATCAGTTCACCCTTATGAACATTTATCAATGTCTTACTTGTTGCTAGAAAAAGTCTTCATAGGATCAGTGGAACATCGTCTACGGGGAATACGAACTTATCAACTTTTACCAGAACATCCTCCACCACTCCACAAGGTTGCGTCATAGACCTATTGGCCAATTGAAGGGTTATTGATGTCTCGTTCAACTCTTTCATGCCTAATTTATGAAAAATAGAGAGTGGCATTAAATTGACACTGGCTCCAAGATCACACAATGCTTAGTTTAGGCATACTCCTCCAATTGTGCAAGGTATGAGGAAGCTCCCAAGATTTTTACACTTAGGAGGCAGTTTGTGTTGCAAAACTGCTGAGCATTCCTCGTTAAGGCAAATAGTCTCAAGGTCTAACAATTTCCTTTTGGTAGAGACTGCTTCTTTCAAGAATTTTGCATACTCTGGCATTCCGGCCAGAGGTTCCACTAAAGGTATATTCACTTGCGGTTTCTTAAACATCTCTATGAACTTTTTATAACGAGCATCATCATGATTCGGTTTATATTTCCTAGGCGGATAGGGTAAAGTAGCATGATTAATAGTTACAGTTTGTGAAGACTTACATGTTGCCTGCTGCTGCTCTGCCTGCTCGTCTGTTGAATTTTCAAACACCCGGTTAATCTGCGTGGTGTCCCGATTTACCGGCCCTTCTTTTTCTCTAGATTCTGCTACGTTTTGCTGTAGACTACTTTCTAATTCTTTCTGGACAGTTGGTATAACTGGCCCAGACAGTTCCTTTCCGCTTCTAGTCATGATTGCATTTAGGCCTGTAAACGAGCCGAACCCTACCGAACCCTGGAGTAGTTCGGATTGGCTCGAACATGTTCAAATACATGGCTCAATTCGGCTCGAAATTTTGACCCTAAAATATCAGGATTCGGTTCGGCTCGAACTTAAAAAAAGGGAAAAAATTCGGTAGTATTCGGCTCAAACAGTTCTAATAGTTCGAACATGTTCGGTCCGAAAATTCAAAAATACCCAATAAATAATTCTAGTTCAAAAATACATGTCCAAAACCAAACGTTTGTCCGAATACCAATTTCCAAGGCCCTATTCTACGTTTGATGATACGAGCCGAGCCCCGAACCGAACTTTTTCTAGCCGAACACACCGAATCGAATCGAACTTTAAGGCTCACTTACAGGCCTAATTGCATTCATGTCCTTCAGATTCTTTTCAGTATTACTTGGCAATCCTCCCGGAAGACGGGCTGACACTTGTTCTGCGATTTGCCCCACTTGGAGCGACAGATTCGCACTAAGGCTTCCTGATTGGTCAATCTTGCATCGCTCTTCTGACAATATGTGGTGAAGTTTGTATTCAGCTCAGTCATGGATTTAGTAAGTTGATTGACCGTGTTGGTCACAGTTGAGCTCATCTTATCCATGGTTGCTTCCCAACCACCTGACTTGTTGAATTGGGGCATGAATCCACCAGTTTGTCTTGGTCTCTCTCCACCATTAGAGTCACTTTGTCGAAAACCCCCAGTAGGGTCACTCAGTTGAAAACCAGGGTGGTCATAAGAACCTGGGCGATATCCGCCGCCATCATATCCTCGGTGTTGGTTGCTTCGATTTCTTGAACTTTCTCAACCTTGGCAATGTGATCTTGCATGCCATCTATTTTCTCGTTCATAGCCATTAGCTGGTATAAGATCTTTTGACGGTAGTGTAATTTGTCAGTAGGATCTTTTGACGGTATGCCATCTGACTATCTCCAAGAAGTTAGTGACGTGTACACTAGATCTTCGTTCGGTACTCCATGGAAGGTAGTGTAAAATGTCACCATCTGTATCATGTTTGGCTTTGGGTGAAAGACCTCAGCCGCATTCTCTGGCTGAACAATCGCTGGCATGAGTCACTCAATCTTTGGCATCGCATAACTCTATAGCGTTCTCCAATCTCCTTGTACCACAACTCCTTCTCCGTTCCCTCTTCTGTTGACACCATTTTGTCCATTCTGCCCCATTGTGTTGTCGGTATCCTCCAAAAGGTATAATTTCCTCCTCCTTCTCGCTGTGATCTCCTTCGTGTGAACTTACGTCGTCCGCCAGCCTAACAGTCTTCTCTCGAGCTTCCTTTCTCTTTTGTGTAGCAAACTTTTCGAGCTCGGGTATGAATCTCTCGAGTTTGGATGCTGAACTTATTGTAGAGTACTACAAGACACAAAAAGAATTAAAAAAAAGTTAGTGACTTGCCTCGGCGGCTATTACACTCGCCTGGCACACTCATAAATACAGACTCTGACTACTGACTCAACGCTGAACTGACAGAACCGATTCTGCCAAATCCGGGACCCTCGATTTACCGCAAGTAACCCCCGATAAACCGGATACAATTTTATTTTCAGATTTCAACAGAAGTGACTTTGTACGACACCAGTATAAATAGACTATAATAAAGACTCAATTAAACAGACTCAAATATATACAGACACTCAATCTCAAAGAAAAAGTATTCTTGACACGAGTCCCCGGCAGCGGCGCCAGAAAATCTTGATCTCATGCAAAGAACTTACTAGCAATAGGACTAGGTCTATCGTAGTAGAGTACTGGCGAGTCAAGGTCGATCCCACAGACTCGTAAGAACTTCAAATTCTCGAAATTGAGCTTGTCTCAAATAAGATCTACGACCAACTAAAATATAGACAATAGTAAAATTGGTGCCACAAACTAACAAGGTTACGCTAGTTCACACGGATGTAATAAGAATTTCTAAAGTATTAATCTATTATGAGTGATTATTTATTCCCCCCACACATGCAATAGTCCTCCTTAATGGTGAATTTTAATTCATTTTCAGCTACGGGTACAACTCCTAATCCTATGTACTCCGACATGATAGTAGACAATCTATACGCAAGCTACCCTCCTTAATTGGTCGGTAATATCCCATACGCAAGAAGTTCTAGAGTTGCCGGTATTGAGCGTTAACTCATACCGCTAACCCGCCTAGGCAGCTATCGACACTGATTAGCACATTCCTAAGGTCCATCAAGACAATGTCCAAACTAACAATTCACTATCGGTACTTCATGCTAATCTACGATGACATGCAAATAGTTGATTAGGCTACTAACATGTAAATTAAGTCTGTTGATCAACATAGCTGGTGCCGATTATCATGAACTAGTAATTTACTAGGTATTTAGATCTAGCGATATAGACCGTCGCAGATCTGAAGAACGCAACGACTATTTAATAATTTCTTCACCAACGAATTAAATATATACATACATGGGGTAAAATAAACTAACTACTACAGAATTAAACTAAATAAACAATTAGCACATACTAGTCGAATAGAACAACGACAGATCTACATCTTGGAAAAGACAGAAAATCATACATTCGAAGACAAGTGTAGATCTCCCTCGGATCTCTTCCTAGGCGGTGACTCCGTTGTCTCTCCGACCAGAAATCATAAATTAATAAAATAAAGAACAAAGAACTTTTATTGCATAATTTTGTCTGGAAATTTGTGTACATTGAATTCGAGGCGAGGCCTCTTATTTATAGCTACATAAACCGACTTAGAAACACCTAGATCTACCCTTCATCCCAGAAAATGTGCTTCGGAAGATTCTGACTCTCGGTAACCCGGTGGCATACCCTGATTTACCGGAGGAATTTTCGTCTTTTCTCTCTGGAAACTTAGCTTGGAAGGTTCTGGTATACCCTAGGCCCAAACCTTTCATTCAGTCGACTTCAAATTCGTCCACAATTCTCAGCCCAATATCTCGTATCCTGAAAATAATCAAATAACGCACGAAATAATATCGAAATAGGGAAAATAAACGTTAAGTGCAGATTACTCGACTCACGAACCCGACATATGATATTCAACTCGAATGGTTCATATTTATAGGTCGAAACAACTATTTTTAGCTCGTAATAGACAGAATGTTGATGCCGTATGATAGACTATTTTAAGCGTCATCAGGTTCACTTCATGTCCATCAACATGTCATGACTATACATTTCTAGCTTAACTTATCTTGGTTACGTCAGCACTCAAGGGCAATACGCGAGGTGTATCCACCAAAATAGGGCGCGAACAAATAGTGGCTTGCACTGTTAGTCTTGGGTTTCCCCGGTATGCATACAGGTCCGGTGAAGCTCCCCTGTCATTTGGTCTTTAGAAGGTCACAGATTTATCCACCTATCCGTATGAGTCACATAGCCGATGTTCACATGTGCCTAACCGAAAGTGACATGAAGTTTAATCTTGTTACTATGCAAGTATGTACTTATTATCCGTATTTGCTAACCACTTAAGTGTTTTCAAAGATAAATCTCACCTTAACGACTCTACTCCCTCACTTAGATAGCTAGACACCACATCTTATCAAGTACACAGACATTGATGAACTCTAGTTCATCAAAGCACAAACGTCTTCATGCCCTTCCGACGGTCCCGAACTTCATCTCCCTTGAAGAGTGCATTCGGTGCTGGAACTAAACGCATCAGAAGCTCAATCAGGACTTGTTCATCTTTAGTTAAAGTTATTAGATCATGAAACAACGCTTAAAATCTCATTACATAGCTTAAACAACATTTTATTAAAACTGGGGGTCAATGCGTGTGCATTCCTTGGAATGCATGTGCATTCCCTGACCATAAAACATGCTGGAAGTTACTATAGCCAATGCATGCGCATTTCTTGCAATGCGTGTGCATTGCACATGATGGGAGCAACCTGAACCAATCTGAAACTGCAATGAGTGCTCATTCCCTTGAATGCCTGTGCATTGCACCTTCTGTGAAAAATGATTTAACATTCTGAATCACGAATGCATGTGTATTCCTAAGAATGTGTGTGCCTTCCACCTGCAGCATCTAAGGCCACAGATCATGTAACAGGAATACATGTGCATTGCTAGACAATGCGTACGCATTCAACGCAGAAAAACCCTAAAGCATGATTTTCTACACTTTACGCTCTCTACTCGATTCCAAACACGTTCTACACTATTTTGATCAGAAAAACATGAGTTTTATGATCCAAATCAAACCTTAAACCTTAAACAACATATAGGCATAAACTTTGATACAATAACACATCAAAATACAATCCAACCTCTATAAACCATATCTAATTTGTACGAAGAGCCTCTTACCTTTTAAGCAAGCAATTCCAACTCAAAAGCTATGAGAAATCTGAAGCAACCTTAATCCTTTCTGCAAAAACCTATGTTGTCAATCCATATCAGATTAGATTCGATCACACGCTTCTATAACAACAAAACTACGATTTTAAGAGTTTAAATCCATTAAACTTGAGCGAGAACGTCTCTAGGGCATGAAACATACCTTAAGAAAACCCCAACTTTCTGGTGTTGAATCGATGCTCTCTTCACGACGATCCCGTTGCTCTACTCTGATCTGAAAACCATTAAGATCCGTCTTAGTAACTGAAATAAAAGCTCTCGACGCTAAAAGCTCTCACACACGCCATTCTCTCTAGCGTAGGAAAATTTTCTGATGTGTTTTTGGTTATGGGAACTGATGGGATTTATTTTCCTTAAATAGGAAATGCCAAAAATAATAATTTCTTATTATTTTCCTTTTTACCGAAAAATCATATATATTTTCTGCCATATATACATATATACAGAAAATACTTAACTCCACCAAAAAAGTATAGAATAATAATATTTCATTTTCACAAAATGACACGTCTGCCCTTTCTTGAAAATCTGAATATTACATTCCTCCTCCCTTAAGAGGAGTTTCGTCCTTCGAAACTAAAACATACCTGGTAAGTCCACAAACTCTGGAAACTCGCGGATCATGTCTTCTTCAACTTCCCAAGTTGCTTCATTCGGTGAGTGATTGCTCCATTGCACCAATGCCAATGGGATCATCCGTCTCTTGATAATCTTTTCTATCCGGTATAGAATCTTGATCGGTTTCTCGTCATAAGCAATATTATCTTGAAGAACTTCTGGGTCAATTGTGGTTTCAACATCAGTCTTTGTCAAGCACTTCTTCAACAGTGATACGTGGAAAACATTATGTACTCTTGACATCGATTCCGGTAAGTTGAGCTTATATGCCAAAGGTCCAACTCTTTCCAGAATCTCAAACGGTCCAACATACCTTGGACTTAGCTTTCCCTTTTGTCCAAAACGCTTAACTCCCTTCATAGGTGAAGCTCGTAGATAAACTCACTCACCAACAGCGAACTCAAGAGGTCTCCTTCTAACATCCGCCCAACTTTTTGTCTATCTTATGCTGCCTTCAGATTCTTCTTAACCAACTAAACCCTTTCCTTAGCTTGTTCGACCAACTCCGGCCCGGTGACTTGTCTTTCCCCAACTTCATCCCAAAAAAGTGGCGTTCGACATCTTCTCCCACACAAAGCTTCAAACGGTGGCATGCATATGCTTGCGTGATAACTATTGTTGTAGGAAAATTCTACTATGGGTAGGTAAT
Source organism: Gentiana straminea (assembly GCA_036785695.1). NCBI lineage: Eukaryota > Viridiplantae > Streptophyta > Magnoliopsida > Gentianales > Gentianaceae > Gentiana > Gentiana straminea. The sequence goes on along the minus strand of JAVUPR010000312.1, from coordinate 3,727,048 downwards.
CATCCCATGATCCGTCTACTTCCAAAACACAAGCTCTTAGCATATCTTCAAGTGTTTGGATGGTCCTTTCTGACTGTCCATCTATTTAAGGATGGAAAGCCGTACTCAACTCCAACTTTGTACCTAGAGCCCTTTGCAAACTTTTCCAGAATCGACTGATAAACCGACTGTCGCGATCTGAAACTATCAAGATAGGTACTCCGTGAAACTTCACTACATCATCCAAGTATAGTGTGGTCATCTTTTTCAAAGACATATCAACTTTAGTTGGTAAGAAGTGAGCTGATTTGGTCAATCTATCCACCATCACCCAAATCGCATCATGTCCACCTTTCGTCTTGGGTGAACGATGAATCCATCGTGATCGTATCCTACTTCCATTCAGGGATATCCAATGGCTTAAGCATTCCTCCTAGTCTTCTATGTTCTGCTTTAAATTTCTGGCAAGTATCACATTCCGCTACATACCTAGCTATTTCCACTTTCATAGAAGGCCACCAAAACTTTTCCTTCAAGTCTCTGTACATTTTAGTAGCTCCTGGATGCACTGCAAATGCAATCCTATGTGCCTCTTCCATAACTCTTTGTCTCAAATCACCGATATTAGGCACACACAAACGATCCTGATACCAAAGGTTCCCATTCTTATCTAACACATGCCCACTGTAGGATTTTCCCTTGCAACTCGCTTCAAATCAACCAACATTGGATCTTCATCTTGCTTTTCCCAATATCATCCATCAACTCGGATCTTGCTAACAACGGTGCCACAAACTATCGATCTTCAATCTGATCAAAACCTTAGATTTTCAACCCATCTAACCTTTCTGCCACATCTTCAACGCTTGAAACTGCAAACACTCGTTTTCTACTTAAGGCAATTGCAACCACTTGGTTTTACCCGGATGGTACTGAATATACAAGTCATAATCTTTACGAACTCTAACCATCTCTTCTGCCTCATATTCAGATTCTCCTGAGTGAAGAAATACTTTAAGCTCTTGTGTTCTATGAAGATCCTAGCCTTAACTCCATACAAGTAATGCCTCCAAATCTTTAAGGCAAACACTACAGCTACCAACTCTAAGTCATGTGTTGGGTAGTTTTTTTCATGCACTTTTAGTTGTCTAGATGCATACACGATTACTTTTCCTCCTTGCATCAACACACATCCTAGACCTTGTCCCGAAGAATCAATGCAGACTTTGTAGTTATCAAAGATCTCTGGAACCGCCAAAACTAGGGCCGTAGTCAACTTCTTTTCAACGTCTGGAAAGCATCTTCACACTCACTAGTCCACTCAAACTTCACATTCTTTTGAGTGATCCGGGTAAGTGGTGTAGCTATCTTTGAGAAGTCTTGTACAAACTTCCTATAATAGCCAGCCAAGCCGAGAAAACTTATCACTTCCGAAACTGTAGTCGGTCTGGACCATTTCTCAACTGCTTCAATCTTCACCGGATCAACGTGAATGCCATCTCCAGAAATGATATGACCCAAGAAACTAACTTGATTCAGCCAAAAGTCACACTTTGAGACCTTAGCATACAACTGGTTCTCCTTCAAAGTGTTCAACACTATCCTTAGGTACTTTTCATGTTCTTTCTCATCCTTTGAGTATACAAGGATATCATCTATGAACACTATCACAAATTTATCCAGGTATGGCATGAAAACATGTTGCATTAAATCCAAAAATGTAGATGGGGCATTAGTGAATCCAAATGGCATAACCAAGAACTCATAATGTCCATACCTCGTGCTAGAGGTCGTCTTCGGTATATCTGCTGCCTTGATCTTCAACTGGTGATACCCAGGCTAAGACCAATCTTAAAAAACACTCTCTTGCCTTGCAACTGATTAAACAGATCATCAATCCTTGGTAAAGGTTACTTATTCTTGATGGTAAGGTTATTCAAAGCTCTGTAGTCGATACACATTCTCATGCTACCATCCTTTTTCTTGACAAACAAAATAGAGTCTCCCCAAGGTGAGGTACTAGGCTGAATTATGTTCCTTTCAAGCACATCTTTAAGTTGAGCCTTCAAGGGTGCCTTAGCGACTAGTGCCGCTCCTGGTACCAACTTGATCTCGAACTCTATCTCTCTATCCGGCATGTTTCCTGATAACTATTCCAGAAACACTTCAGGGTATTCCTTTACTTCAGGGGTTTCTTCTAACTTAGGCTTCACTTGTTCCACATCCACTGAGTATAACAAGTAGCCTTCACAACCCTTTTGACAAGCTCTTATCGCCTAGAATGCTGATATTATCGGATGTCGCTTCTGACTAGGCTTGTAGACATTTCATTGATAAGTCTTAGATGATTTCTCGGGTACTTTAAACGTCACTCTCTTTTCTCTACAATCCAAGTGAACATAATTCTCGAATAGCCAATCTATTCCAAGAATTACATCGAAATCCGAAAAGTCCAAAACTGTGAAGTCACTTTTACATTGATATGATCCTACTCGAACATCCACTTGAGGTATCATCTTAGTTACCTTAGTTACCTTTCCTAGTGGTGTAGTTATTTCCAAAGTGTTTCTTAAGCTTTCCGAAGGTAGGTTCAACTTCTTAGCTATCTTAGACGACACAAACGTGTTAGATGCTCCAGTATCAAAGAAAGCCGTGACCGCTAAGTTGTCTAATGTTCGTACCTTGATGTGAAATCATTTTAAATAAAAATACAACATGATCTAACATGCTATAAAAGTATTTTAATAAACTGGAATAAACAAATAGAGGTACCTGAAATAATATTATCATCTGGTTCTGCATACTCAGCATCCACTGCAAACACTCGAACTGGGTGACTTGGGCCGCCTTTTCCGCTTCCCTATTTCTGATTACTCGAGGACCCCTTTGATGGACAATTCTTTGCTACGTGTCCCTGTTCTCCACAGATAAAGCAACCACATGTGCCCACACGCCATTCACCGATGTGGTTCTTTTTGCATTTCTGGCACAGTGGTATGATTGACAATAGTGGTGCCGATGTCTTCTTCTCCCTTTGTTGAGGTACTGCCCAACTATTACCCTGGCTTGTTCCAAAGTTCCTCTTAACACCAATGATGATGGTAGGCTTCTTCTTGAAGGTCTCAACTTCCAAAGCCTTATTCAAAAATTCAGCCATGTTTATTGCTGTGAAACCCAACATACCAGATTGTATTTCGTGGGATAAACCATCTTTGTATAGTGCCATCTTCCTATCTTTGATCTTCATAAGCTCAGGGTAAATCCTTCCCAACTAATTGAACTTGTTCTATACTGAGATACCATCATATGAACACCCTGCTTAAGTCTTAAGAACTAGCTTGCCTTGTCTGCTTGCACTGTTGTTGGGAAGTACTCATTGTAAAACATAGCCTTGAAGCCTTCCCAATCTGTGACTCTTCCATTTCTACTCTCTATGGCATCGATCCAAGCTTCAGCTGCACAAAAAAGAAAACCAACTGCCAACTGGGCCTATCTCAGATTCAAGAACATTAACGTTTCTGCATGCTTTCTCAAATCCTCTTAACCAAGCTTCAGCCTGGGACGGTTCTACATTCCTATGAAAATCATGAACCTGATTCCTCTTCAACTATGAATACCAATCAACTGGCTGTGCTTGCTCAAAAGCTGGTGGTGGTCTAACTGGTGGGGCTGGTTGGTAGATGGGAAGGTTTTCCAAAAGGTGCTTGTGGTTGGTAAGGCTGTTGCTGATGGTATGGTTGTGGTTGATAGAAACCATAAGGTGGGTAACTGACGCCTTGCTGATGATCAAAACATGGTGAAGGTGTATAGTAGGTCGAGGTGTGTGACCTACTAGTGGAGGAAAAAAGGTATGTTGTTGCTGAAGATGAAAAACTGGTGGAGAGGGATGACTTACTGGTGGTGGGTAGACACTGATCGGTGGAGGGTAGATGTTGGTTGCTGGGGGTACATACACGGGTGGGATATCTCGTATCACAGTGACACATATGGGTGCTTCCCCAGGTTCACCGTATATGTAAGTATACCTTAGTTCGGGTCGTGGTGTCGGGTTCCGTTGAGGTCGTGGAGTAGGATTCTGATGAGGTCGCGAAGTCTGGCTTGCCTGAGGCCTCAGAGTGTGGGTTGGGTGAGGTGACTGATTATGACGTACAAAACTACCTCCTACAGCTTGTGTCGGACTATTCTTTCGTGCTCCAGAGATCTCTCCGCCATGAGCTCCAGTCCTTGTGGTCACCATCCTGATGATCAAAGAAAGACCATAACGTTACTAAAATATCTAAAGAAGTCTTATCTTACAAGAAAGGAAGCCTAAAAGATGCTTCGCTCTGATACCAACTGTAACGCCCCGTTCCCGGACACTTAGTCCTTCTCCGGAAAAGAAACATTCGGCACATATAATATAAAATTAATCTCATATTACACGTCAGCCTCTACTACGATGTATCGAGTTAAGCAAAACGGAAGCAAAAGACTTGGGTATAATTTTTTTCCAACAATGATAAGAATAGAAACTCAAGCTAAAGATGGAAAATGTAACATTTAATACATTGGAAAACCAAACGAAATCTAAAACGTACGAAAACCTCCAAAAGAAACTAAAAAGAAATTACATGGTTCCCAAAAAACATCAAAGTCGAATATAACAATAAAGAACAGAAATTAAAATGCTTCAACGTCGGCGTCCTCAAACGTCGTCATCAAAGTCTTCCTCGAACTCCGGATCTACCTGTGCATCTTTTCTTCCCAAAACACATAGAAAAACAATGCATTTGAGGTAAGTACAAAGTACTCAATAAGAGGTAGAAGCTACAAATTAATTAAGGTTTATAATTCAATTTTATAAGTAATAAATTATCATTTTACGACCAACTCAATCTAGGGTTCACTTCATGTCCATCAACATGTCATGACTATACATTTCTAGCTTAACTTATCTTGGTTACGTCAGCACTCAAGGGCACTACGCGAGGTGTATCCACCATGAGAGGGTGCCAGCCAAAAGTGGCTTGCACTGTTAGTCCCTGGTTTACCCGGTATGCATACATGTCCGGTGAAGCTCCCCTGTCATTTGGCCTCTAGAAGGTCACAGAGTTATCCACATGTCCAGATGAGTCACATAGCCGATGTTCACATGTGCCTAACCGAAAGTGACATGACGTCTAATCTTGTTACTCTGCAAGTATGTATTTATTATCCATTATTTGCTAACCACCTATGTGTTTTCAATGATAAAGATCACCTTAATGACTCTACTCCCTCACTTAGACAGCTAGACACCACATCCTATCAAGTACACAAACATTGATGAACTCTAGTTCATCAAAGCACAAGCCCCTTCATGCCCTTCCGACGGTCCCGAACTTCAACTCCCTTGAAAAGTGCATCCGGTGCCAGAACTAAATGTATCAGAAGCTCAATCAGGGCTTGTTCATCTTTAGTTAAAGTTATTAGATCACGAAACAACGTTTAAAATCTCATTACATAGCTTAAACAACATTTTATTAAAACTGGGGGTCAATGCGTGAGCATTCCTTGGAATGCGTGCACATTCCCTGACCAGAAAACATGCTGGAACTTATTGTCTAGCCAATGCGTGTGTATTGCACATGCTGGGAGCAACCTGAACCACTCTGCAACACTAATACGTGTGCAATGCACCTGCTGTGAAAAAGGATTTAACATCCTGAATCACGAATGCATGCGTATTCCTATGAATGGGTGTGCATTCCACCTGTAGCATCTAAGGCCACAGATCCTATAATAGGAATGCGTGTGCATTGCTAGCCAATGCGTACACATTCAACGTAGAAAAACCATAAAGCATGATTTTCTACGCTTTACGCTCTCTACTCGATTCCAAACAAGTTCTACACGATTTTTATCAGAAAAACATTAGAAAAGCATGACTTTTATGATCCAAATCAAACCTTAAACAACATATAGGCATAAACTTTGTTACAATCACGCATCAAAATACAATCTAACCTCTATAAACCATATCTAATTTGTAGGAATAGCCTCTTACCTATTAAGCAAGCAATTCCAATTCAAAAGCTATGAGAAATCTGCAGCAACCTTGATCCTTTCTGCAGAAACCTATGTGGTCAATGCATATCAGATTAGATTCGATCAAACGCTTCTATAAAAACAAAACTATGATTTTAAGAGTTTAAATCAATTAACCTCGAGCAAGAACACCTCTAGGGCTTGAAACATACTTTAGGAAAAACCCCAACTTTCTGGTGTTGAATCGACGTTCTCTTCACGCCGATCCCGTTGCTGTCATCTGATTTGAAAACCGTTAAGATCCGTCTTAGAAACTGAAAGAAGAGCTCTCGGCCCTAAAAGCTATCACACACGCCGTTCTCTCTAGCGTAGGAAAATTTTCTGATTTTTTTAGGTTATGGGAACTGATGGGATTTATTTTCCTTAAATAGGAAATCCCAAAAATAATAATTTCTTATTATTTTCCTTATTACTTAAAAATCAGATTTTTCCCAAAATATACATATATATTTTCGGCAATATATACATATATACACAAAATACTTAACTCCACCAAAGAAGTAAAGAATAATAATATTTCGTTTTCGCAAAATAACACGTCTGCCCTTTTCCGAAAATCATAATATTACAATAAATGCCACTCATTTAACCCAAAGGGAAAAATCCTATTGAGAGTAGAACTTAAAAGTTTTATCTAGAATTCAAGATATTGCAAAAATTAGAAGGTAAACAAAATCAATCCAGCATCAGCTCTTGAACTTGAGCAAACACTCAAGTTATCCAGAAAAGCTCAAGGATCAAAGTTGATCCAACCTTTACTCCAAAATTTGAGTTCTTCAAGAATGAGTTAATCTATGAAGTAGTCGAGGATGTCAAGGACATATAATCAGTGAAGCAGTTGCGACTATAAAGGACTGAAGTCAGTTGAGGCTGTGAATGAACTGAGTTTGTGATAGCATTTGAAGATTTCATCGAAGTAACTGCAGAGTTAATTAGTAAAGCAGTTGAGGGTTGTGAAGGATAGACAACTCAGATAGTGAAGCAGCCACAGGCTATCAATGACTGTCATAATATTGTAACCGGTGTAACAAAACTAGTAGCGGATTCCTCCGTATCACATGAGAAGAGGGAACATATAAGATTACATCACCTCTAACCTCTATAACAAATATGTGTCATTTACTTTCATTATTTACATTCAGTACAACATTTAATTTTATATAGCCATTGTTTTGAAAATAATCTTTAAATGCTCTATTCTGCTGCACGACTTTGATTTAACAATAAAATTTTAAGAAAAATCTAATAAGTTCATTCACCCATTCTCTAAACTTATCCAAGCCTTTCTCGGGAACAACAGTTGCAACATAACAGGTTCTTGTTGCTTTTAAATATACCCCGATTGTTGCAGTTGTCGCAGGGGCCGAGAACTTCATACATACATGGGTCGTCGAGATGATGTCTTGTTGTTGGATCAATACATGTCTATCTGATATAATATTATATGCTGAAGTTCCCTAAACCACCACATAATATTATATGCTGAAGTTCCCTAAACCACCACATAATTCTGTCTCAAATGTTATTTATTCAAATATCCTACTCCCTTTCATGCTCGGCTCGAGATTGGATGCAATTAACTCAAATTGCCCGAAAGGGTGAGCGGATGTCTTGGCCTGCCAGCTATAGTAAGGACAACCCCATCGAGCTGAGGGTTGTTATTGCCGGGCTTTGGCTTAGAGGATCTGTCTGATATCGGTTGTTTCTATTATTCCCACCTCGATTGTTATTCTCATTTGGGCGAAAGGTCCTCTATCCCTAAGGATGATTTCCTTTAGTTCGGTCCACAAACTAACCTAGATTTATGGATTCAATTTGACCGGCAATTTCCATTTTCAATTGACAACGGTCCACAGTATCGTGACAAACGTCTTTGTGATATCAGCAATACAGGCTCTGACCTTGTTTCTCCAGAGGCCCCCTCATCTATGGTGGAGGTCTTTTCAAACATGCTATTTCCATTACAACCAAGATATGAGTTTTTGACTGATTCAAGGGAACGAAGTCCCTGTCCTACTTCTTTCCCAAGCGGTCAGTTATAGGCGAGTTAAGACATTCAAAAATTACATTTTTTGTCCAACGGTTCGATCCTCACCTCGGTTTGACCGATCTTCTTTTTCTACCTTGCCTTTTAGCTTGTTGGCTTATTCACCTTGGCAATGTTTGTGCACTATATACATGCAATCAACCAATGTACGAGGGAGTTTTATGTTTAATTTTACATTGAGCATTCCTCCTCTAAGTCCTCCAATAAAAGAGGTAACTTCAGTTTGCTTATCCACATCCAGAACCTGTCTGGACTCATCCATAATGTTTTTCATGTATTCAAACGTTGTTTCCTTACCCATATGCTTAATTGATAAAAGGTGTGTTGCATTCCTCTGGAATGCTCGGGCTGTAATGAAAGCTTGTGCAAATAACCTGTCAATTCTTCAAAACAACTGATGAAACTAGGTGGCATCATTTTAAGACATTCCATGGCTTTCTTTATGAATAGTGTAGGGAAATATTTAAACCTCATTTCGTCTGATGCGCATATTATCTTGTGTTGGATATACTGATGTAAGTGATTAGTAGCATCATGGGTCCTATCGTAAGGATCCATCTTTGACATTTTAAACCCAATAGGTGTGGGATAATTCTTTATACGAGCAATGAAATGAGATACTCTGTATAACTCAAACCCCGATCTTCCCATAAGTCTATCCATCTCATCTTGGGCTGCTCTATTCATTCTCCGATGAGGTAAACTCTGGTCTTGTTTCTCTAAATACTCGTGCTTGGTACTAGTCACAATGACCTCATCTCTTACTGTCTGTTTTGTCATAACTACCTTTACAGACATTTCAGGAAGTTTAGACCATTTACCCTTTAATTCTTGGTGATAAAAGGTAGCAAACATCTTAGTTTGAATCTTCATCATTTCCTTAGTTAAATTTATCATTGCTTGAGAAACATCAGGTTGGCCAATGGATGTGTTGGGCAGGTTGGTTTTTACCTCCACCTGCACATTTGGGATAACGACCTTAGCGTGGGTGTCGTCCCCTCCACCATCATGGACAGAGTTTTCATGACTTCCACTTGAACATTCTTCTTTTTGTCATGTTCTTTTGGAGGCATGAATAATCATTTCTCTCAAGATTCCTTGAAATCTATATATTACAGACCCTCATTCTAGCACAAAGTGACGATACCATAAATCATAAGTATAACAATAGGGTTGATATTCGGATAATTGGGTTTAGTGAGGATAACCTAAATATTTTGCGGGTGGATTTGATGATGAATTATAGCTGAGCCAATAGTTTTTGACTGCCTACGTATCTAGAGATTTTGGGTTCAAGCTATTACCATAGTTTTGTTTGTGAGGATTATGAACCTCTTAAAGATCTCCCTCGTGGGAAAGCTGGTTATGATGCCAGTTAGGTCATGGTTTATGACATTGAGATGTTATGAGGGCATCAATTAATGGTGTAATAATGGTCTTGTATGCGTGAATCATGGAACCATTTTGAGATTGTGGGTTAATGCAGTGTTGACTGTATAACCGTCGTTTGAGGTCAAAGCCGACATGCACCGAGATAAGTCTTAAACCGATGTGAACCTGCATCATGTCGATAATATGAACTGATAAGAATTTTGTGTTGAGCTGACTATTGAAGACATAAGACGATTTGTGTCACGTCAAAACGCATATGGGACCTATGCTACATGAAGATAAGTTTTGCTGAGCCCATTCCAGACCCACTATTGAGCTAAGTCTTTTTGACCTAAGTATCGAGAAGATCCATATTGCTAATTGTTTAGTGTCACGTGCATACCAATGTCACAATACAAATAGATGCTTGCTTAAACTTTAATGTCGCACGATAAAAAGACTCTTAACCTAGCGTAACTAATGTTGGAAAATAATTGTCAAACCATAAAAATAGTACAAACATGATGAGAAAAGGTTTACTAATAAACAACAATAATAAAGTGCTAAAAATTATAGACGGGGGCCGGCCCCGGGCCCGGGCGGGATAGCGTAACTAATGTTTTACAATTGATATAAAATGTTCAACAATCAGCAACATTAGTCAAACCATAAAATCTTGTGTGCTATTTTTGTTTTTTTTTTTTTTATATAAATTATTTTGAATAAATGCTCAAACATGAATTTAATTTCAGTCTCCCAAAAGGTTTACTTTTTCTTTCAAGCAATATTTTCAACATAAAAAAAGTATCAAAATTCATCTCTCCTCAACAATATTTTTTGTTAATTAATTCGATAAGTGCTATTTCCCCAAATGATTTTATTATATTGATTCAATTTTGCCTTAATCTTTTCTTATACGCGATTTGATTCATTTCATTTATGTATGGATATTGGTTTTGTTAAAAGGGGGCACTTATTTTAATTTTGCCCCGGGCCTACTAAATGTCAGGAACGGCCCTGATTATAGAGTTAAGTATAGAAAAAACCTGGGTCGAAGCACGCAGTGACACTATCTTTAGAGAGTAAAACGCCCCCACTGCACTGGTAATATTGATAGTTCGTCGCTCTCCCAAGATTCGACAACCCGTTGGTACTGTCGTGTGCAGCGAGAAGTACCCCGAACCACTATTTACTCAATGCTCAATTTGTAAGGAAAAATATATTTATATATGGATATATATTCTCAGTATAGTATTGTTCTGTGAAAGCAATTGGAATATGCAACAAAACAAGTGGGACACTATAGTTGAGGAAAGCTTATTTTCTGCAGATAGAAAAATATGTTGGTAATTTCATGTTTTTCCAACGTATAATCCTTGTTTAAATAGAAAAGTGATAAAGACTTATTCAACACCATTTTCTGGAAAAGGACGGATTTTATGAGATACACAAAATCACCATTATCCCACATTTTCCTAATTAATAGGAGATTTAGTTGATACATTTAGAAAAAGTCAAGCACTAAATTAATTAAAAGAAATATAAGAGATATTAGGATTTATTTAATTTTAATAAATATCATAAAATATAATATACGGTTTTATAATCAATAAATATTTCCAACAACCCCCCACTTGATTTTAAAACCTTATTTTTGAAAACAAAGTTGAGCATATAATACCGTGTAATAGGTGTAGGTACCTTCCGGGTTTGAACCTCCATTTAGTGATCATGAATTACCACCTATAAAACAATAGTGACATAAATGTCTTGAACTATGTTTCATTTGACTAGACGATAACACATTACACACCACGGTTTAAGTAAAAAATTGTGGTTCTATCAGTGGTTCGCTTTACGATCATGTGTAGGAACTTGTGTCAGGAACGTTATTAGGGAGTAGCCCATACCCCCACAATGGCGACCCCACCACCACGTTCACCTAGGTGAGTCCTCCAAGGGTGAATTGTGACCAAACACCCCGCAAAAATATGCCTTTGGACTCATTGAGAGATAACTCAATCTCAAGCGTCACATGAAGAACACTTACAGCATAGGAATGAGATTTCGGAAAATTTCCGCGATAAATAATTTTAATAGTGCTCTTCAAAATCACCCCTTTAACAGTTTCGTTTTTACCCGTTGAACTTCGTTCATGGGATCGCCATACCTCCGTAGACGGGTTTCCACTGTGGTGATTTAATTAATAGACTCCATCCCATTCCTCTCGATGTTATAACATGCTGACGCGTCAGCCTTTTTTTTTTAATAAGCGGATCCGCAACGTTATTTTCAGATAGTGTGCTCAGCAGACTTCCGTGGTATTGCTCCACCATCCAAGGTAAAGAAATAACCACTAGTTGACATTGTCTCTTGAGAATCAGCAAGCCAAATTGCATAATTGTACATTTCCAAAACATCAGGAAAATCAGAATATTTAATAGAATAATTCATAGTTCTCTTTAAGTATTTAAATAACTAATGCATCACAATGAGACGTATTTGGATTATGAGTATATCTTGCCAACAAAAGAAATAAACTTATTATTTCTAGCCATTTTTTTTTTCCAAGATAACATCAACAAGACCTAGATCTTTCACATCAAAATAATGGGATAAGAAAGTCTTTTCTCTTACCAAAAATTAAAATGTCATCAACATACAAATACAAAACAATATAGCTATTATTGACATTTTTAATATAAACATGCTTATCACCTTTATTAATATGAAGGCCCATTTATAACATAACAACACAACCAACAATAGCAATAATAATATTATTAGAAATTTCGAAAACTTCAGAATTGAACAACAAAAATCTATTGGTAGCACTATTTGAATATTACCCAACAAAAGCACAATCAACAACTTAGTGGCTTACTTTTCTTTTCTTAGTTATAGGAAAATTAACCTTTGCAAGACACGTCCACACTTCCAAATATTAAGTGAAGGTTTTTAATTTTGCCAAAGTTCATAATGTGTTTTATAAGAATTCTTATAAGGAACACTATTTAGAATCAAGCAAGCAAAATTTAACGCTTCACCCCAACAATTTTCAAGAAATCAAGAATTTAAGCAACATAATATTCACCATGTCTAATAAAGTCCTAATTTTCTTTTCAGAACACCGTTAGATCTAGGAGAATTAGCTGGTGTCACTTCATTACAATACCATTCAATTTACAAAAATCAATCATTTCATTTGGAGTTTAAATTTTTTATTTCCTATTCTAGTTGATTTTCAACTCCAACTTTATACTCCTAAAATTTATCAAACGAAATACTGTTGGCGTTAATTAAATACACATAGTAGTACTTCAAAAATCATCAATAAAGGTAATAAAATATTGATCACCGCCACGTGATAAAACATTATTGATATCACATGTCACTATTAATTCAAGCAATTTATTTTCTCTTTCAACAGATGTATGTAGTTTTCGAGGTTGTTTTGTAAAAACACAAATTTCACATATTTCTCGATTAATAGTAGACTTTGGAATGAAATATGAAAAACATCATTCGTTTCATAGTACATCGATTAACATAATCAAGTCAAACATGTCAAATATCACAACATTCAACATTTGCAACAGACATATTAGAAGATTTAAGCACCAAACTTAATCGAAACAAACCAACCAATACAATGCCTTTACCAACAAACTGATATGCCTAATAATTACAACTTTATTAATCTGAAACAGCATTATAACCATTCCTAACCAATAGTTTTTTTCTTTTTCTTTTTTTCTTTCCTATAAGGCTATTTGGAACTACAACGACCAGTGTTAATCCGGTTAACAAAAAATTTCATTAGTTGCTGTCACAAAGGAAATTTTTTGCCATCACAAATTTTCGAGGAGGAAAATTAATCCATATTTTAACACTTACAAAAATAAACAAAGCAGTCTACCCTTTTTTTCCTCTCTAACCGAAAATTATATATATACCTACAACCTCCTGTAGAATTTAGCAGATTACTTATTCCATTTATTTTACTGAACGATTCCTGTACTTCATTTATTTTATTTCAAAATTCTATAACCGACCCTTTTTTTTCTTTTCGGGGTTTGACTATTTTTTATTTTTTTTATAACGATTTTTATCTAATTATTTTTAGGAGGACAAACGACCATTGTTTAATAATCGTTTTTACTCCCTAAACTTGTTGGAAAATAATTGTCAAACCACAAAAATAATACAAATAGGAAGAGAAAAGGTTTGCAGCAACCACAACAAAATAATAAACAACAATAATAAAATGATAAAAATTATAGAGTTAAGTATAGAAAAAACATGGGTCGAAGCATGCAGTGACACTATCTTTAGAGAGTAAAACGCCCCCACTGCACTGGTAAATTATTCATAGTGCGTTGCTCTCACAAGATTCGACAACCCGTTGATACTGTCGTGCGTAGCGAGAAGTATCCCGAACCACTATTTACTCAATGCTCAATTTGTAAGGAAAAATATATTTATATATGTATATATATTCTTAGTATAGTATTGTTCTGTGAAAGCAGGACAGTAAAGTGGAGGAAAGCTTTTTTCTGCAGAGAGAAAAATATGTTGGTAATTTCATGTTTTCCAGCGTATAATATATGTCCCTCAAAAAAAATACACCATTATCTGGAAAAGGACTAATTTTATGAAATACACAAAATCACCATCATCCCACATTTTCCTAAATAATAAGAGATTTAGTTGATACATTTGGAAAAAGTCAAGCACTAAATTAATTAAAAGAAATATAAGAGATATTAGGATTTATTTAATTTTAATAAATATCATAAAAAATAATATAAGTTTTTAAAATCAATAAATATTTCCAACAACTAATAATTCAAAAAGTAAATTTACCCTATAAATGTACAAGAAAGAAATACCTTACAACTATCTTCATATTTTCTTTATATTTTGAATTCTTAAAAGAATTGATTCATATTATTCATCTCTCATTACATTCATCGAATGAGTTTCCACATGTAAAATTTCAAAAGTTGAATATATGAGACATCGTTGAAATTTACTCAACAACTATAAATTTGTCTATGAAATTCATTGTTTTGTCTATAATATCATATATTCATATATGAAATTCTCAGGTTGATCTACTTCTGATAAATCATATGGATATAATTGAGAAATTTGATTGATTTCTTCTTTACCAGAAGCATAAAAAGATTCACGTGGATTAATACATATCTGGAAGAAAAAAAAAAAAAAAAAAAAAAAAAAAAAAAGGAAAATACGGTAAATACCCGTTGTTTCTAGAAAAGCGTCGCTTAATTAATTAAAACTGTGTGTATATGATATGACAATGTACAACAAATACACTTAACATTAAATTATGTAAGTTGCCTATAAAAAATTGTTCGTTAATTCGATAAAAATGGGTGATTGAGGGCAAATATAAAAATTTAACAATGTAGATAAAATACATATTATATATTATATATAGTATAAGTAATTTTCCGGAGTGGAAGGGGCGCTCAAAATAATACTAAATTCGTCTCATAAAAAGTATTCATTTTTTGTGATGCACGTAGATTAAGAAAATAATTAATATGTTATATTTCAGATACTGATTAACATATAAGCCCCTATCACGTAATAAATGCTCTTTTGAAATATGAAATGAATATGTAAATATTAAATGTTATGATAGAGATATGTTTGAAAAAAGTGTATTAAATGATGTATTGTTTTTCTAAATGAACACTTTTTATGAGATAAATCATTTTGGAAATTAAACACTTTTCATGGGACGGAGGTAGTAATAACTAAGGCTCCGTTTGTTTTGTGTTGGAGTTTTTTTTTTGGATTGTTTTATATAGTAGTGGATAATAAAATATAATAAAAATAATTAAAGTAATGATTATAAAGTTAAGATATTTTTTGAAATTTGTGTTGATAAAGAAATGATTGGTGAGAAAAATTGAAATAAAATAGTATAATGAATAAAATAATAAAAAAATGTAATAAAGTAGGTAAAGTGAAATTGTGAGAGATGATTTAATATTTTTTTTATTTGTAGTAGAAAATTGTATAAACACAGACAGAAAGCTTGCATTTTAAGAAATAAACAAACACAGAAACAATGCAAACGTAAAGAACGGCGGAATTGATAAACACAGAAAACAGAAAGAACACGGCGATTTAACGTGGTTTCCGGCGTTGTGACGACTACTCCACGGACAGAAAATGAGATATTTTATTATACACAGAATTACAAGGTATTCCTCACAAAGTGAAAGACACACTCTTGAAAGACACACTCTTGCATTGATTACAACATTGGTATTTATAGACACAAATCCCAAACCCTAACCGCCAAAGATCTTTGTCGGAATTCTCATAAATACCCCAGATGTGGACCCAGCTCCAGCTGTTATCCACCAGACGAAACTCAGCTCAAAACTGACTTCCCAGACTTGTAATCAACTGCCGAGATGTAGAACTCAGCTATACTCAGCAAAACTCAGCAGACCAGAAACTGCCTGTTGACTTCAGAAGAAACTCAGTTGCACTTCATCAAACTGACTTTCACAGAACTGAATATACTTAACTGAAACTGACCATCATTCTCAGTCTTCAGTTTCTCAGATTAGTTCCACCAGATTATTTATCAGTTTAGAGGTCAAGTCACCAAAACTGAAAAATCTCCACCTTGACTTGAACTCTCATTCAACGTCACCAGATTGCATAATCAGACGTACTTGTACCAGATGCATTCGTCAATGCCAGGACGTACAGTACCAGACTTCTCCTCAGAATCCACTCAGTTGATCTGCACTCAACTGAGTATCCAGATTTCAGTTTACAAGCTTTGAATATTCAGCAAGTCCAGACACAATTGAAACTTGCTCTGCTGAACTGGTTTAATGAACATATCTGCAGGATTATCCTTGGTGCTGATCTTCTTCACTACAACCCTTTTCTCATTTCTCAGAAAATGATTTCTCACATCAATATACTTGGTTCACTCATGATGAACCTGATCCTTAGCTAGACAAATTGCACTTAAAATGTCACAATAAATCTCAGCTTGATCCTGATGTAGCCCCAAATCACTGAATAGTCCCTTCAACCAGACACCCTCTTTGGCTGCTTCAGTAAGAACCATATACTCATCTTCAGTGGTTGATAAAGCCACTGTAGCCTGAAGAGTTGCTTTCCAGCTGGCAACTGAATTCCCCAATGTGAAAACATAACCAGTCATAGACTTTCTACTGGCCACATCACCTGCATAATCAGCATCACAGTATCCTATGATCGGTTTCGAGTATCACCTCCATAAATGAGACCAACATCAGTTGTACCTCTAAGGTACCTGAACATTCTTTTCACATCTTTCCAGTGTTCCTTTCCAGGTTGAGCCATAAACCTGCTGACAACACTGACTGCCGGAGCCAGATCAGGCCTAGTGCACACCATGGCATACATCAGACTGCCAACTGCACAGCATAGGGAACTCTTGACATGTACTCATTCTCTTCTGCTGACTGTGTAGCAAAAACTGACAAATGAACATTTGATACCATAGGAGTATCTATTGGTTTAGTAGCTGACATGCCAAACTTTGACAAAATCTTCTCTATATAGCCCTTCTAAGATAAAAACAGTTTCTTCTGACTTCTATCTCTCCAGATCTCCATCCTCAAGATTTTCTTGGCTGCACCCAAATCTTTCATTTCAAACTCAGCACTAAGAAGGTCTTTCAGATCCTGAACATCAGACTTCTTCTTTGCAGCTATCGGCATGTCATCCATATATAACACAAGATAGATGTAAGATCCATCTTCCAACTGACTGTTGTAAACACAGCAATCATAAGGACTTCTGCTGTAACCCAACTGATCATATAACTGTCAAACCTTTTATACCACTATCTTGGAGCCTGTTTCAGTCCATACAAGGACTTCTTCAACTTACACACAATATTTTCTTTTCCATGAACTTGGAAACCCTCTGCCTGAGTCATGTATATCTCTTTATCTACCTCATCATGTAGAAAAACTGTCTTCACATCTAATTGCTCTAATTCTAAGTCCTGTTGTGCCACCATGGCAAGTAACACTCTGATTGAAGTATGTCGGAACACTGGTGAGAAAATCTCATCAAAGTCCACCCCTTCTTTCTAACTGAACCCTCTTGCAACCAAACGTGCCTTATACTTAACTCATTCTGCCTCAGTTATCCCTTCCTTCTTCTTGAAAATCCATTTGCAAGTAACAACTCTCCTTTCAGCTGGATGTTTAACTAGATCCCAAGTCTGATTCTTCAGTAAGCCATTGAGATGCTTCAGAACATGTCACTACTTCACTGTAAGTAGAAGGTTCAAAACCATCCACTTCTTCTGCAACTTGAAGTGCGTATCCAACCATATCATCAAACCCATACCTTCTAGGAGGTATCCCAAAATTGGATCTTCTAGCTCTACTGACAGCTATACTCTATTGACCCACGTTTTCAGTTTGACACTCAACTGACATTTGCTCAGCGGACTGGCTTGGATTCAGCTCCGGTTCAGCAACCAGATCAGATGAAAACCGACTTGGATCAGTTGACTGTTGCATTCCAACTGACTCCACCTGAAGCTCCACATTACTGTCAGTTTTCTCAGTGTCATAACTGGTTTCAGTTTCAGTTATCCTCTCCACTGATGAACTGAGTATAGAATTTTCATCGAAAACTGTATCTCTGCTGAGAATGAGTCTATTTTCTGCTGATGACCAAATTTTGTACCCCTTTACTCCATCACCATACCCCACAAACACTCATTTCTTGCCCTTAGTTCCAGTTTCCCTTCATTAACATGATAGTAAATTGTGCTTCCAAATACCCTTAGAACTGAATAATCTGCAGGCTTGCCTGACCACATCTCAATTGGTGTTTTGAGACTGATCCCTGTGTGAGGAATCCTGTTGATTAAGTAGCAAGCTGTCGTTACAGCCTTTGCCCAAAATCTACTTGACAAACTAGTATGAGAAAGCATACATCTTGCTCTCTCCAGAAGAGTTTGATTCATTCTTTCAGCTACACCATTTTGCTAAGGAGTATTCCTGACTGTATGATGTCTAGAAATACCCTCAGTTTTGCACAATGTATCAAACTCAGTCCAGCAGAATTCCAGACCATTATATGTATTAAGCCTCTTGATCTTCTTCCCCAACTGATTCTCAACTAAAGCCTTCTATTGCATGAAGCTCTTGAACGCCTTACTTTTGTGTTTCATCATCACCACCCAAGTCATCCATGAATAGTCATCAATAAAGGACAAAAAATATCTGTGACCACCCAATGACTCCACCTTTGATGGCCCCCAACAATCAGAATGAATGTAATCAAGTGATGACTTTGTGTTGTGTACCCCTTTTGAGAACTTGCTTCTATGAAGCTTCCCAAACACACAATTCTCACAAAAGTCCAGATTTTTTACCTTACATCCCCCGAGAAGATATTTTTTAGAAAGAACCTGCATCCCCTTTTCACCCATGTGACCCAGTCTCATGTGCCACAATTTTGTAAGCTGTGACTGATGAATCTCAGCTGATGCCACAGCAGCAGAACCAGCAACAATTGACCCTTGTAGTATATACAGAGTCCCTTTCTTGATTCCCTTGAGAACCTCAACTGAGTTTTTATAGATACTCAGCACACCACTTCCTCCCTTAAAACTGAATCCTCTGCTGTCTAAAGAACTGAGAGATACCAAATTTTTGGTCATTTGTGGAACATGTCTAACTTCACTCAGTTTACAAAATCTTCCATCATCTATCCTCAACTAAACTGAGCCAATCCCAACTACCCTGCAGACCTTTCTGTTTGCCATAGATATATGACCACCATCTATCTGCTGATAACTTGAGAACCACTCTCTATGAGGGCAAATATTAAAGGATGCCCCAGAGTCCAGAATCTACACATCAGTTTGATGTGCTGACTCTCCTGTCACTAGGACCATGTCCTCATCTGAATCATGCTCACTGCTACAGCAGCTGTGCCAGAACTTGTTCTCCTGCTGTTTCTTCCTCTTTGGACAATTGGACTTCCAATGTCCCTGCTCCTTACAATAATTGCAAACATCTGTGTACTTAGGGCCTTTGGACCTTGTCTTCTTGAAATTTTTCTTCATAGACTAACCATGCTATTTTCCACTACTGCTACTGACTATCAGTCCTACACTGACTGTCTGCTCCAGCTGCCTTATGTCTCAGCTCTCTGGCATGTAAAGCTGACCTTACATCCTCTAAAGCAACTGTATCCTTCCCAACTATGAAGTTCTCATAGGAAGCTGGTAATGAAACCAGTAAAATCAAAGTTGCATCTTCATCCTCAATCTTAAAATCAATATTCTTGAGATCAAGTAATATTGTGTTCAGCTGATCAAGATGATCTCTCAACTGAATCCCCTCATGCATCCTCGGGCTGAACAATGTCTACTTTAGCAGCAACTTGTTGGTCAATGACTTAGTCATATACTGGCTTTCAAGCTTCAACCATAACTTGGCAGCGGTGTCTTCCTCAGCAACTTCTGTGATAACATCATCAGACAAGCACAACATGATGGTTGAATGTGCTTTCTCCTCCAGACTAGCATAATCTGAAGAACTGGCATCCCATCTATCAGATAAAGGAGTCCACAATCCTTGTTGCTTTAACAACGCCCGTATCTTGATTTGCCACAAACGGAAATTGTTCCTCCCTGTAAATCTATCAATCTTCACGTTCATTGTTGACATCCTTCTAATTAAAGAACTAACCATTGATCACAAAATCCTAGCACCAGTCACCGGTCTTAGTGAAGATCAACTCTGTTCAACTAAACTGAAACAAACACAGAAGCAATGCAAACGTAAAGAAACACATAAAACAAAAAGAACACAACGATTTAACGTGGTTTTCGGCGTTGTGCCGACTACTCCACGGACAGAAAAGAAGATATTTTATTATGCACAGAATTACAAGGTATTCCTCACAAAGTGAAAGACACACTCTTGAAAGACACACACTCTTGCATTGATTATAATATTGGTATTTATAGACACAAATCCCAAACCCTAACCGCCAAAGATCTTTGTGGGAATTCTCATAAATACCCCAGATGTGGACCCCCAGCTCCAGCTGTTATCCACCAGAAGAAACTCAGCTCAAAACGACTTCCCAGACTTGTAATTAACTGCCCAGATATACAACTCAGCTATACTCACAAAACTCAACAGACCAGAAACTGACTGCTAACTACAGAAGAAACTCAGTTGCACTTCATCAAACTGACTTTCACAGAACTGAATATACTTAACTGAAACTAACCATCATTCTCAGTCTTCAGTTTCTCAGATTAGTTCCACCAGATTATTTATCAGTTTAGAGGTCAAGTCACCAAAACTGACAGAAGAAATGATTGGTAAGAGAATTGTAAAAAATGATTGATGAAGTGATATGGGTATTTGTTTATATGGACTAGTTTCAGTACTTAATTAGGCATATAGAACACACTTAAAATATAATTGGTTATAAGGACACATTTCATTTGCTTTTCCAATATTGCCCTTTACATCATTTAACACGGTTTTGATATTAGATAAAAATCTCCCTTTATTTTCGTTCCCAGATTCCTATTTTTCCGTTGAATTCATTGATTAATTTGTGTTTAATCCATCGATTACGTTTACTGAGTTGTTACGGCTTATATTTGGTCCGATTTTGTTCTGCTATCCCCTCTTCTCTTGGATTGTCTTCGTGATTCATCTTCTGTTGCTTTGATTTGTTGGATTCATCGAATTGAGCTTTGTAAATCGGCGTTTGGATCGTATTTCTGTTGAATAATCTGATTTCTTCATTTTTCTGGTAATGTTCGAGATTTGCTATTTAGTTAACATTATTTATGCATCATTGTGCATCTGGATCTTAATTTGATGTTTTGTGATTCTAATTTAGTGACTACAGTATGCATTACTTGTTTTTTGATGTTTTATATTTGTTCGAATGATTGCTATTTGAGTTTTAGAACCAGTGTTTGTGTTCATGTGTTTATGCATTGACTAAACACATAAACACAAAGTAAAGATTTGTCTATTGATATATTAGTATTGTGTAGTGAATTGTTTGTGTTTTGTGAATCAAGTACTTCTGTGATAACATTGTTTTGAATATATGATCATTGTTTTGAATATCTCATATTTTTATTTGAGTTTGTGAAACCAGTGTTTGTGTTTCTGTCTTTATGAAGTGACTAAACATATAAAAACAAATTAATGATTTATGTAGTGATATATTACTGATGTGGTATTTCAGATTCAGTGAATATGATCATTGTTTTGAATATATGATCATTATGTTGAATGATTATTGTCATATATGAAGTGTACTTTGATTTGGAATGAAAACATATGTCACTTTTATGTTAAGTTGATGTTTTTTTATTGTAATTCTGTGAATGTACTGTACATGAACTGTAAATGAATTCTAAATAGGGTCATTTTGAGTGTCGATGAGTGTTTATTTGTTGTTTTTAATGCAGTGACATGTTTCATTCATTGACATTTATTATTAGTATTGTCAGTCTGTTGTTTTATGCATTGATGTATTATGTGATTTATTCACCATTGGGCATATATAATCATATATGTCAGTGTTGTTGAATGAATCTTGTAATAAATGTATTGAAATTTGATTTTGTGCAGTGACTTTTGGTATGTAGTGAGATATAATGTCTTTGTATTGATATACGAGGTTATTGATTGACAATTTAGGTAATGGATTAACATATCAGAATTGTTTTGAATAATATTTGTAATGATTGAAGTTTGAGTTGGAATTATTATTTAGGGGATGTGGTCAATGTAGTGACATGTTATTAGTTATGCAGTGACTGTCTTTTTTTTCTTACATGCATTCATATTTTGTTTGGTTTATATTCCTCCAGGATTACAATGTTGATTCTTATGTGCACCTACAAAGAAAAGACATGTGTTGTGACTATGACACCTAATACTACCTTCAAGTCTATCGTTGATAGAATTTCAAATCAGTGGATGGATTTGAAGGACTTATGTATCAGTCTTTATTATTTGTTACCTGATAATCCGAAGTGGCTGTTATGCTCTGATGATGATGTGCAGGCCATGATTTGTATTGTTAAATCTTATAGTGCTAAGTGCACGTTAATGTGGAGGTTGTAGGCATTGGTGTGATTGGTTCTTCAACTTCTTACAATGGTGGTAGCTATGTGTTGGAGTGGAGGATAATGTTGATGATGAAGTTTGTCTGTTATCGTCTTGTACATCTTTGAATGATAGTAATCAGTTGACTCTTGGTTGGGATAAAATATTAATCAAGGAAGGTCAACATTTTGTTGGTGGTGTTGGTGAATTTAGTGATTGCTTGCATAAACTGTCTATAGAAACTGGTTTTAAGTACGTGTACACAAAGAATGATACTAAGAGGATTTATGTTGTCTGTGCGAAGAGTGATGAAGCAAACTGTGGTTGGAATGTGCGTGCTTCGAAATGGAAATCAAATGGATTCTTTTATGTAAATGTATTGTGCAATGTTCATACGTGTGGTACATCTTCTAGATCCTTTGGCCGAGATCGTCGTATGACTTTTGATCTTCTTTCGAAGTTGATTGTATTTAAGGTTCATGATGACCCAAGTTATTTTGCAACAGATCTGCGACTTACGACATCCACTGATTATAGGAATCCAGATTCTTATGTTGTTGCTTGGTCTGTTGTTAAAAAAGCTAGGGATTCGTTATATGGTGATGTTGAAAACTCATTCAAAATTTTACTAGGTTAAGTTACTAGTGTGCGTGAAACGAATCCTGGTTCTGTTGCATTTTTTGAGGTGCATCCAAAATCTCGACGTTCTCATCGGATGTTTATTGCCTTTGATGCTTGTATTCGTGGGTTTACGTATTGTCGACCAATGCTGCTTCTCAATGGTGCACATTTGAAGTTTGATATGAATGGTCATTTGTTGGCTGCAACTGGGAAGGATGGTGAGAATGGTATGTTTTATTTTCAGTTACAATTGATTTTTTATGCAGTGACACCTGATATCGTGGACTGAATGTTGTTTTTTTTTTTTTTTTGTGAATTGACATTGGCAATTTTGTGAGACCTTGTTTTTTTAAGCCCCTGTATTAATTGCCCTTGCATTTATTTTGTGCTTTTTTTATCATGATTGTGTTTTTGTACACTATTCATTTGGTATTTATGATTTTTGTTGAAGTGACATTCCTTTTCTGTTATTTTCAAGTGACATTGCTTTGAAATTCTTGTAGGAATATATCCTTTGTGTTATGCTGTTGTCGATTATGAGGATTTTCATAATTGGAAATGGTTCTTGTTGCATTTGAAAGATTTACTTATACCAATTTGTCGTATTACGTTCATGACAGATAGGAACACTGGATTACTGGATTGCTATACGTGAGGTGTTTCCTGATGCATTCCATTCTTATTGCATTTACCATTTGAAGTTGAATTTGAAGAGTTGTTTTAGTGGTAAATCTACAAGTAAAGCTTTGCGTGACAGATTGGTTAATTTGCTTTACAAATGTGCTTATGCTCCGAGTGTTGAAGAGTTTCAGAAGTACATGGATGATTTCTTACTTGAAGGTGGAGCTCAAGCAAGAAGGTTCTTTAAGAATTTACAGCCGGAGAATTGGGCCAATTCTTATTTCAAAGGTTGTCGATATGGTCATATGGCATCTTCTTTGGCTGAATCTTTTAATTCATGGGTATTTAAGAAGAGGCACCTTCATGTATTGAATATGGTTGATGGCATTCATATCAAGCTGATGACAAGATTATCAGATAGGAGTGCTGATGCGGCATCATTCAAGTCTTTGATATGCCCAAAGGTTGATGTTATTTTGTATAAGTCGATGGATTCAGGGAGAGGCTTTATGGTTGCTAGTTCTGCTTATTATAAGTATGAAGTTTTTTCATCTCCGCCAGCAAGTGTTGATTTGTATCTTCGTGCTTGCTCGTGCACTGAGTGGCAGCAGAATGGCTATCCTTGTGTTCATGGATTGGCTATGATTAGGACTACTGCTTTTCCGTTTGTTGACTACGTCGATCCTTGTTTTTTGACAAAGTCTTATGTTGGTTCATACGAGTTTGCAATAAATCCAATTCCTGGTCCATTTCTGAAGAACAACTCTGAAGATGTTATTGTGCTTGCTCCTATTTCAAAGAAGCAGCCTGGTAGGCCGCGGACGAAGCGTATTCAATCTCATGGTGAGTCGTTAAATCGTGTTATCCAATATGGTAATTGTCATGAGTTTGGCCATCACAATAAGAAGACCTTTCGTGCTCCCATTGATAGTTAATGGATGTTTTGTTTTTGTAGGCATTGACATTAGAGTTTAATACTCATGGTTTGAGACATTTTAGTTTAATATTTCCCTAATACAGTGACATTAGTGTCACTGCATCAGTATGGTCATTCAGATTAATGTTCATGCACTGATGATATTAAGTGTTTTGTACTTAATGCTTTCATATTTGTAATCCTTTTTACTACCCAGATATTATTGGTATTGGTATGTTTATGTTTCCACTGAAACGATGATGTACTTATTGCAGTGACATGAGTGTCACTGCATTGTTATGTTTATGCAGATTTGTGTAATGCTTTGATTGGCTGTTGTATATAATGGAATGAGCCGATTATTTACTTAATGGCTTCATATTTGTATTGGTTTTTATCACCCATATGTTAGTGACATTGGTATCTTTGTATTTGTTTTGTGGATGCATTGAAATGATCGTGTATTGAGTGCAGTGATATGAGTGTCACTGCAGATTAGTGGTAATCCATTGACTTGCTGTTGTATTCAATGGAATGAGCTGATTATGTACTAAATGACTTTAAATTTGTATTTCTTTTTATCCCCCATATGTTATTGATATTTGTATCTTTGTATTTTTTTATGAATGTATTGAGATGATTGTGTAATGTGTGCAGTGACATGTATAAAGATGTATTCTATTGTTAATGCATTGATCTAGTAATGTGTTTAATGCAATTACATTAGTATGTACATAAACTGTTAAAAAATCAATGCACAAAATATTAGACAACAATGCACAAAAATCATGAACCATCAACCATTTCCAATTTGTCAAATTACAATTAACCATCAACCCTAAACCATCAAACCACAAAATACAATTCACAATTAGTTATGAACCATCAGAACACACTATCATTGCATTATGTCACTGTATCATTCAAATACATTACATAAACGATTGGCCATGAATATACCAAAAGAAGTAGACTAGTCAGAATAGTCAAAATGCAAGTGATGATGCTAAAGAATGCACCACCTGTAAATCCGGGCCACGTGTAATCTAAGGGTGAGCTGTAAAGGGGATCGAATGGCTGAAAGTGAGTAAAAGATGGTGTTTTTGATGTTTTATGGCTGAGTCCAAGAATGTGTCTTGGATTGCCTACGTATCCTGTGTATTGTCCCGGAATCAAGCCTTACGTAGTTCCTGGAATGAGGTATTTATAGGCACATGCCCTTCTTCTGCCCTAAACTTGGGGCGGTTTAGTATATTGACATAATTACCCTTAAATGGGCCTTGCCTCCTTGCCCAAGTAACCTGCCGGATGTGGGCCCATTAGCCTAGACTGAAGTCTATGGTATCGAGTCGATAAACACCGACGTGGGTGTTCGAGTTCGGACACTTGTAGAATCTCCCCGAGCGGCGGCCTTCACCGGTACGTCTCGTATCGATCCGATGTGGATGACCAACACAGACTTTTCCACATGCCAGCTGGACCAATTAGATAATTCCACGTGGAGGAGTTAATCCTCGTATCATCATAAGCCCCCCAGATCGGAGGGAAGCTCATCTCGAATGCTGAGGTCGGATCTGAAGATTTGAATAACCTTTCCGACACGTGATGCTCTTTAGGCGGGAAAATAGTTGTCATTCTTAATTGGTATAGGCGGTTATAGGATGACGTCACACTGTCAGCATTAATTGGTGCAGGAAACGAAGCGTCTCTTATTGGGCCACGTGGAGATTCGGCCCTTGATTCTCGCGCTGCACGTCCTATAACTGCCCCTAAATCGCCCTTTCAAATCATTTTGGAGATTTTACACGCATAAAAGGGGAGCCCCAACTTTTGAAGACTCTTATTTGCCATTGCTTGTCTCCGTTCTATCGAGATAAACGCAAGTAAGCCCTATTCTACTCAAACTCTTTTTCTGTCTTTTATTTCCTCCATTTCTTGTTGATTCCATGTCTAGTAGCGATAGTGATTCACAAAATAGAGAAGAGCGTGTCGTGGTTGAAGAAGAATCGTCGGAGCAAACGGTTTCTGAGCATCCCACTGTCTCCGGTGAGAAAAGCGGCCGGAGAAGAAGAAGGAGGAGAAGGAGGAGAAGAGGAATCGTCTTCTCGACCCACTGCCAAACGCCAAACCAGAATGAAGGGCCAAGGGCCATACGGTTGTATATCAAATCTCACCCCAGAAAAAGCCAAAGTCATCTGCCTTCGATATGGCATTCCTTACTCCTCTGAACATATCACAGTATCACACGGCCAGCATCAGTTCGCCTGTGACCCTCCCCCTGGGTTCTGCGCCATTTACGAGGCGCAATTGAGGGAGGGACTTCGGTTTCCTTTCGATCCGTGTCTCATCACAATCCTCCAACACTACAAGATTTGTGTTACCCAGCTTGCTCCCAATGGGGTCAGGAGTGTAATGGGTTTCGTGTTGGCGTGTCGGATCGCCAAGATTGAGTTCTCGGTTCGACTATTCCGCCAGTATTATGCCTTGTCAAGCTTGCAGGATGCGGGGTGGTATACATTTCAGAAGCGCCCTCTGGCATCGGAGTTTGTGAGAAAGGTGACCTCGTCTCAAGGCGATTGGAAGCCTAATTTCTTTTTTATCCGACATGGGCTGGTGGACATTGACATTCACACTTGGTTTAAAAGGCCGCAAAAATGGCATGATAGGCTCGACTCGGATATCCCTAGTGGGTGCGGGATTATTGAAAGCGTCCACCCCGACGTCGCCACTCGAAACTTGCATTCCCTATATCCTTATGGCGATATCGAGACGGCTGGACCGGGTGCATACCTCGAACTTGATGAGGATGTTCGCATTTTATGTAGGACCCTTATTCATTCTATCGAGCTGCAATACTTTAGAGTATTTTGTAGTATTTTGTACTTTTTCAGTGTTTATTTCGTATTAATCGCGTTCTGATGTCGATTTTTCTCTGTTCGCAGTGGAACATTTCTCAAAGATGGACGCTCTGGGCAAAATGCCGGACCCTAAGACCACAGACCCGAAGAAAATCCAGGACCTCGCCGGTATCAGGTCGAAGAAGCCGGCGTACGGTGCCACATCCGCCGGGCGAGGGGGGTCATCCCGATCTTCCACCCCCGTATCAACATCGACATCCCGAGAGGTCAACCCGATGAGGCCGGGGTGATGGTGCGGACGACGAGGGACCTCGTCTCGAGGAAGCGTCAGAAGACGACCGAGGTGCGGCATGGAGTCGGGAAGGAAACCCGTAACCTTGCCCCACCAAATACCTCCGAGCCAATCCCCGGGATGAGTGTGGCGGAGATGGAGGCCATGACTCCAGAGGAGCTACATGACTTCATCATGAAGAGCCATCGAGCTGTAAGTCTTTCCTTTATTTCCTTTGTAGTTCCGCGATCTCTTGTCTGTTTCGATGTTAATGGTGTTCCTTTTTGCAGACTCGACTTGCTACTAAATTAGCTTTGAATAGAATTGAGTCTCCCTCGGCGGCTCTGGAGGAGCAGAAAGAGACTATCACCAAAATGACCTCCGACATCGAGAAGCTGAAGGCCAAAGCCAACAAGTTGGATGATCGCCGCGTGAAGGCGGAGTCCGATTTGTCCAAAGCTCGAAAGACATAGCCGACGGGGATGTCGAGTTAGCGGCGATGAAGTCGGAGGCTGGAGAAGACGAAGAGTGAGCGCGCGACGGCAATCCAAGCCCGTATCGAGCTTCGATCTCTTCTCGATGGTCTAACGACTCGCATGGAGACGGCCAAATTGGATTTCCCGGCCTCTCGGGAGCTCGAGGATGACCTTACGTTGCGATGACTCGGGGGATGAAAGGAGGGTTCACGATGTCTCTTGACCAGGTCAAAGATGTCGACCCGACGTTTGATGTATCCACCATCGCGAAAGCCTACATGTATGATCCCGAGGCCATTCCTCGATATGGTCGGTATTTCTCAGAGTTTAAGGCCGGCGTCTCGTTATACAGCAAGTATGTGACCCCTACCTTGGAAGGTGATGGAGCAGAGAATGCAGAAAATGTCGAGTCGGAGGAACAAGTCGACCCTAACGCCTCGTCCTCCCGCCAGCCAGCTGTTTGATGTTGTTTTCTTGTTTGTCTTTTTAAGTACTCGATTCGATTTGGTTGTAATATCTTTTATGCTTTTATTTGTCTGAACTTGTCTTTTATCGATTCGACCTTGTAAACTTTGACATTTTGATTAAATCTTTGCTTTTCACTTGAATATCTTGTCTTTTGTTGATCATTCGTCTAGGGTGTAGTCCTTTGGACTTAATTCCCTTTCAAATACTGCCTTATGGGGTGTAGTCTTTTGGACTTAATTCCCCTGCTGGCCCCTCGAAGTGTAGTATGAGTACACGACTCGTGGTACACTTGAATATGAGTCGACCTAGCATTGTACTGCCTTACTGGCTTGACTTGGCCATCTGGTCGGAGCTCGATTCGATTATCCTGCCTTGTTAGGCTTATATGGACATCGAATTAAGAAGTCCATACTCGACCGTCGCACATCGTGGCGCTTATGATCTGGTCGAGTTGGGTATCCATCGTGGGATCTTCCGTCTGCCTTGCACCGTGGCTTATTGGCAGGTCGGGAGTGATATAAGCACTGTCAGTGACTTGGCTTTTTTCACTATTTTGCTATAACTCCATCGAGTCGATGGTGCGCAGCTCGGAAGTGATTTAAGCATTGTCAGTGACTTGGCTTTATTCACTTTTCCGTTTTAATTCCTTCGTGTCGAGGTATTGCAGGTTGGAGGTGATATAAGCATTGTCAGTGACTTGGCTTTATTCACCGTACTGCTCCGACTCTGTCGTGTCGAGGTCTCTTGTTGGAGTCGATTTTTGTTCTTTTTTCTTCCAGCCTCCTTTTCTTTTTTACATGAGCGTGTATGTTAAGCACAATTTAGAAAAGAAAATTACTTGAATAAAAGGCATTAAAAGCAACTGTCACATCGACATATTACAAGTAACTAAAAATTGAAGTTGCGAATGTCATAAATTGAATAAACAACTTAAACGTAGTATTTCCGGAGATTGGTGGCGTGCCACGTCCGGGGCACCTGTCTTTGCCGTCCGATCTCCCCAACCGATACGACCCTTTTGGGTGCACCTTCGAAATTTTATATGGTCCTTCCCAATTCGGCTCGAGC
Organism: Gentiana straminea; assembly: GCA_036785695.1. NCBI lineage: Eukaryota > Viridiplantae > Streptophyta > Magnoliopsida > Gentianales > Gentianaceae > Gentiana > Gentiana straminea. The sequence goes on along the minus strand of JAVUPR010000312.1, from coordinate 3,697,111 downwards.
TTGCCTATTGGGTCGCCTGCTTGCGGCTTCGTTCTTCCTCAACACGAGGTCCCCCACTTGGAAATATTTGTACTTTACCCTCGCGTTATAATACGCGATATCTTCCTTTTATAATTGGCCATTCGATATGCCGCAACCTCTCTCTTCTCTTCGACATTATCCTTCTTCTGAAGCAGATCGGTGGCGTTTGTTTCAACGTTATATGCCAGAACCCGAGGTGAGGCCAGTCCGATCTCCGCGGGTATCACTGCTTCGCATCCATAAGTCATAGCAAAAGGAGTCTCTTGGGTAGCTGAGTCCGCGGGTATAACTAAGATGCCCAATCTCGACCTTCGTCTTCCAACCGCTTCTTCAACCCAAACTTGATTTGCCGTTTGTCTGCTCGACACTCGTCCATTGGACCGAGGTCGGGCCACCGATGTCGTTCTATGTTCGATCTTGAATTCTTTGAGCCAATCCTGCACGCGGTCATCTAGAAATTGAGTCCCGTTATCCGATATCAGATACTTGGGAATTCCAAACCTGCACAAAATGTTTTCCCACGAAACTTTTTGATGGTCGAGCTCGATGTCGGTTAGGGCTTTGGCCTTCGACCCATTTCGTGAAATAATCAACCGCGACCACAACATATTTGAAATTACCCGAGCTCGAGGCAAAGGCCCGACTATATCGACCCCCCACTCATCGAACGGCCATACCGACTCGATGGCGTTCATCTCTTGCGCTTGTTGGTGGGTCACTACATCGTGTACTTGACAAGCCCCGCATCTCATCACCAAACGATTGGCGTCCTTTTGCATCGTTGGCCAAAAATAGCCTGCTAGCTTGCATTTTCTTGCCAACATCCGAGCTCCGCAATGATTACCACAAACCCACGATGTATTTCTTCGAGTAGATAAGCCCCTTCGTCTTCCGATGCACAACGCATCCAAGGGTTACAAACGATTTTCGATAAAGCACATAGTCGAATAGAGCGTACCTCGAGGCTTGCGGCCTCGATTTTTCGGCTTTGAGACTTATCGGACGGGAGAATTCCGTCTTTAAGAATAATGCTATCGGATCCATCCATGTCGATCCTTGAACCACTTTGGTTGCACGTCGACCTCGTTATAGCTTCGCTCCGCCAACATTTCCACCGAACTTTCCTCTTCGACTTGAAATTCGATGCGAGTTTAGACAACGCATCGGCCCGTTTATTCTCACTTCGGGGTACTTGATCAATACGAATCGTTTTGAACTTTGACATCGGACCTTGAACCACTCTCAATAATTCTTCATAGATTCTTCCTTGGCCTCATACTCGCCCGTATGTGATTTACTACGAGTTGAGAGTCACTTTGTATACTAGGAGGTTCTCGACCCCCAATTTCAAAGCCGACTTTAAACTGTGATCATTGCCTCATACTCGGCTTCGTTGTTTGTAGCTTTAAATTCGAACCGCGAGCGCATAAGAAACTCTTCTCCCTTAGGACTGACCAATAACAAACCAGCCCCAGCTCCTTCTCTACTCGAGGCACCATCGACATGGATGGTCCACTGCTCATCTGATGACTGCTTATCATGTTCCAACTGAATTGACAATCCTTCTGCTATGAAGTCCGCTAGAGCTTGACCCTTAATGGCTGTACGAGGTAGAAACTCGATATCGTATTCAGCTAGTTCGACAACCCACTTGGCCAATCGACCCGATGTCTCGGGCTTTGCCAAAATCGTTTCGAGGGCCGTCGGTGACCACGGCGATGGGGTGTGCTTGAAAGTAGGGTTTCAATTTCCTCGATGCATGAACCGGACTTAATGCCAATTTTTCGGCCGGCGTGTATCGATCTCGGTCCATGCAATGCCTTGCTCACAAAGTACACGGGATCGACCCGATCTCCTTCTCGAACCAACACGCACTCACCGCCTCTTCACGGTGCTAGATAGACCGGGAGTTTCTCTCCTTCTCGAGGTGAAGACAGCGTTGGTAAATCAGACAGGTACTCCTTCAAATCATCGAATGCTTTTTGACACTTCTCGTCCCATTGGAATGGACTCACTTTCTTTAATATCTTGAAGAACGGCAGGGCCCTTTGTGTTGATACCGACAAGAATCGATTGAGGGCCGCCATCCGACCCGTTAATCGTTGCACTTCCTTTACGTTACGGGCGTAGGCATGTTCACGAGGGCCTCGATTTTATCGGATTAGCTCGATCCCCTCTCTCGATATCATGTACCCCGAAAATTTTCCGGATCGAACTCCAAAGGTACATTTCTTTGGGTTAAGCTTCATGTTTGCGGCCCGCAGTACCTCAAAGACCTCTCTGACATCGACAAGAAACTGTCCCATGGACTTGCTCTTGATTAATAAATCGTCAACATAAACCTCCATATTTCGACCTATCTGCCCCTCAAAAATTTTATTGACGGCTCTCGATAGGTAGCCCTGCATTCTTCGGGCCAAACGGCATTGTTACAAAGCAAAACGTACCAAATTCGTGATAAACGCGGTTTTTTCCGAGTCTGGGGGTCCATGAAGATTTGATAATACCCTCTGTACGCATCGAGAAAACCAAATACTTCGAAGCCCAGAGTCGAGTCGACCAACTGATCAATCTTTGGAAGCGGATATGAATCCTTAGGGCATGCTTTGTTAAGATCTGTAAAATCGACGCACATCCGCCAGCTCTGATCTGGCTTCCGAACCAACACTGGATTGGCCAACCAATCCGGGTAGAATATCTCTTTCACGATTCCCGCAACTAATAACTTGTCGACTTCTTTCCTTACTGCCTCTTTCCTTTCAGGAGCAAGGTTTCTCTTCTTTTGCCGTATCGGCTTCTTTTTTGGGTCGACGTTGAGTCGATGTACCGCTATGTCCGCCGACAGACATGGCATGTCATCTGCCTTCCATGCGAAAACGTCTCGATACTCAGCTAGGAGGTCGACCAAGGCTTTCATGTCGGGGTGTGGCATCCACTTCCCGATCTGGACCCCTTGGCCCTCTTCCTCCTTCCACACTCGAACCTCCTCTGTCGGGTCGGCGGACACCCAGCTCCGATCCTCCTCTTCCTCAGGTATCAACTCCTCAACCAGCACATGCCCTACCCCTTTTCCTTTGATCGTAACCAGACTACAGTTTCTGGCTACCTCGACGTCTCCTTTGACTTCATGGGTCCCGTACCGGGTGGGGAACTTCATCTTTGTTGTGGAATGTCGAGATGATGGCTGCGAGATCATATAAAGGCTGGTCGACCTAATATCGCGTTGTACCACGAAGGGGCCTTAACTACGACATAGGTCATTTCCATTGTTCGACCTTTTTCCCCGTCTCCAACCGTAGTTAACAAATTGATCGACCCGACGGGGTGGATGGCTTGTCCTGTAAATCCAAATAAAGGGGTAGATAATGGAACAATGTCTTCATCTTTCAACCTCGTGGCTTTGAAGGCCGAGTAGTAGAGGATATTAACGGCGCTCCCACTTTGTCGACACAAACTCTTTTTATTCGCCCCCGGCTTATCACCGCCTCGATTACTAATCCCTCGCTATGGGCGTGTGAACTCGGAACATCATCCTTGGGTCCATAACCCACTTACGTCGTAAACTTTGATCTTCTTTGACTCTCTAGATACGTACGAAGAATGCCGGCTAGATCGGGGCTATCCGATTCACGCTGCAACAATCGTGTTGACGTCATACCCAGCGCGATTATCCCGATGAGGGTCTCGATTCGGATCTTCTCGATAGTCATCGCGACGATTATCTCGATAGTTCGGCTCAGATGACCTGTCTTGGCGATTTCGATTGTCACGACGCGGAGATCGGTCTTTCTTTCCATTATAAGTTTTCCTCTTGTACTCTCGACGGCCCTTTGGCTCGTCCTTCTCTGACCTGTCAATCACCTCATCCAGTCGACCCTCTTGGATACAGGCGTCGATATCTCTCTTCAAATCAAAACACTCCTCCGTGTCGTGCCCCACATCTCGGTGATAGTCGCAATACTTGTGAGTATTTTTCCTTTTCTCTGGGTCCTTGGACATCGGCTTGGGTGTTCGGGCAATATTCTTTTTGATCATAATCGCCAGCACCTCCCCCCGTGATCGATTGAGGGGTATAAAATCTCGTTCTTTCAGGTTCCCTTTCTTTCCAAGCCGATCTGAGATCGGAGCTGTCAATCGATCAAAGACATTGGTCTTGCTTTCCTCGTTCCGACCCCTAGGCTGACCCTTGGTCTGGCTTCGGGAGTCGTTCCTCGAATGAGGCCAAGTGAAATGGTGTGCAAACGCCTTTGCCTCTTCACCTTGGCAAAACTTATGGACTATGTTCACACATTCGTCCATATCATTCGGCATCTTCTTAGACAATTTGTCATACAACTTCATATTTCGCGGACCTCCAACGAAAGCATTAACTGCGGTGCATCACTAGCGTTATGCACTTTCATGGCCTCGAGATTAAAACGTCTCGTGAAGTCGATAGTCGACTCCCGCTTTCTCTTGCTTAATATTCATGAGGTGTGTAGCAACGAGGTGGAACTTCTTATTCCCAATGAAAGCATCTCGAAATTTTTGTCCCGAGTTTGTAAAAAACTTGAGATCGACCCGGGGCGTAGCTTGTGGAACCACTCTCGAGCTCGACACCGTGAGCAACGTGTCGAAGGCACGACACTTCATGGCATCATTTGCGTTCCTCAACCTCATCAACGATATATATCGATATAGATGGTCCTGCGGGTCCGTAGTACCGTCATAAGGTTCCATCTTGGGTGGTTTGAATGAGTCGGGCATCGTGTATATCTCTATCTCGGGACTAAATGGCGATTCGAGCCATTCGTGACTGTTCCTTCCCTACTATGCGGTTGAACTCATTTCGGATACTCTCCTCGACACCGCCGCTTGTTGGCTTTCTTGTCCAGGACGTCTGTGGGCGTTAGTCATGCTGATTTCAATTGCGTCTTCCTCACATTCTTCGTGAGGCTCGACATGCCTCTTCCCCCTAGCCTTATCAGCCTCCTTACGACTCAGAGGGTCCAACAAATGTTCTTCAGGGGGATTACAGATTCCCTTACCTATGAATGCCGACGCCACCACCCTCTTCAGGGCGTCCTCATCTAAAGACGCTAAGTGATCTGCCATGTCCTGTAGCTGCGGGGGAAGCTGAGGCCTGGATGGATCTGCAACTGCGGGTCTAGATCCAGTGGGGACTTCTTGAATCTGAGATGGAACCCCTGTTGGATCTATATCCGTGTGCTCTTCGATCTGCATGTTCTTACTGTTCGCCGGTTTCTTCCTTGCTGGTGGTGCCATACGATTTCTTTACCAACTCACCGGTAGAAGGCCCTCCTTCTAGCGCCAAATGATGATGCTAAATAATGCACCACACTGTAAATCCGGGCCACGTGTAATCTAAGGGTGAGTTTGTAAAGGGGATCGAATGGGCGAAAGTGAGTAAAAGATGGTGTTTTTGATGTTTTATGGCGAGTCCAAGAATGTGTCTTGGATTGCCTACGTATCTGTGTAATGTCCGGGAATCAAGCCTTACGTAGTTCCTGGAATGATGTATTTATAGGCACATGCCCTTCTTACGCCCTAAACTTGGGGCGGTTTAGTATATTGACATAATTACCCTTAAATGGGCCTTGCCTCCTTGCCCAAGTAACTGCCGGATGTGGGCCCATGAGCCTGGGCGAAGTCTATGGTATCGAGTCGATAAACACCGACGTGGGTGTTCGAGTTCGGACACTTGTAGAATCTCCCCGAGCGGCGGCCGGCCTTCATGCCGTACGTCTCGTATCGATCCGATGTGGATGACCAACACAATTGACTTTTCCACATTTTTGATCATCTGGGACCAATCGTACATAATTCCACGTGGAGGAGTTAATCCCCGTATCATCCTATTTTTGTTATAATTTCATTGATAACTTACTTTATTCTCGCACCCTTTGATGAATATATCTGTGTTGTCCTTCTGCACCGGTGCAAAACGAAGCATTTCCAGGATGGTTCTCCTAATTTGTATGTTAGTAGTACCCAGTGGTATGGCCTTGGCTCCCATATAGCATAAGAGGATGAAAACTTTATGTCCTTCAAATATGGTTTCCACAATGTTGGCCAATTTCTCGTTTGAGAAGCTTTTGTTACGCTCAACCTCTTGTAGTATAGCCTGCAGATTCCATATTGATGAGATTATGAATGTGAACTTAAAATTATTTATTCAAATTAGTTTGTATGCATACCCATGTCCCTGTAGAGAATATATGGTAGCTAGGTTTAACTAAATCTGCAAGTTTTAAGAGCTCAATGAACCCTTCAACCTCCTATTTGAAATTTCATTAAAGTAAGTTAGTTTATTTATTTAAGGTTGGTGAACATCAAAAGCAAAGTTTACTTTACTGTATATGTATTTACCATTTGTTGTCATGCAATATAATGATGTCAAATAATGCAGTGACAGTAAGATGCACTAACAGGAAGATGCATTGACAGGAAGATGCAGTGACAGTAAAAATTTTACGATTCGTCTATGTGCAGGTCATTTAGAACTTCCATTATTGAGTTGACGGTGACAAATGGGTAATCACCTAGTGACTTGCTCAGAGTATACCCCTGCAATAGTAGTATATTGTTAGTATTCTATATATCAAGAATCTTTATGTTTCATGTTGTTGTTTACTAAGTTGTGCTTACTCTTTTCCTTCCTTGTCATTGACTTCCTCAATTCTTTTGAATAATTCTAGAATAATGTGTGGTACAAAATAGTATTGATCTTTGTTGCCGTGGATTATGACTTTTCTTTGAAACTCTAGATTTCCCTCAGGTATGTAGTAGCCTTTCTTTTTTTCTTCTTTTGCTTTCTTCTTCTGTTGTGGGTACTGAAAATAAGGATCCTCATTATTTGGCCTCTTTCTTGCGTTTTTCTTCACCCCCTTTCAATTGTGAAATCTAGGGTGACTTGATGACTATCACCATGTTCTTGTTTTCTAGCAGGGGCGACTTGTTGAGTATCAGCATGTTCTTCTTGTAGATTTTGTGTCACTTTATGAGTAGCAAGAGAATCATATTCATCCTAGAGTTGTTGGATTTGGTTTTGCATTTCTTGAATTTTGGCTTCTTGTCTCTGCATCTTCTCTTTCAATCCTTCATTTATCTCTTTCTAATCTTGAAGGCCAGTTTTCAAATCCCCGATTGTTGTCTCTCTCTCATACGATTTTTCTTGAAGGTTTTTAACTTCTACTTTAAGGCCCTCAATTAATCTTCTGTTTATCTCTTGCTCTTGGAACATAGCAGCCATCTTTTGATGTTGTTCCCCCTGTTCATTGTAACTGTCTAGCATTGTTTTTATGTACTCGTCTTTCTTTTTTTCATTCTATTTTTGCCGATTAATTGAAGACAGTGCAATGCTCAGCTTATCATTCAATTCAGAGACTTGCAGCTGCAATTCTGTTCTTTTGGCAGTTTCACATCTAGTGTCTCATTCAGCTGTCTAGATTGTGCTGCAAGCTCATTGTATTTCTTCAAGATTTCAGCTTCTACCTTCTTCATGCTTTCCACTTTTGAGGTTAATCTTGCATTGTCATGCTCTAGCTCTTGAATTCTCTTCTTCATCAACTCAGCATTGGCTTCATCAGTCTTGCATTTTGCCTGTAAATATATTTTAAATATAGATTATTTACTAAATCAAGTTGCATGTTAGTATGATTATTTTTGTTTATTTACAGTGACATCAGTTGATGCAGTGACATCAGCTGATGCAGTGAAAATTATAGTAGTTTGTAGTAATCATTACCATGCCTTGCTTGAGTTCTTCAATTTTGCTCTTGGCATCTTGTAATTCTTTTGACAAGAATATGTTTTGCTCTTTCATTTCTTCAATTGCATCACGTACATCCTACACAAGTTGTAGTTAATGTCAAATTCTAATTGTAGTGCCATAATTTTCTATTAGAATATCATGGATCATGTGTGTTGACTAAAATTGATTAAGTAGTTGTACATGTGGTGGTGGTGGTGATGGTGTTGGTGTTAGTAATCTGAATGATGGAGTGCTTCCAAATTTATTTCCAGATTGCATTGGCTGTTGTTGAGGAGAGTGTTGTTCTTGGATCATATCATTCTGGGTTTGTGGTTCCAATTCTTCTTCCTTGTCATCTCCTTCTTGTTGTCTTTCATTCTCTTCAGACTCCCCATCCTTTCCTTCATCTCCTTCCGGGTGTCCCTCATTCTCTTCAGACTCTCCATCATTTCCTTCTTCTTGCATATTTTCTTCTCCAGATTCCAGTTCATTTCCTTAATCTTCCATGTCATGGCTTTCATCATCTGTTTCATTTTCACTGCTTCTTTTTTCTACCCTCTCTCCCAAGCTTGGTATCAGCAGCAACTCAGTCAATGTTGGAGTCAGTTCTTTAGGATTGAACTGTTTCATTTTGCAATACACGAGTATTCAGTGATATACAAAGAATTCTAGTGGCATGTAATCTTTTAGCAAATTGTACAAAAAAACTGAATTACTAATGTAGTGACATACAAAGAATTGGCATGTAATCTTTTAGCTTATTGTACAAAACAACTGCATTACTAATGCAATGACATGCTATAATAGTGCAGTAATCTTCTAGCTTATTGTACAAAAAAACTGCATGTAATCTTTTAGCTTATTGTACAAAAAACTGCATTACTAATGCAGTACATTCTATAATAGTGTGGTGACATACACAGAATTCTAGTAGCATGTAATCTTTTAGCTTATTGTACAAAAAAAACTGCATTACTAATGCAGTGAAATGCTATAATAATGCAGTGAAATACAAAGAATTGTAGTGGCACGTAATCTTCTAGCGTATTGTACAAAAAAACTAAATTTAAAACTGCAATGACATGCAGTAATTGTGTAGTGAAATGCAATAATAAAGCAGTGACTATTCAGTGAGCATGACATTTTATTGACCACAACATTCTTAATGCACTTGTTATTATTTACCTTATGTTCTCCCATGTTTTGTAGTTTTCTTTTGGTAAGAATACCTTGTAGATCTTTCAAATTCCACTTTGTCATCCTTGGAATTCCTTTTCGTGAGATACTCTTCTTTCCCGTTGCTGCTCTTTTTGTTTTCCTCTTTCTCAACATCTTCTATCATGTGTGTGTGCTCGCAGAACCAGTCCTGTAACATACCAGTACATGAACTTGAATGAGAATGCAGTGACATGATTTTTCATGCATCATTTATAACGAAATACAATTATATTGAAATTTTGAGTGAGTAGCATACCAAGAGGAACTCAGTGCATCCGTTAACATATCTTGCATTTGTCCATTTTCGATTGAGCCCATTTTGCAATTCTTTGAGTATGTGAGATGACCAATCATATGCACTTAATCTACTCAACTCATCCATTTAATATAGGAACCCCCATGAGATGTGATGGCCAGAGGTGGCAAAGAAGACTGTTGCAAGTAATAGAAGACATAGTAGTTTTACTGTGTCTTTTACTGATGTTGAATCAATTTCCTTTTCCATGTCCTTTATTATTTCTTTGACACCACTTACCTTAATTCTGTCAACATCAAAGAATATTCTTGTTTTAATGGATGTCTCTGTTGATGAGTTTGTGGTCATGTCTCCAACCTCTGTCTTTCCATCTTCTATGCCAAAGATTAGCTTCACATCATTTCTAGTTGGCATGTGATGGTGCTTGCCAATCTTGAAACCTCATTTGTCTTTGTTGTATGCATTTATGAGGTCATCTAGCATGCCATTTTTCTTTTTCTCCAATATGACATTTTTCTTTTCGAATGCCCTGAATATATGTCTAAATGGTGTTTCATCCATCAATTTCTTGTGGTCTTTTGTGATATTTCACTCTATATCCTTGAATATCTGATGTATGCTGTTAAGCGTTGATCTATAATGTTCTCTTGTTCTATAAAAATCCAAAAATATGAGTTACTTCCATCCAGTGACATCTAAGTATTTGTAAGGATGATGGTCTGACATGAAATTTGAATGTTATTAGTGCACTGATATGATATTTTTCAAGGTTGTGATTGCAGTAACATGATATCTTGAACATTATGAATGTACTCAGATTACATTATCAATATTGAAATGCAGTGGCATGATATTTTCAATATTGTGAATGCAGTCACATGATATTTTCAAGTTTATAATGCAGTGACATCAAAATTTGCACTTCAAAACTATATTGAAACTTCTATCATTATGTAGTGGCATGACATTTTCATTTTTGTAAATGCAGTGAAGTTATATTTTCAATGTTATAATGCAGTGACATTATATTTTGCATTTCAATAACAATAAAAAGACTTCAATCATTATGCAGTGACATGATATTTCAGTAGCATTTATAGCAATATAGCGGCATTCAACTATAGAAAACACTTAAATCAATCAGAATACAGTGACATGATCTCTTATACATGAATATATAAAACATAATTTTGTTTAAAAATGCAGTGACCACATATTTCATTAGAGAAAACGGTTACAACTTTTTTTCTTTCAGAATTGCAAGCACAATTTCAATCTTTGATTTTGTTCTCATTTAGTGACATGTAATCAGTGACTATTGTTGTGCCTAATTATTGAGTTTTCTAGCACTACATTTCAATTTTGCACGAAAAAACCATATTTTCTTCGACATCTACATTTCTGTGTTTTTCTATTGTTGCATGTTCAGTTTTAATGTATACTTACTCATTTTCTTCGTTTTTGATGCTTTTCCTTTCTTCTCCGCTGAAATCACTTGCTTTCTCCTCGGCATTGTCCTCGATTTTGTGCAGCGACTGTATTAATCCGATTCTTCTCTCTTCTCCTCTACTTTCGCTGCTTCATCTCTGCGATTTTGCTTCAATTTGGCTCCGATTTTGCTTCAATTTCGGTTGTTCTCTTCGCCGTTCCTTAATCAAATGACCTAGGGCAGTTTCGCGGTTTTGTGCAGCGTCGTGAATGTTTTGTGTAACTGTTGAATGATAGTTAATAAGGTTATTTTGGTCCATGTCTTATTTTTGTATTCTTATAACCAAATAAAATTTCTTAATGTCCTATTTGTCTAATTAAGTGTAATATGTGTCATTTTAGACCCTTGCCCCTATAAAAAAAAACTCCAAAAAAAAAAAAAAACTCTAAACAAAACAAACATGAGCTAAGTGGTCAAATTGATATTACTTTATTCCTCAAAAAGTGTTCAAATCTATTTTTTTTTTTTTTGTTCATTTTATAATGTGATCGTCAAATTTTCTTGTGATTAGACTGGTGTTTTTTTTAGTCAGCAAAATACATTTTTATCAAATATTTCTTTCTCAAGTTCTTCCTATTAATCAATAATAACCTATAATTTATATTGTTATGTAAATTTTGTGTATATATATTATCAATCAATTCGCCCATCACGGAGCAACAACTGAAAGGATGTGTGGACAAATTGCCATTAAGATAGACTTTGTACTACTTGTGCGTGTTACGCAATCATGGACAATTTTGCATAACAAACCATGTGTTCTTCGAGTTTGAAGTCATCCGACCTGTGTTGACTTTATTGGACCGTATGATGATGCATGAATTGATTTACAAATCGGATATTGATGGACTTGGTGAAAAAAAATTAGGTTGTGTCTAATACTCAACATCTCTTTACACTTTTTATTTTGGTTAAAGTAAAATAATAAAATATAATAACACTCATAACTACAATATTATGTTTGATGCAAACTTGATGTAGTTTTTTGAAAGTAACTCAATTATTATTTTACATATTAGCGCAAGCAATATAGAAACCCGTCCTAGAAATTGAGTCCACATCCGGAATAAGACGTTCGTAGCAATATAGAAACCCGTCCTAGAAATTGAGTCCATATCCGAAATGAGACGTTCGTAGCAATATTTGAGTCCACATCCGGAATGAGACGTTCGTCACGGGTATCCTTAGGGTATTATTGTAATAATGACTATTCAGGAACATACCCAAACAGTGGCTCGGGTGGGCGCAACCCACCCGATTTTTATTTTTGGTACATCAAAATCTTATATAATTCACTCAAATATAGTTAGTTGTATTACTACAGCCCACCCGACCAAACAAATATAGTCTATTAAACCACCCGACCACCATTCCTGGTTCCGTCCCTGTGACTATTGTAGTAATTAAGGGTATTATTGTGAAAATGTATAGTTAGAGTTTGTATATTGTAACTGTTATTACGGATCGATCAAGAAATGATGATGATTGTGAGTAAATATAAAAGATAAACAAGCATCCAAACACAGAAACAAGAAGAACACAGATTTAACGTGGTTTCCGGCAATGTGCCGACTACTCCACCGACAAACGAGGATATTTTATTATCACCAGAAAGTTACATCAAGTTACAACTAATATAGATGGTATTTATAGCCTTGGGAATCCAACCCTAACCGACTAAACAGCCAACCCAGTAAATGACTGAAATACCCAAGAAGTAACTTAGAAAAAACCGGAATAAACATGGAGCAGACGTGTTCCCCAAAGTCTGTTGAGGCTCAGCAGACTTGTCTTCAGTAGACTTGCCATCAGCAGGCTGATCAACCCTGCTGAACTTGCCCCCAGCTGAACATCAAACTTCAGCAGATGCTTTATACATTGCTAACCAAAACATGTTTCCAAAACCAGACTCAGTAGCATAGTTTAGTCACCATTACAAATCTCCACCTTGACTTCAACTACATGCAAACTGACCAGATGCACAACCAAGTGCCAGAAATCCTCATTGTCTTCAGATTTGAATACCTCAGCAGACCTCCACCTTTAGCTGAGTATTCCCAGATTCAAATTAACAGCTTTGGATATTTAGCAATTCCAGACATAACTAAAACTTGCCCCTTGGAACTGGTTTAGTGAACATATCAGCAGGATTCATATCAGTGCTGATCTTTTCCACTTTAACCCTCCTCTCATTCCTCAGGAAATGGTACCTAACATCAATATTCTTGGTTCTCTCATGATGAACCTGATCCTTAGCCAAACATATTTCACTAAGCCTGTCACAATACAATCTAGTCTGATCTTGATACAGACTCAGATCACTGACTAGCCCTTTCAACCAGATTGCCTCCTTTGCTGCTTCTGTCATAGCCATATACTCAGCTTCAGTAGTAGATAATGTCACTGTACCCTGTAAATTTGCCTTCCAACTTACCACATAACCCACTGCACTAGCATATGGAACCTTAGACATGTATTCTTCCTCTTCAGCTGACTGTGGAGAAAACATAACAGACATATGTAGATTTGGTGCCATTGGAGTATCCATAGGTTTGGCTGCTGACATGCCAAACTTGGATAATACCTTTTCAATATAACCCTACTGAGACAAGAACAGCTTCCCCTGCTTCCTATCTCTATAGATCTCCATCCCCAGAATTTTCTTTGCATTCCTCAAATCCTTCATCTCAAATTCATCCTTGAGCAGATTCTTCGGATCTTGAATGTCAGACTTGTTTGCAGCAGCTATCAGCATATCATCTACATACAGCACCAGATAGATGATTGATCCATCTTTCAACTTGTTGTGATAAACACAGCAATCATATGGGCTCTTGCTATAACCCTGCTGAATCATATAGCTGTCAAACTTCTTATACCACTGCCTTGGAGCCTGCTTAAGTCCATATAAGGACTTCTTCAACTTGCACACATATCCTTCTTTGCCAGGAACTTGGAAACCTTCTGGCTGAGACATATAAATCTCCTTATATACATCTCCATGTAGAAAGGTTGTCTTCACATCCAATTGCTCAAGTTCAAGATTCTGATGTGCCATTATTGCTAACAGCACCCTGATGGAAGTATGTCGGACCACTGGAGAAAATATTTCTTCATAGTCTACCCCATCTTTCAGACTGAACCCCCTAGCAACCAAACGTGCCTTATATCTAAAACCCTCAGCAGATGTCATTCCTTCCTTTTTCTTGAATATCCATTTGCAAGTTACCACCCTCTTGTCTTGTGGTTGTTTGACCAGATCCCAAGTCTCATTCTTCTGAAGTGACTCCATTTCTTCTCTCATAGCAACAAGCCATTGCGATGCCACAGAACATGTCACAGCTTCTCTGTAAGTGTTAGGTTCAAAACCATCCACTTCTTCAGCTACCTGTAGTGCATATCCAACCATATCCTCATCAAACCCATATCTTCTTGGAGGTCTGATATAGGTCCTCCGAGATCTGCTGAGAGTTGTACCCTGCTGACCAACATCATCAGTTTGAGTCTCTACTGACCCTCATTTAGCAGACTGGCTTGGATCCTGTTCTGGATCTGCTGAGTGTCTGCCGAGTGTTGACTGTTTCCTATTGAGTCTTTTGATTCAGTAGACTCTACTTGAAGCTCCACCTATTTGTCAACCTTCTCAGTCTCAGATCCAATTTCAGATTCAGATGTGGCTCTCACAGATGAGTTAAGCATAGATTTTTCATCAAAAACTACACTCCTGCTGAGTATAACCCTATTTTCAGCTGATGACCAGATTCTATACCCCTTAACTCCATCTCCATATCCAACAAACACACCCTTCTTGGCCCTAGGCTCCAATTTGCCCTCACTGACATGATAGTAGACAGTGCTTCCAAAAACCCTAAGTCTAGAGTAGTCTGCTGACTTTCCTGACCAAACTTCAAGTGGTGTTTTAAGTTTGATCCCAGTGTGAGGCCCCCTATTGATTAAGTAGCATGTTGTACTGACAGCCTCTGCCCAAAATCTCCCTACTAGACCAGAATTAGAGAGCATGCACCTTGCCCTCTCCAGAAGAGTTTGATTCATTCTTTCTGCAACACCATTCTGTTGTGGAGTAGGCAATGCCTTTATTCTTGCAAAATTCATCAAACTCAGACCAACATAATTCTAGTCCAATATCAATTCTAAGTCTCTTGATCTTCCTCCCTGTCTGATATTCAACCAAATCCTTCAACTACCTGAAGTTCGTAAATGCTTCACTCTTGTGCTTCATCATAATTACCCAAACCATCCTTGAATAATCATCTATAAAAGACACAAAATACATGTGACCACCCAATGACTCCACCCTTGAAGGTCCCCAATAATCAGAATGGACATAATCAAGTGTACCCTTTGTGATGTGTATTGCTTTTGGGAACTTGCTCCTATGTAGCTTCCCAAACACACAGTGTTCACAAAATTCCAGTTCCTTGATCTTATGTCCCCCAAGTAGATCAGACTTAGAAATAATTTGCATCCGTCTTTCACCCATATGACCTAATCTCATATGCCACAACTTAGTCAATTGTGACTGGTGAACCTCTGATGATGCAACAGCAGCAGAACCTAATACATTAGACCCTTGTAGTATGTACAAAGTCCCCTGCCTGATACCCTTCAAAATCACACTTGAACCCTTATAGACATTCACCACTCCATATTCTTCCCTGAACTTGAACCCTTTGATGTCCAGTAGACTAAGTGATATCAAATTCTTGGTCATTTATGGAACATGCCTAACCTCATTCAATATGCAGAATTTACCATCATGTGTCCTAAGTTGGATTGATCCAATCCCAACTATTTTGCAAACCTTGCTGTTGGCCATAGCAATATGACCTCCATCAACCTGCTGATAAGTTGAAAACCACTCCCTGTTTGGACACACATGATAAGATGCCCCAGTGTCCAGAATCCACACATCTCTGATCCCTACTGACTCTGAAACTGCTAAGGCCAGATCTTCTTCAGAGTTGGTGTCTTGTTCTGCCAAAGCAACTGTACCTTGCTGAGTACCCTGCTGCTTCTTCATCTTTGGACATTCATTTTTCCAATGCCCCTGCTCCTTGCAGTAATTACATATATCCTTCGCTTTAGGACCCTTGGAATTATTTTTGAATTTTTCTTTCCAGAATTTCCGGACCCCCTGCTGACTCGACTGGTCACCAACCTAACAGACTGACTATATGTTCTAGATCCAGATGCCTTATGGCGTAACTCTCGAGCATGGAGTGATGACCTTACATCCTCCAATGATACTGAGTCCTTTCCAACAATAAAGGACTGCACAAAGTTCTTATATGATGCTGGCAGTGACACAATTAAAATCAATGCAGCATCCTCATCTTCAATCTTCACATCAATATTTCTTAAATCAAGCAATATTATGTTCATCTGGTCTAGATGATCCCTCAGCTGAGTACCCTCATGCATCCTTAAACTGAACAGACGTTGTTTCAACAACAACTTGTTGGTTAGGGACTTAGTCATATACAGACTATTAAGTTTGGCCCACAACTTCTCAGCAGTGTCCTCCTCAGCAACCTCTATGATAATATCATCTGACAAGCACAACATAATTGTTGAATGTGCTTTCTCTCCAGACTGGCTCTCTCTGCTGCACTTCTTTCTGTTGATTTAAACAAGGGACCCCATAATCCCTGCTGCTTCAACAAAGCACGCATCTTGCTCTGCCATCCTGTAAACTTGTCAATCTTAACATTTAAAGAAGACATCTTTCTCACCAGAAAAGCTTGTGCAGATCCCAAATCCTAGCATCAATTATGACCTTGGTGCCAATCTACCTTGCTTGGAATAGATTAACAGATTTCTTGATGAACCTAGACGCTCCGCTACCAATTTGTTATTACGGATTGATCAAGAAGTGATGGTGATTGTGAGTAAAGATAAAAGATAAACAAGCATGCAAACACAGAAACAAGAAGAACACAGATTTAACGTGGTTTCCGGCAATGTGTCGACTACTCCACCGACAAACGAGGATATTTTATTATCACCAGAAAGTTACATCAAGTTACAACTAATACAAATGGTATTTTTAGCCTTGGGAATCCAACCCTAACCGACTAAACAGCCAACCCATTAAATGACTGAAATACCCTAGAAGTAACTTAGAAAAACCCCGAATAAACATGCAGTAGACGTGTTCCCCAAGTCTGCTGAGTCTCACCAGACTTGTCTTCAGTAGACTTGCCATCAGCAAGTTGATCAACCTGCTGAACTTGCCCTCAGCTGAACACCAGACTTCAGCAGATGCTTTATACATTGCTGACCAAAACATGTTTCCAAAACCAGACTCAGTAGCATAGTTTAAGTCACCATTACAGTAACAATAAATATTTGTATGGTGGTAATAGAAAGCATCAAGTTTTCCCCAATCATTCATATTTTAACATGGTATCAGAGACCGTCCTAGATTAGGCTAAATCTTTCGATCCTGTGTGTAATTGACAAAGTGTTCATCGATTTCTTTTGGGTACATTGACGACGTGATCTTCGATTCTTCCGTCAATTGTTGTTTTTCACTCTACGTTGCTGTTTGCTCGCACTTTTCCTATTGATGTTACATGTTCATCATTTTTTTCGGTACATCGATGACGTGATCTTGGATTCCTCCGGTAATTGTTGTTGCTGATCAGAATTTTTTCTTTCATGTTGTTGCTCTACTTCTTGCTGTTGCGGATCGGCCTTTCTTGTTACTGTTACATGCTATTATTTATTTATTTTTAAAAATTACATAGTAACAAATTGCCATAGTTGGCCTTGTTTGCATATGGTCTTTGCATATATATATATACTAGTAGGAAACCCGTGCAATGCACGGGACAACATAACAATTGAATATAATATTAAAAGACATGAATACATATATTTTAATGTTTTGTTCCAAAAAAAAAAAAATCAATTGCACAACTGGAGCAGGAGCACGATCACGAATCAACTAAGTCTTCATATTGCTCAAGTGAATATCAATTGATACTATTACCCTGCGGTTCATAGGAACACACGTCGGGCGAAGAAGAGATAGAAATCGTAAAAAAAGAACATAACCACATAGAAATTCGATATGAGATAGACGACACGAAAGTATCATTTTGCTTAAAGAAAAGATGGTGAATAATCAATAATGGATACAAAACAAAACTTGGACCGTGCATTGAATTGTCAAGGCAAACGAAATCCGGATTAGAGATAAAACGGAATGAGGAGGATAAGATTTGGCAAATTTGAATGAAGGAAGAGTTGAAGATATAACATAGTAGGGACATTTGAAACAATACACCAAATGATGCACCGAAAAAAAACGAGAAAGTCAAGAGTAGATATACATACTCATCACACGGCCCCAACATCACCTCAAACTCCAAAATCCAAGGAAAATAAAATTAGAAGTTGATAAGCGTCTTGGAGCCCAAATGTATTGATGTTGGAGAAAAAAATTCGCCCGAAATAAGAACCACGAGATTTCAACGAATAAATTATATTTTCTCAATGTAGAGACACTCTATAAATAAGCTAGAGAAATACCAAAATTTATAACACATACAAAGTCACCCTACCCTCCTTTCCATGTAACAAAAATCGATAGAATGCTAAAACATACCTTCAAGAATGTAATCGTTTATATTATCAATAATACATGCTTAAAATTAAAAACACCACACCATGACGCGGGAAAATAAATATGGTAATGTTACTATCATACACCATGAAAGACAAACCGAAAAATCGCAAAACCGAACATTACTCTTTGCAAGCGACCTCTTCGGCATCAACTTAGCGGCCTCTTCGACATAAACTTATTTGACGATTAAAGAATAAAAAAACATGTACACAAATACGAGTTCAAATGAAACAAAGCCGATGTTAAATATTAAGAATAGAAAAGTAAAAAAGAAAAGTAACAAAACACGGTTAAATATCTCTGTGGAAATGAACATCTTTTTCATCTCTCCTAATCGGGGAAAAAAGGACCTTAACCAAAACAAACATTACCTATACTTGGCTGCGGCAATCAACAAAGGCAAAAAAAAAAAAAAGAGACTTTCGCTTTTCATAAGAGAGTGAAGAGCATATACAATGAGATATAGCAACCTTTGACCTCTTGTACTTCGTACATACTATGTAATCATAACCGACATTTAGCTACCGAAAATACCAAGACATCTCAAAAGAAACAAATATTCATTGCAAATTTCTCGGTAGTACAACAAAAGTTTGGTTGCTTTCTAAGTGCGGCACAAAACACAAAATATTGATAATAAAAAAAATTAGAACTACAATGAGTAATATGATTGGGAAAAATGAGCGATTTGTATGAACTTGACTCGGCAAAAGTCCTTTGTCTTTCCTTGATTATGTATCAATCCCCGGTTTCCTACTTTCGCATGCAACTTCTTTAAAATCCACAAACCGGGAATATAGATTTAGGCCCGTAGGAAAATATATACACATTAAGAAAATAAAGTGAATGCAACTTCTTTAAAATCCACAAACCGGAAATATAGATTTTGCTTATCGATTCTCGCAAC
Source organism: Gentiana straminea (assembly GCA_036785695.1). Lineage (NCBI taxonomy): Eukaryota > Viridiplantae > Streptophyta > Magnoliopsida > Gentianales > Gentianaceae > Gentiana > Gentiana straminea. Next base: position 3,677,813 of record JAVUPR010000312.1, on the reverse strand, counting down.
CAACCATCAATATTCAAACAATATCAATAAATTTGCATATATTCACCAACAGATTGTTTAAAACATGAATGCAAGTAACATTAAGTGAAAGAAAAATAAAAATACACATGTGAATTGGTGTAGGCCATTTCTTTTTGTCACAAATCTCATGAAGCTTCTTTTTTGGACATTCTTTGATCTCGTTAGATTGCCATCTTTGTCCAAGATGTGTGTATCGACCTTCAACCTTTTTTTGTCCCCTAGCCCTAAAATCTATACCATTATTGTGCCGAATCCTTAAGCTCTTAATGTATGACGGGATTTCGGGAAACAAAAAAAGGATGTTGCGGCACTTGGATTAATGGAAGCGAGTCCATTACGTAATCCGTTCACTCCGTTATGGCGGCAATGTTTCTCCGTTCACTCCATCAACTCGGCGTCAATCTACGACCATCATCCAATGGAATTTGACTGTCTTGCATGACTAAACGGTGAGCGACCATCAATTTTTTGTTTTGATAAACGAAAAATCCATAAGGAGTAACTATAAAAGGCAAAGGTAAAAACAATTATCTTTTGTAAAAACATAAGCTTCGGCTATGAAAATAAAAAAATAAAAAGTAAAAAAAATCAAGACTTTGAGTTAGTTTCGGGAAGTTTTTTGTTCTATGGAGGTTGAAGCAATGGAATTCAAAATAGAAGTTGGATGAGGAATTTACAGGGTACCTTAATCAAACCCACGTACGTGTTTTGATTTAGGTCGGATCCAATTATAAGTATTTGGTTCAAATGATTAAATTTTATTTATGGAATATATGAGTAGGTGTAGGTAGAAAGATGTGTGTGTCATTACATTAAGATAGTATCTGCACGTATGTATGCAACATAAGGATGCAGGCCGCCAACAGAGTCAACTACGGCCCGGCCTTCTCACGGAAGCGATGGCCTTTAGTTTTCTTTGAAAAGAACAAAAGCCTATCCATTTGACCGGATATCATTGTTTGCCGTTTGCCGTATAAAAGAAAGAAAACAAAACAAAGAAATATATATAACAAAAACATTAAGGCAGCTGTATAAAGCTTTGCTGTAATTAAGGGGGGTGGGGGAGGAGTAATTAAAACTATAAAGCTGATTGTCTACTAAGCGACGAATAAGCGGTAGGTACATCAAATACTTACCGTCTATGATACTTTTCGTCTACTTTTATTATTTGGCCGAGTCAAATTCCATAAGCCGACCATTAAAAAGTGGAACATTGAAGAACTACTACTCGAAATTTCAGCTACTCTAAACTCCTTGTTGCTCACTACTGCATCTCTGAAGAGATTGAGAAAACATGCTTTGCTCAGGAAATCTGAAGTGTTTGTAAAAATTAAATAACATCTGCAGCAATAACAACAACACTAAACAAAATAATAAAGGAAAGAGGGAGAAGTCACAACATTGAACTTATTTTGGTGTCGATCAATAAATTAAATAGGGAAGAGAAGCCCGCCACGTGTCTCAGGGTCTTCACACAACCCTTTGTTACATCCCTCCATGTCTTGCAGATTATTATAGTGAACAAAGGACAACTCCATCATAGCATACCTCTATAAACAGAATCAAGGCCACATTCATGAAAATGATCCTGTTAGTAGCAAGATCAATCATTGGAAATGAATGAAAAACAATGAAATCCATGTAACATTATAAGAGGAAAATACATCTTACGGACCGGAAGCTAGGTTTGAGGACTACTGCCACTTACTCCATCATATCCCAATATACAACACTTGGACCTTCAAGGCATCCACCGTAATATCGTCCATCAGCGACGGCTGCAGTGCTACTACACGATTCAACGAAATATATATCATAATAATAACTGATATACGAAAAACAGTTTATACAATGTCGATAGGCATGAACTTGTGCATCTTCTTCTTGAATTGCTTCTCTCTTTCCCAAAGCTCAAACTCGTTTCCTGTTAGCTCTTCAAATAGTTTAACAAACTCATTAATGGCTTCGTCAACATCGTCCCATTCCTGTAGAAGCTCATCTACATCATCATTGTCTCCAATTCTGCCACGCCTTCGATACATATGCAACGGTTTTCCGAGGCACCGAGATCGGTTTGTGTGATACGAAACGCATGGTACCATGTAAATCACGAGGGTTTTATGTATACTACACGGTTCAAAATACTAAGAAAGATTCCTTTCAAACGTTGATTATAAATATAATCAAAATTAAAAATTGCAAAAAAAAAAAAAAAAAAAAAGCGACGACGAAATTGTACTTACGAGCTTCCGTTATTCGCGAAGAACAACCACGATCGCGTTCGGTATCGGATGCAACAATGCAAGTAACCCCTTTAAAAAGAAGAAACAAAAAACTCCATTGATATTAAATGCAAACTAAAATACAAAAAGTTCAAAATTAAGCAATAAAACTATTACCAATAGCAGTATTAGCAACTTTTCCACCATGTTTTTCAATCTCTCGCTTTCCGGTTTTCCTGCATACAAAAAAAAAAAAACGAGAGGATTCAATCGGCCATATGCACATAACTAAAGAAATCAAATTTGTTCAAAATTTGAAATAAGATAAGGGACACACATGTTTTCGACTAAGGCGTCCGGACGGGGAAATCGTCATCCCGATAAACGGGTTATTACTAAAATCCGAGTTCTCTTTCCGGGCGATTCTTCGGATCTTGATTTTTATTTATCAACTAAATCAACAACTCCAAATGTTAAACTACAAACAAATCGGTAAAAAAACAAACTAAAATTACCGAAAAATGAAATAAAATCGGTCATTACATCAAATGCTTTGGAATTACGCAAAGATTCGGGTATGTTCAAAGGCTCATCTTTTCTTGGACCACCGATTGTCTCTTCGCGTCCCGGCTAATCTCTTCGGTGTCGTCCTCTCGCCTGCATTAGTCACTGTTGTGGGTTTCACTCCTTTCATTGCTGCCACGGCTGAGTTCGTTGTACCCAAATCGATTCCCACCGCCTTTTCGTTTACTACTTAAGGGACGGTAATATTCACCGGCCCATTTGAAATCTCTTCTGAAACTGCAAAAAGATGACGAATTTTCATGGCTGCCTGAAATCGAGTAGATGTATTTCGAAGAAAGAAGGGAAGGGCAATTGTTGATGGTGATTAAAAATCGATGAATAAGCGGTTGGCCGATTGGTATCTGAATTAATTGTCGTGGATGATGTAGTGGAGGTGTCGAACGGAGGGTCGTGGGGGAGTATTTTATGGAAGTAGCATCGTCGTGGAAGTTTGGGAGTTTAGAAAAAGGTAAAATTACGTGGGAGTGGCAGAGGATGATGCGTAAAGAAATTAACCAACCCACTATTAGCACAACTTCCATTCTAACTCCCCACTATATCATGATCCGTTTTTTAATAAGATTTATCTTTTATTTTTAGCGGGTTATCGGATATTGAAAACGGTTTTTGCAGTGTATTTTTCGGGTCAATTAACGGGTAATTGGGTTAAAACCCTTCCTCATATATATATATATATATATATATATATATATATATATATATATATATATATATATATATATATACACTCTACCATTTGGAGAAAATAGGAGTAGTGTATTAACGAGATCAAGTTGGAGAAGAGTCCATCTGACACCTAGACTCATAATGTGCCATTATAAATCAACCCTCTTTGGTTTGATTGTGAAGTTTCTATGTTTTACTTGTTGAAGTTGGTTTGTTGTTGTCTTCACCCCATCTCTACAGCAGTTCGTAGTTGTTAAAAAAAACTTAATTGTTCTTGTGCATCTTCTTCATCATGTCGGGCAGTTCACGGCAAGGAGGTGTTCCCGACGTCGGGGATCCGGATCACGCTAGTCTCCCATTTTAAGCGATGCTCAATGGGCCCAAGTTTTGTCTGTCATTAAGAGTGTAAAACCCTCTACCACCCCCACTAGAAACTTGTCGGATACGTATGGTTCCAATGATTGGCTTATTGATACAGGAGCTTCCAAGTCTGGTAATGTTGCAGTGATTAAAGATTCATTGATGTGTCCTCCTCTGTGGGCTTGCCTGATGGTACTAGTATTATTGTGTCGAAGCAAGGTAGTGTTGTTTTAGATGGATTGACTTTACATGATGTGCTTTATGCTCCTACACTTGAGTGTAACTTGTTGTATGTGTCTCATTTACATGCAAGCCAGAGATATATTGTCATTTTTTCTAGCAAGCTGTGTGTGATACATGACCAAACTTTGAGGAACCTGATTGGAGTGGGGGTGATGTGTAATTGGGGTCTATATTTTCAGGCCGGGTTCTATCTGTGGTTTTCAAGCAAATAAAGTGACAGTTACTAATGCAAGTTTGTTATGGCATAGGCGTTTGGGTCATCCCTCCATGACCATTCTTTCTTCTTCAACATGGCATTGTTAGTGGTGGTAGTTTGAATAAAAGTTGTGACATTGATTGTCAATTTTTTATGAGTAAACAGCCTCGAAACTCATTTCCTTTAAGTTCCATTAAAACCTCTGCCATTTTTTATTTGATTCATTGTGGTATTTGGGGTCCGAATAAGGTTGTTTCTAGTTGTGATGCTCGTTTTTTCCTTACCATTGTTGATAACTATTCGCGGGCTACTTGGGTTTATTTGGTGCCTGGTAAACATGAAGTGGGGACATTAATTCATGAGTTTTATTCATGGTGAAAATGCGTAGTTCAATAAGAAGATTCGGGTCTTGCGTAGTGATAATGGCCAAGAAGATTTGATTTTATGTCCTTTTTTTATGAAAAAAGAATTGTGCATCATAGGTCGTGTGTAGGAATGCTCAACAGAATGGTCATGTGGAACGGAAGCATAGGCATATTCTGAATGTTGCTCGGGCCTTGCGGTTTCAAGACAAGTTACCTAAGTATTTTTGGGGTGAATGTGTTCTTGTTGTTATGCATTTGATTAACCTTACTCCTACTTCTGTCTTGGCTACTAAAACTCCTTATAAGTGTCTCTTTGGTCACCTACCTTCATATACTGTTGTTCGATTTTTTGGTTGTTTATGTTATGCAGTTAATAGGCCTCGTGTTAATGATAAGTTTGACTCGCAGTCTCGTACGTGTATTTTTGTTGGTTACTCTTTTGGTTAAAAGAATGGCGATTATATTCTCTTACTACGCATGAGTTTTTCGTTAGTCGTGGTTTTCAGTTCTTTGAGGATCAGTTTCCTTTTATTGAGACCTTGCCTGATCTTGCTTTCATCAATAGGAGGCAGATTTTAATCAACCTCTGATTGGGTATGATGGTGATGATGAGTCCTTTTCTACGCTTCCGGCAACTCATATACATGCATCTGATGTACTTGCCCTTACCATGCCTGATCTAAGTCTTCTTCCCTTACAGGTGCGTCTGACTTCTGGGGGAGTAGAGGAGCAGGATCTGCTGATGATCATAGAATTGTTGTTCCTAGGGATGTTAAAGTATCGGGCCTTGGATTTCGCACAAAGACTCTTTCCATGAAACTTCAATTTGTTACTGACACAGTTGTTCAGCATAAAAACCCCGTTACGTCCATTACACCATCTGCTCCATCATGCAGTTCAATAAGAAGATCCGTTACAAAAGGCAAAGAGCCAGCTTCCTTCTAGGAGGCTATGCAGCATCCAGGTTGGGGTAAGGCCATGCGATGGAGATTAATGCTCTTGAATGGAGTGGTATGTGGACTTTAAAGGATTAACCCCCGGTAAATGTGCCATTGGTTGTGGTTGGGTGTACAAAATCAAGTACACATCTACCGAGGAGGTTGAACATCTAAAAGGACATCTTGTGGTTTGTGGTAATCATCAGGTTGCTGGGGTTGACTATAATGAGACTTTTGCTCATGTTGCCAAAATAGGGATTGTTCGTGTTTTTCTTTCCGTTGCAGTGGCTCTTAATGGGAGCTACATCAGATGGATGTTCATAATGCTTTCTTGCATGGTGAGTTGGATTAGGAGGTTTATATGAAGGTTCCTCCAGGATATCACAGTGCTACCCCAAGGAAGGTATGTCGGCTACGTAAGTCCCTATATGGGTTGAAAGAGGCTCCCCGTCAATGGTTTGAAAAATTGACCATTGTTTTACGGGAATATGGTTTTCGACAGTCTTATGCTAATTATTCTTTATTCAATTATGTTTGGGATGGCTTGTCTCTCCATGTTCTTGTGCATGTCGATGATTTGCTACTTGCAGATTCTTCGCATGAAGAGATCCTTCGCTTCAAACATTATTTGAGTTCTTGTTTTCATATGAAAGACTAGGGTCTGTTAAAGTATTTCCTTGGTATTGAGGTGGCACGCGGTCCGGAGGGCATATTTCTCTCTCAGTGGAAATATGCATTGGATATTCTTTTTGAAGCTAGTATGTTGGGGTGTCGACCTGCTGATACACCAATAGAACAAAATCATCACTTGGAAACGGTTCAAGGGGAGCCATTTTCTCGACCTGATCGGTATCGATGTCTTGTTGGGCGTCGATTTACTTGTCTGTCACCCGTCCTAAATTGAGTTATACCGTTCACACTCTTGCCTATTTTTTATCAATCCCCATGTTTCTTATTGGAATGTTCCTTTGCATGTTCAGGGTAGTCTTGGTCAAGGTATTCTTTTGCATCCTAGGCCTGATTTGTCCCTCACGGTGTTTTGTGATAATGATTGGGCGGCGTGACTGTTGAATCGCCGGTCGTTGATTAGTTACTTGGTGTTCCTTGGTAGTATCCCTATTTCTTGGAAGACGAAGAAACAATCTATTGTCTCTCATTCCTCTGTTGAGGCTAGGGCTGTAAATGAACGTCAGTATTCGATTCGATTCGCTGTATTCGGCTCGAAAAAAGCTCGATTCGAGTTCGATTCGAACCTTCGAACGTCGAGCCGAACGTTAGGTATTTGATATTCGTCTATCGAGCCGAACCGTATCGAACACGTTCGGCTCGAACTATTGTATATTTAAAAAAAAAAACTATATATATAAGGTTCGAACATGTTCGAACCGTTCGAACATGTTCGAACATGTCGAACATGTTCGAACTTTCGAACCCGAGCCGAACCTTGCTAAACTAAGGTTCGACCGGTTCGAGCCGAGCCGAACCTTAGGTTCGAACCTTTCGAGCCGAACTCGAACCCTGCACATGTTCGGTAGGGTTCGGCTCGTTTACAGCCCTAGTTGAGGCTGAGTATCGTGCCATGGTTGTTACCACGTGTGAGCTGAAGTGGTTGTGAGCCATGTTGTCTTCTCTCAGTGTTTCTCATCCACAACCGATGCGGTTGTTTTGTGATAGTCAACTAGCCCTTCATATTGCCTGAAATCCGGTGTTTTAAACATATCAAGGTTGATTGCCACTTTTTCCGTGATGCGGTGTTGTCTGCGAGGGTTGTTACTTCCCAAGTTCCTACAATATATCAGTTGGAGGATATTCTAACCAAGGAACTTGGTCTTCAGTAGTTTATTTTTTGGTTGCGCAAGCTGGACATTCATGATCTTCATGCTCCACCTTAAGGGGGAGTGTTAAGGGTATTATTTTAATAGTGAGTATTCTAGTAAAGGTATTATTGTGAAAGTGTATAGTTAGGGTTTGTATATTGTAACTATAAATATTTGTGTCCTTGTAATAGAAATCATCAAGTTTTCCCGATTCATTCGTATTTTAACAGTGTCCATTAAATTAAATACAAAAGACACGTCAACTCGCTACTTAAAAGTCTTTGAGACTGTGCACAGTAACTGCGGAAACAAAAGAAACTATAATATACATGCTCGGTATCTAAGAAATGCCGACAAATACCACCACTATCACGGGAGCTCCACCGCCACCGTGGTGCTACTAATGAGACATTTCTCTATAAGATCCAGAACATAACAACCGCTGCAAACTTTATTATCCACAATATTAAAGAAATACTAGTATTCAAAAGCTTGTCTAGTTTGCTTCATGTTGAAATAGCTCATGGCCTTATCCGCGAGTGAAAGTCAGACTCTGTAGGCACGAGCCGGGCCGAACTCCCGATTAGTCAGGTCAGTTGGTCCCGGATACCGGGGTCTTGAAGCAAAAAATCTAGCCTAGTTGGCACGTAGCTAGGCCTCGATCCTTCATCAACATATGTCTAGAAACATCCAAATGAAAGCATATAAAATACTAGTGCATCCATCCTACTGCTCATCCTCGGGCTTCTGAAAATCTTCATTTCCACCATATCTTCTAGGGTTAAAGATAACACATCATCTTGTGAGGTGAATTATGACATCTGAAATGAATTCTGATCGCATTAAAGTGCCTAAGATTTGATCCAATTGAGGTAATCTGCATTTTGTCACTATCTGTGTTTTCCTCTCATTAAAGGTATGAATTTGATAGTTGGATCATCGAATTCCCCCATTAATGTTATTGCATCAGTTTGTATAAACATGTACTAATGCCAATGAAGTGTATCACTTACAAAACAAGGCATGAAGCGTAATTGATTGTTTGCAGGTATTATGCAAGTGGTTGAGATCATTATAACATGTTGCAACCAAAGTTCAAACACAATTTCAAGACTGAATTGAAGATCAATTTCATACAGAACATTGACACAATACACAACCATTGATCCCTTGTTTGATCTAAGGTTGATGAAAAGTGCAAAAATCCTTATGCAAGTACAATGTCCTATGACAACTTTCCATCTAATTCCTTGTCTCTTATGTAACAGATACCTCCTTCATCTGAGCTCTAAATGAACTTATCTTAAAAGAAGGAGGAAAAGGAAAGGAAGCTTCATATATTCATTGAGCCAACTTTCTTAGACACTGGAATTTCAAGACTGAATTGAAGATCCTGATCAAGAATGGAATTTTGATTTCATACAGAACATTGTTCACTATTCTAATTGATCAATTCTTGATGTGGTGCATTCTGGATGAAGTTGTTACAATAACCTATGATTAATTAACTTAATAAAGCAGCTAATAAAGGGACATACACAACCATTGATCCCTTGTTTGATCTAAGGTTGATGAAAAGTGCAAAAATCCTTATGCAAGTACAATGTCCTATGACAACTTTCCATCCAATTCCTTGTCTCTTATGTAACATATACCTCCTTCATCTGAGCTCTAAATGAACTTATCTTAAAAGAAGGAGGAAAAGGAAAGGAAGCTTCATATATTCATTGAGCCAACTTTCTTAGACACTGGAATTCAAATCAAATGGCTACTTTGGATATTTGTTGATATTTGTTCTGCTACTTTGGTCGTTAAAAGGAGTTCAAGTGCATATTGGAGAGACTACTGTTACCTTAGCCAAATCTTTTGCTTTGTTCATTCTATATGAACTCCATTGAGCTTTAACTTACAATCTTTGAGTTCTATTTAAGAAACCCACTTTTCTCGATTCATCTTTACTTCACCAAACCTCGTAATTTATTCTTGAATTATCAAGAAACAGTGTAATCAATTGTGACCGGATTATCTTATTTTCTTTCCTCGTTCTCTGTTCGTTCAGCTAATGACTTCCCATGCGCTACACCTTCCCACGGTTGCTGCTTTCTGTGTATATATATACATACACATATATACATACATACATATAATATATATATATATATATATATATATATATATATATATATATATATATATATATAGGGTCTCCGGGTGAGATGGACAACCGGCCAGGGCTCAAGATATAAGGGGGCAAAAATTACATGTTTTAACATCAGTGTAAGTTAGTCAAGTGGATAAGTATGGTTATATACTCCTGTTGGTGCAAATTTGACTCTTTCTTTTGACATATTTTTACTATTTAACTGTAAAGATATATAAATTTACCCTTAAATCTTTGAAAATAATAATTCTAATGAAAAAAAACTACTACAACCGACCGCTCATGGCCCAAGAACGAATTGATATGTTAGACGATATTAAATTTGAAACTATTATTGAAGATTTTGTTTCTAGAAATGCATGGAGAATTTTGGTTTTCAATATCAGTTTGTTTGTTTATTTGTGCAGTTATGTTGACGATCAGTGTTTAACAATTTTTGGATGTTGCTAGTTACTATTACATTGTTTCATAGATGTTTGTGTCATTTTGTTTTTGCTATTGCTCTGTTCCCACTACTAATTCAATAAGTCATTGTAATTGATATTTGTAATTTTTTTTAGCTTGATTTGACTTATGTTACTTACCTATGGAAGAGTGGCCTTTGGCGACTTTGTCGAATGAGGCCGTTTTAGTTCAAATTTTATTTCTTAAAAACATACTTACAAAATATTACTTCGATATTGCATTTTTAACATCTGCGGATACAAAATTCAAATCATTGATAGGCACAAAATTCAAATTCAAATTCATTAATTGATCATCTATTTTCTACCATATTTAGAAAGATAATCCAAATTTATACAAATACACATTATATTATAGTTGAACTGCCTGAGATTATTTTAGCTTTCTAAACCACTTCAAGTATCAAAATTTTGTATACTATGACAGTATGACCCCATGTTTGCTTTTTCCCTCCCGAGCAAACGTCCATTTTTTTTATTTTATTTTTTTGGCGGATACACACGCATCCACCGTGCACTCAAATATGTGGGCTCACGGCTGTCCATACCAGTTGCCAAATATATGTATATAGGCAAATTTTATGGGGAAAAAATCCCCAACGGTGCATCATCAACAAGTGTATCAAAACGGTGTCGTTTTGATCTAAAACGACACCGTCTCGATATGATTAAAAAAAAACACAGTTGAAACGGTGGCGTTTCGGGTCGAAACGACACCGTTTCGCTGCACCTCGACTTGCACAGCTCCATTTGTACCGGCGGGGATCGAGCTCCAAATTTTATGTGTTCATCTTTTCTCACTGTAATTGTCTCAGTATTTTTTTTTCAATTTTATCCTTCGAATTATCCTTTTTTTACGTTTACCATTTCTGCACCAAATTTAGATAGATTATTGAATTTTTTATGTCTAAATTTAGATCAAAATATATGAAATACGTTTTTGACTGATATTAGGTCTAAAAATATTTAACTTATAACTCAAATTAAATCTGAATAGTCAATCACATTCTGATACATATTGTGTCAAAATAGATGCTCTTCAAATGATCCACTTTCCAAGTAAATATCTTCTTCTTTTTTTAAAAAAATGAATTAAATATCTTCCTTCTTAATTTATATTTATTTTTATAACAAATCCAATTAGAAATCCGATAGGTCATCTTATATTCCGTTGTATTATTATAAATCAAATCTCATCTAAGATACGAGAATGCCTAGGGAGGTCATCGATTCGATTCTCCTCTGAGACGTCGTGTTGAAAGAACTCTTGACTAGGCTTTACCCCTGAATAAGAGTCAGACTCCGCACGCACGACCCGAGCCGAACTCCGGATTAGTCGGACCAATTAATTCCGGATACCGGAGGCTTTAAGCAAAAAAATCTCATCTAAGATATACGTTACCTATATTCCAACTTTACTTTTAATAAAATATCTCTTCCGGATTTAGTAGTTATTATAACCCGAATTGAATATTATTTCAATGTGTTATTTAGCTGTTAAACTACACCTTTTAAGAAAATATAATACTAGCCTTTAGAATACTTGAATAGATACTGTAAATTCTTTATAAACTATATTTAGATATTTCAACAAGAAAAATAACACTGCAGCAGATACTCTATTTTTAATTTAAAATATAGATTCTGTAAAATTTTCTTTATATCTACCACGTTCATCCATATTATGTAAATTTTCCTTTATGTCTACCACATTATGAAAATTAGAGAATCTGATACATTTAATCTTGGATACAGATTCTGAAAACTAGAAAAAGACGTATTTAAAATTGTAAAATAAAGTATTCGGTAAGAGTATCTGATGCGATTACTCATAAAAAAATATGGATTGTTACATGTAGTAATTACACTTCGTATCACACGTTAAACAACTTTTTTTCTTTCAATTACAACTTATTATTTCTTAAAGAACAAACATAATGTAATAAACACACTTTAAACATTAACACTTTAATTTTCCTAAAGTTTCCAATTGAATTTGTATCCTCTCAACTAAGAAAGTTACCTATCAATTATTACACCTTCCCCCTTTCACCTCAGAGAGCAAGGATACTCTCAAGTGTAAGAATCAATTGTTCTTTAAAGTGTACGTGTTTTAAACATTATTAACAAAACGACGTAGTTTTGGGGGGGAAATCCACATCTAGATCATCTTAACATTGTGAGTGTATGATTAGTGCACTTGCATTTGAGAGAACATTTACCCTCTCAGTTGAGAGGATCCTGATTCTACCTCGGACGACACTCTAAATCTTTTTCAGGAGTAGATGACACTACTTTCAAGAGTAGATGACACTACTCTATTTTAAGAGAGTAAACTAGTAGATTTTAACAATAGAGCATGTGTGAAGTAGTTCGTTGTAACTATCAAATACAAATGTAAATGATCCGAGTTGAGCCGTGTATTAAGTTTATCTAATCAATCAAACTTCAATTTTTACGAGGAAAAGTTCAAGCAGAAACATGTAATTACTATCAAACTCAATCTCAAGCTAGCAGGAGCACGTTCACCCTTGTGTCGAACTCTAATAGTCTATTCTCTGATGTCCGTCTGCATTTTTAACAATACACAAAAGAAATAAAAGGGATTAAACTTTTCCTGATAGTGCAAGATTTAGATACAAATATGGGCTATCATTTGCAGAACAGCCGTTTTACCCGCTGCAGTGCACCACACCGTTTTCACGAAATCCACACTGTGAAAGTCAATTTTGGAGCCAATAAATCGACTTTCCGTAGAATCGATATCGGGAAGGTCGATTCTTGACTCTAGAATCGACTTTCACATACTCGATTCAACTGCGATGCACATGTAATGCGGTACACCGTTAGAATAGTGGTGGTGCAAATAAAGGGCCCCTAAATATACGAAGGACTTGTCTAGTAATTTTGCCTAGGTTGAGGGAAGAGTTAAGCAACAAGAGCCACTTGAGTTAGCTAGTTAGTTAAGGAGTTGGAAAAGTTTAGTCTTTTTTCTTCTTCTTCTTCTTCTTTTCTGAAAACATCACTTGCTCAACCCTTAAGCTGAGAAAATCCACTACTGTGTCTCAGCTGTCTGAACAAGTTATTAGGTAGGCCATTGCCACAAGAAATGAGATATATGATGAAAGCCAGGTAAGCTAGAGCCATGATGCAGACTAGTAATCCCAACAACAGCCCTTTAACTTCAGACCTGAAGAAATCCAACATTACGTATCCGTTGATCAGTATCACCATTGTAGCTACACCCCAAACAATCCTCTGCAACATACAAATATTCACACATGTTAGGAGGCCTATGCAACTCAGCCGTTCCCCAGACACAAACCGTACAATACATAGACACGAAACCAACTAAAATTAAAGTTAAGTACCTCCATAGTAGTCCCGATTTTGAAGGTTCCCATCAGTTGTTCATTAGACACCAAAGTTAGTAAAGGAATAAGTGCAAAAGGGATCTGCATTCCCTGAAGAACATTAAGGTACTCATTCAGAATGTCCAATGAATCTTCAGATCTATTGAACACAATAGCCACGATTATCGTAGGAACAATGGCACAACTCCTAGTAATCAACGATCTCAGCCATTTTCTCATTCGAAGATTAAGAAAACCTCCCATAATAAACTGCCCGGCATAAGTACCCGTCATGGTGCTACTCTGCCCAGCTGCAAGAAGGCCAATCCCCCATATATACAAGATTGGAAATAAGCCTCCTCCGTATCTCTCTTGAAGATACTGCCCTGCGTTTAGTAGACCGATGTTTTTGGCATGTATAGTATCATAAAATCCCTTCGCAAAGACAGCAGTAACAGAGAGATTGATCGTGAAGGAAACAAAAACCGCGATTGAAGATTCAATTGTGTAGTAATTAAGAGCCTCTTGGACATGACCTTTCTTTTTAGGGTCAATCTTTCTTGATTGCACCAATGCAGAATACAAGAAGACATTATGTGGAGTTATAACACAACCAACTACTCCTACAGCTTTCTGGATTGTTTTTGAGCTTAGTCTTGGTAGCAAAAGTCCTGAACAAAAAGTATATCATAGTTTGCTATCAAATAAAACGCAAAACATTCTTATCAATCAACACGATATAGAGGATACCGAGTATCATCATCACACTAACCTAAGGTAAGATCTTTCATGCTAGGCTTTGTATCAGCAAACATCCAGGCAAATGACAGTGCCATTGTTGTAATGAAAACAGCAAAAACTGCTTCTAATTTCCTTACTCCATAGTTCTCAAGAAATAAGAAGATGAAACTGTTCATCAAAAATGAAATTCAAATTCTAAACAACTGAAAAGGCATAAATTCAACAATGAAAAACAAAAGCTGAATGAACAGAACAGAACAGAACAGAGAAAAAAAAGCTCACCAATCTAATGCAGTGATAAGAACACCAGCCCAAAGGGGTAAAACACCATGGCTCAAAATCTTAATAGCAATTGCACTTCCAATAACCTCCTGAATGTCAGCTCCAATAAGGGCCAACTCCGCCATGAGCCACAACAAAATCCCAGCCCAATACGGATACTCCTCCCTACAAATCTCAGCTAAGTGACGGCCGGTGGCTACACCTAATCTCAGAGACAAAAGTTGGATCAAAAGCCCCATCAAAGTAGACCACATTAATAGCCATAAAAGGGAGTAGCCAGCAATGGCTCCCGCTTGCAAATCACCCTCCAAGTTTCCTGGATCAAGAAAGGCAACGCTCATCAAAAAACCTGGGCCTGTGAATTCCCAAAGCTTCTTCCATGAAAATGGGGGCACTTGATTAGATAAGTTGGGGTCTGAATCGTCGAGTGCCACTATTGGGGTTTTGATTATGTCATCATCTTCGGTTAAAGGTAATGAAGAGATTGGATGTGACGACAAGAGAAGATTGGATTCTTGATCTTCTTCTTCTTCCTCTTCCACTTGTGGGTTGTGGTTCTGATAGGAAGAACTTAACCTTGGAGGAGAATTCATGTTTTGCACATTCACCTAATAGATTTCATGGAGCATTTTTTCTCATTTTCCGTACGATTCTTCCTGCAGTATAATGTACCTTCAAAAGAAATGCATCATTGGATTGTAAAGTTTCACGAGGAAAGAAAATGATAATATTCAATTGCGTACTGTTTTCGTATAGATGGGTTTGTGGAAGTATATGATGAATAATGAATCGACAAGAATGTTTGTCAAATTCGGCAAATGGCAGCCATTGATTAAAGTATGACAAATAAACAGAACAAAATTTGTTTGAGCTGCCTCTAACTGGTTTGCATTTTCATTTGTATTGCATCAACTACTTTACTCGCTACTCTATGGTTCAATTCCTCCTTTTGTGTGATGATGTGTAGGCCACAAAATGGGTTATATGTGAATAACGGCTAAATTATAATTTTGGCCCTCGGATAGACATTTTTTTTTTGGTTTGTTTTTTATCCGCGATAATTTCAACTCGTAAGTTTTGCTTTTTTTTGCAAAAAAAATTCCCGAACGCCGGAAAAGACCACTTTTTAGACTTTTTGTCGCCGGAAAAGAATGAATTTTAGTCAAGTGGTCATTCCGTTTTTATGTTTTTAAAAAAAAAAAAAACTTATTAAAAATTGTGCGTCGGCGAAAACCAGGACCAAAATCGAAAACGTGTCTAGTGTAGGCCACAAAATGGGTTATATGTGAATAACTTATTGGTCAAAATCAAAGCACCTCATCACTTGCGATATCGTGTTTTTCTTTTTCAATCTCGAATCACGAAGCCTCGTGTTACGATATTTGCACGAAAACTAAACGTCAAGCTCGACTTAGTAAGACATACCATTCAAGCGTCAATAGGGTGCAATAACATTACTTTTCCATTCAAACATCTTACATTCATCATATTCGTATTAGTTTGATCGCACTTAAAACCCTTAAACAAAAGAACTATAAATCTACTACATTAACCATTTCATTGTTGCATATCACTAAAACCACCTTTAAATCATAAAATGTCACATAATAAGCGAAGACATCTTGATATCAAGAGTAGCCCACCGACACCCTTGGACGAGGTGGCAATGCGCTTATTGGATTTGACATTCAAAGCTCCTTCTGGAACTTGAATAGGAACACTAGCAAAGATCATGGGGGCGGCTGCATGATTTTTGACATAGGGGTCAGAAATTTGTCATTTTTTTCCGTATCACACATATACTTGAATATTCAATTCTACACATTTAATTATGGGGTAATAGATAAAAACATAGGGTCAATACATAAAAATAAGGATGTCAATTTCACATATATATTTTTATTAAAAAAAAAAATTCTCTAATATTTGTACATAACATTTTTATTTTAGGGTGTCAGGCGCACCCACTTCCTTCCATGTAGAGCCGCCCATGGCAGGGACAGACATGTTAGATGCTACTTGAGCACTTCTGCAGATTCGCTCAGAACGCCTAGGAGGTGTGCTTTTCATATGCTAAGATTTAAGACAAGGGGTGGTGAGCATACAAGGTTCGATATGGAATCATAACATCAAAGGAAACTCATACATGTTGGATATTTATTGATTTAATAATCTAAATGTGGGTCTATGTACATTTATTTATGGTATCCCCTGTTATATACAATCGTAATAAAATTGGTCATTCCGTTTGAGTTGGATTCCAAGTTTTTTTTTTTTTTGCATGGACTTAAAGTGTAGGTACATAAAGTGTAATTTTTTATTATTTTGATGGGCAATATCATAACTTGTAGGTACATAAAGTGTAATTTTTTATTATTTTGATGGGCAATATCATAACTTGCAACTATAAATAAAAGGGTTATGGTCCCAAAACACACTAAATTTTCCTTCTTTGTTTTCATCTACAGAAAAATCTAGGTTTTGGTGTGATGTATTGGAATATCAATACCGCCTACACGACACGATGATCTTCCCAACGGATACATGTACGTCTTTAGTTTAATTCCGCATTTCCTTATTATTGATTTAACATTAACGAGATTCTAAGCATTGTGATTATACCACATAAAGTTCTAACAGTTCCCTCACCCGATGAGAAGGAAGCACGAAGACGCAAGAAAAGGCTTATTAGACATAGTTAGAAAAGGATAAAAGGATAAAACTTTAATTAATTAAATGTTAATTAGTTAATTGATTGGATAAAATTATTTAATAGATTAAAAGTTAATTGATTAATTAAGACGCAAGTAGTTAAATTTTAATTTTATCTCTTTCAGGTGATCTAAAGCCGGCGTTTGAGATATGCACCGTGGAGAAAACATATCTGCACTTGGTTGCTACTTTTTGGAAGCTTTTGTATTTGGATCGGAGTCCTCTACTTTTGTTTCAACGGGCCTATCGTGTTTAATGGATGATGAGGATTTCTTCATACGTTATCCGTGGGAACACGAGGCTTATCAACACAATTTAATTGGGTTCAAGAAAAATGATTAGGTCAAACACAAAAAGAAACTTCTTGAGAAGGTGGAGGCCAAGTACACCGTAGGTGGATATGCGTTGGCAATAATTGGCATTGCAGGTCTGAGCGTATGAGTGTTTTCCAGAATTCACACCACATTTTTCTAGTATATATCTTGATGTTGCGTCGTTCCCACGGATGTTGAGATGGAATGTGGTGACATACTTGAATTACGTTGATGTAGATGTGAAGTTTAAAAAATCACTCATGTATATGTCATTCGATTTAACTAATTGATGTCGAATTAGTATTGGTACAGTGTCAATGGAAGTGATAATTACTATACTCAACGTTTTTAATGTAGTTTAACGGTCTATCCTTCCTCCAACCACAAATCGAAAAAGAGCATATGTACTTGTGTTGCATCAAGTGCACTAAAAGGTTGGTAGGTCAATTATGTTTGGATCCATCACGGACATTGAATGAAGGGGGACATTTCCGACCTCCACTTGACACTCAACATGCAGCACCTCTCTTCTTCAAGCTGATCACCCGGATGGCCTCCGACCCAGTGGATCAACATTGTCTCTTCTTTCTAGGCCACCGCGTAAGGTTCAATTTATTGCCAATAGGTCACAACATCCGGGGACGGGTACAAAGATTTGCATTTTTAGTGTATACTAACTTGTAATAATTGACGATTCATATTTACCTCACTGGCGTTTTAGATATTGTTATGGGGGAGTTGGGGTAATTTAGGAAAGAGGTCAAGGGAGAGATTGCGAATATTTGTCCTGACTTAATTTCAAGGATTTCAAGAAGAGTTTCAGCAGTTCGTACGTTCACTTATGCAGGTGACGTGAAGTGAAGTCGCATTAACAAAGTTTGTGTTTCAAAAATAATAATTTATGTCGGGACGTAGGTGCACACGCCCTTAGTTGATGGCTCATTAAACGTGGGACAATTCGAAGAGCATGGTTTGGTTTATGTTGGCATATGAAACATTTATCTTCTAGAAAAATTATAAAGGCATAGACCCGATCCACATCTCATCCCTCGAAATGTGTTTTTTGTGGTCCCAGATTTGTGTTTGCTTGTTTTCTTTTTTTAGGGGAAACGAGGGAGAATAACAGAAATATTTTATCAATTGAGTAGAAGGACAGTCTTTTGAAACTTTTGCATAAAGGACAAAACTATTTATCCACTGTCGAAATTCACTTGTGTTCGAAATTCACTGTTCAAATTCACTGTCGAAATTCACTGTCGAAATTCACTAATTTTCAAAATTCATTGTCGAAAGTCACTGATTTTCAAGATTCATTGTCGAAATTCACTGTCAAAATTCACTGATTTCTGGATTCACTGGGAAGATTCACTGATTTTCGGGATTCACTGTTTGTCATTCTCGCTATAAAAATTATGCAGTTGTCCTTCTTCTATAAAAAAATATGTAGCTGTCCAGTTACTTAAAAATATTCCAGATTGTGTTATTATCCCTAATTCCCACTTTTTTAAAATGACAAAGTGTATGGTGGATAATGGAGTTGGTGGATTTTTGTAGGGATAATGTCGGTACCCCTATCATGCTGTGATGATTTCACTGTTGAGATGATTTCACTTAAGGGTCACATGCTGAGATATGATTTCACTGTTTTTTTAAATTTTATTTGCATATAGGATCACACTTCCTTTGCATATATTGTACTTGTAAAGGTTTTTAAGAGTGCTTGATGATTTTATTTCATCTTATTTTAGAAGAAGAGGAGTGCTTCATGATTTTTTATTTTATGTTAGAGGATAAGTGTTTGATGATTTGAGTGTATTGAATTATTAAATTTCCTTTTTTTAGGGTCAGACTCCTCAACAGAATGGAGATGTTATTGATTTATTAAATTTATTTAATTTATTAGGGCCACATTCCTCAACAGAAGGGAGATGGAAGAGATACACGATATTTTGTTCATGTCCTGTACATGATACAGCAGTGGAGGAGGCTATCGAGGTTGCTTTTATGGTTTGGGAAATATATTTCCTTCTTTCTTATACAATTGTTGATGTCGTTAGTGTATTGATTTTTGGACTTGTTCATTAGGGTCGGTCTTCTCATCACGAGAAGGGAAATGAGGGAGATTGCCCGCACATGGTTGTTGTACCCGTTGAGTCTAGTAGGTTGTTCAGGTTGGTGGCACCACTTTTTCATTCTCCTTTGTACAATCGATCGTGGTATTTGTATAAAGATTTTTGTGATTACATTTACGATCATACTTATCAGCAGGAAAATATAAATGGAGAAAGAGATAGGAGGACGTTTGGTTTAATTATCTGTATATGATGCATACGTAGAGCAGACCATTGTACAATTGTATATGTTGTTAGTGTATTGATGTTTTGACTTGTTCATTAGGGCCAGTCTTATTTTCTAACAAAATATGCAATTATAGTACAGATCTGACTTAAAACAATTGAGAAATTAAAGTACATTGCATAAATAAAGACAAACCGAGGCGAGTTATGAAACTATTTCCTTAAACATATTGCTCCGGTATGGTGCCCACGGTAGTAGCAACTGCATCCCAAGATACAACGGCTTACGTCTTGGATTGAGAGGCACTTCAACAATCCAAGCTCCGGCAAACTTATAGAGTGCTCCGACTTCTCTTCGACTCAAGAACTAGACTATATGCTCGCCCCTTTTAGTAGTGGAAGACACAAGAGAAAACTAAATGCCTCAACCTTCATCCTTGAGGTTCTTTATATAGTGGAGAGGAGGAGTCAATGCTTGAATGTGAATGGTCAGAACACGTCATTAAAGTCGGAGGACTTTTCCCCTTGGAAAAGAAATTGGGCCGAAATTTTATTTAAAAACATGTCTTCTGAATTCTGATTGGTCGGATGATTTAATTGCTCGACTTTTCCCTAAAAAAAGCTATCTTCGGCCGAATTAATTTAATTAATTAATTTTGGACCGACTTATTTTAATCAGAATTCGTTTCCACATTATTCTGGAACCTTCCAACCGCCTCACGATTAACTAATTAATTTTGGGGTTAATTTCAAACAAAATTTTGTCCAAAAATTTAATAGTAACAACCGAACCAAACCGAGCTCAAGCCGAACCGGCCTGCCAGGCGGCGGTAGCGCGCGCGCGTGTGGAATTATCTAGGTCCTCCCTCCTGCACAAAAGTGTCTTGCCCCTTAGGGCACATCTATAAGAACATACACTAGCTCTTATATATGGAGCTCAAGTCTCTCATCTATCCAATGTGGGAGATTGAGTTGAGGTTCTCCCTTCAACTCTTATCTCCGACACATTTTCAACAAACTTTAGGTATTAATTTCTTATTCACCCGATATCCGAATCGAGTGATTCCAAACCCAAACATTATCTACTTCATGAGTAGAATTTTTAGACGTAATAAGCTCCCGGTGAATCACACCGGAGCATATCCGAAATTCATGCTAAAGTTGACCGTTTCAACCCATTAAAATGGGTTATCTCCAACAATCCCCCACATGAATGAAAATCAATGCAAATGCAAATGCGACTTTGAAGAGAAGTAAGACGAAAATATATTGCATCAGGAGAGGTAGCTTCTAGCCTTGAACCTGCCTTAGCTATCTTTACTCGGCTAATCGCTGAACTAAGTCTTGAACTGTTCGGCCTATTTAAACCCAATAGCACTCACACAATATTTCCCCTAGCACCTTTCGGTTCTTATGGTTGTGTCCGTCTCAGCCCTGATCAACACTTGGTTTCAGAAAGTGCTTTAGAGAATTCAAGCCTGAAAATTCTCATAGAAGCGGTCCCACTTCGCACTTACATAGGTGACCTTCTATCAAGGGTATCCTGCCCTACCCCACTTGAATATCAAGATATAGGAATCATTAAAAGTTTTGCTTAACCTCACACTCTCTGCAGACAGCACTTTTATTCTTTCAGAATGGGTAAGTGCTAGACTGATCATTATAGCTTAGTTGTCCCTTTTGAACCATGATCTTAGGATCTCCAGTCAACATGGTTGGGTTGCCACTACAAGGAAACATGTGTAATAGGCTTCAGTCCCATTCCGGTTGTCAAAATTGACATCTGATCTCTAGCTAAATCTTTTGTACGCGGATCCAAAAGATTCTCTTTCGATCTTATATAATCGATGGAAATCACACCATTAGAGATCAACTGTTTAATGGTATTGTGTCTACGGAGTAATTGTCGAGACTTACCATTATACATAGTACTTTATGCCCTTCCTATTGAAGATTGACTATCGCAGTGTATGCTGATAGCAGCCACAGGCTTAGGCCAACACGGAATATCCTCTAGGAAATTCGTAAGCTATTTAGCTTCTTCTCCAGCCTTATCCACTGCTATGAACTCGGCTTCCATTGTGGAGCGATCTATGCACATTTGTCTCGTAGAATTTCAGGACACAGTAGCACCACCAATCGTGAACAAGTATCCACTGGTGGACTTCGAGTCTTTCGTATCTGATATCCAGTTGGCATCACAATATCCTTCTAATACTACTGGATATCTATTATACCATAATCCTAGACTCATAGTGTACTTCATGTACCTCAACAACCTATTTAAGGCTTTCCAATGATTATGATTTGGATTACTCGTGAACCTACTCAATTTATTCACCGCACATGATAAGTCTGGTCGTGTACAATTGGTTATGTACATTAGACTTCCAATCACTTGAGAATATCTCAATTGATCCACGGGTTCACCTCTATTCTTGGCTAAGTGCACACTTAGGTCAAGAGGAGTGCTCACTGGACTTTCATCAAAGACGTTAAATCTTTTCAAAATAGACTCAATATAATGAGTTTGTGATAACACAAGTCCATCGGGTACTCTAGAGATCTTAATCCCTAGTATCACTTCTGCAACTCCTAAGTCCTTCATATCGAAGTTCCTTGTCAACATCTTCTTAGCATTCATGATGATATCATGAGTACTTCCCATTATCATCATGTCATCCACATATAGACATACTATCACATAGGCATTAGGTGTGTTCTTAATGTAGACACATTTATCACACTCATTAATCTTAAATCCATTTGACAACATAACATTATCAAATATGATATGCCACTATTTTGGTGCTTGTTTAAGCCCGTACAAAGACTTAACGAGTCTACACACCTTTCTCTTGCCCTGGAACAACAAACCCCTCGGGTTGTTTCATGTAAATCTCTTCTTCCAACTCACCATTCAAGAAGGCAGTCTTGACATCCATTTGATGGATTTCCAGGTTATTGACTGCAGCTATAGCAATAAGAACCCTTATAAAAGTGATTCTCGTAACTGGTGAGTAAGTATCAAAGAAGTCAAGGCCTTCTTTCTGTCGGAACCCTTGGGCCACCAACCTAGCCTTGTACTTATCAATAGAACCATCAACCTTTAACTTCTTCTTGAAGATCCACTTGCACCCGAGTGGTTTATTTACCGGTGGAAGATCAACCAACTCCCAAGTGTGGTTTTGCATGATGGAATCTATTTCACTGTTTATAGTTTCTTTCCAGAAAGGAGCTTCTAGAGTAGACATTGCCTCAGCATACGTCCGGGGTTCGTTTTCTACCATATAGGTTAGAAAATCAGGACTATAGGACTTGTATATCCTAGCCCTCTTCCACAAGTTCTTGAGGATCACCCTCTTCTTCCGACTCATAAGTCCGCTTGCTCGTGCTTGCTTCTTGTTTCTCTTTCTCCTTACGGGAAAGATATCCTCAAAGAACATAACATTCCTAGAATCAATGATGACATTTTCATTTACATCAGGGACGTCCGATTTATGTACCAAAAACCGATAGGCACTACTATTGAGAGCATATCCAATGAATATACAATCAATGGTTTTAGGCCCTATCTTCACTTTCTTTGGTTTAGGTATTTCAACCTTAGCCGAACACCCCCACACTTTCATGATTTTAGGCTTGTGACCCTTCCACAATTTATACGGGGATTCATCCTTCTTCTTAGAAGGAATTTTATTAAGAATGGAGTTTGCTGAGAGGATAGCTTCCCCCACAAGTTCTGAGGTAAACCCGAACTAATCAACATAGCATTCATCATCTCTTTCAGAGTTCGGTTCTTGCGCTCAGCAATACCGTTTGATTGAGGTGTATATGGTGCTGTCGTTTGATGAATGATGCCGGCACCATAGCAAAATTCATTAAACGGTGCATCATATTCGCCACCACGATCACTACGGACATTCTTTATCCGTTTGCTAAGTTGATTCTCAACTTCATTCTTATAATCCTTAAAAGCTTCAAGAGCTTCGTTTTTGCTTCTCAACAGATAAACATAACAATATCTAGTACAATCATCAATAAAAGTAATAAAGTACTTTTTACCGCCTCTAGTTAATTTGCATTTAAGTCACATATATCATTGTGAATTAAATCTAGAGGTTATGTGTTCCTTTCAACCGTTGGAAACGGTGCTTTAGCTAACTTAACTTCAACACATTTTTGGCATTTGTGATTAGGATCAATTTTTACGTTGGGAATTAAATCTAGATTCATCATCTTTCGAATCGATTTATAATTAGCATGTCCTAATCTACAATGCCATAAACAAGAAGACTCAAGCAAGTAAACGGAAGCAGTAGTCATCTTATTAGCCTTTTTCAGCACAACAGTTTTGGGTACAATAGTTATTACATTCATTTTGAACATACCATCGAGTAAGTACCCCTCCCAAAATACATATCAAATTTGGATAAAACAACTTTATCCCCACCAAAGACCATCTTGAATCAATTCTTCACTAGAAGAGCACCAGAAACAAGGTTCTTGCGCATGTCTGGAACATGCAACACATTGTTGAGTGTGAGTTCTTTGCCAGAGGTCATCTTCAGCATGACCTTTCCCACACCTACAGCCTTTGTAGAGCAGAGTTTCCTATAAA
The DNA here is from genome assembly GCA_036785695.1 of Gentiana straminea. Lineage (NCBI taxonomy): Eukaryota > Viridiplantae > Streptophyta > Magnoliopsida > Gentianales > Gentianaceae > Gentiana > Gentiana straminea. Next base: position 3,653,455 of record JAVUPR010000312.1, on the reverse strand, counting down.
GAGTTGTTCGCCCTCAACAGCCTTGTACTCAGAGAACATCTCTTTCAGAGCACAAACATGGCGAGTATCCCCTATGTCAATCCACCATTCACGGGTATTCCCGACTGTGTTACATTCAGAAACCATAGCCTACATGTTCATATCTTGCATGCCTTCAGCCACCACTTCAACGAGATGGGCATGTGGCTTAACCTTTTTCTGTGACCTGCATTCACTTTGGCGATGCCCTGGCTTTCCACAGTTGTAACAGCTTACAGTGAACTGTTGCTTTACCTTCTTATTGTCTCTTGGACATTGATTAGGCTGCTTACGTTTTTTACCTTTGTTGCTCACTTCGACCAAGTTCGCCTTGGACTGCCCCATCAGAAAGCTTCGTTCTGACCTCTTGTTCTGCTCCTCAATCCGCATACGCGTTGCTAGCTCTTCCATAGTCATCTCTTTCTGCTTGTGCATCAAGTAGTTCTTAAAATCCTCCAAGAGTTGGGAAGTTTTCCAATCACAGCAGCAACCTGGAATTGTTCACAAATCATCATTTTTTCATCCAGGATCTCAGAGATGATCACATGTAGCTCCTCAATCTGACTGACACCAGTCTTGGAGTCTACCATCTAGTAGTCTATGAATTTGACCACCGCAAATTTCTTCGAGCCAGCATCCTCGATTTTGTACTTTTTCTCCAAAGCCTGCCACAAGGATTTAGCAGACTTCTGTGAGCAATACATCCCATAGATCGAGTTCTCCAAAAAAGTCAGGATGTAGTTCTTGCACATGAAGTTAGAGTGCTTCCATGCATCCAAAGCCGTGACAGAGGCATGATCTCCTTCCTTCAAGACAGGAGGATCCCCAGTCAGCATCCGAGCCAAGCCAAGAGTGGTCAGAAAGAACAACATCTTCTGTTGCCACCTCTTGTTGTTCAAGCCATCAAACTTTTCCGGTTTTACCCCTTGAGGTCCGGAATTGTTCTGCGCAGGTGCAACAGTAGGCTGCCATTTCTGTAAACACAGAAGATCGACAAATCAAGTTCTGTTCGCCCTCAAACGAACGTAAATATCAAGAAAGAGTAAAAACAGAGTTATCAGTTTGGCCTCGACCAAACTGAAGCAGGTATAAATAAATAAAAACAATCTAGCAGATTTGTAATTTAACACGTAAAAAATATCTTCTAACACACGAATTTAAAATCTGTCTTAAGCTTTTTGGTGATAGTGTCGTGCGTGAAGTGATTTACGTAACAGATCCGTAAGTCACGAATTTAATTACAGAAATTAAATGCAGAAATAAACAACTCGAAAATAAAATTTTAATTTTATTATGTAGATCTAACTAATTAATGCAATTATGGTGTAGATATAATAAATTAACAGAACTATATGATCGATCTAATAAAACACAGCTATTACGATATCGATCTAACTAATTAATGCAATTATGGTGTAGATCTTATAAATTAACAGAATTATATGATAAATTTAATAAAACACAGCTATTATGATATAGATCTAACAAAATATGCAATTATAGTACATATCTGACTTAAAACAATTGAGAAATTAAAGTACAATGCATAAATAAAGACAAACCGAGGCGAGTTATGAAACTCTTTCTTTAAGACAGATTGCTCCGGGTGGTGCTCACGGTAGTAGCAACTGCCTCCCAAGATACAACGGCTTACGTCTTGGATTGAGAGGCACTTCAACAATCCAAGCTCCGGCGAATTTACAGAGTGCTCCGACTTCTCTTCGACTCAAGAACGAGACTATATGCTACATCCACTGCACATCTTACCACAACAACCTACACAACACAATCAACACCATTTATTTTGTTGGGACCCATCATAATAAATAATTCACCATTTTAATCTATAGGGATAAAGCATGTAGTGGTTTGTGCACTACACATTTATGTAGTGCACATACTATTTCCCTAGGATCATATGTCGTCCCAATGCCAAGTAGGATCAGACGTCAAAATCACTACAGACATGACGGAGTTTTGATGCCATTTCGGTATCCGACGACAACCTCCCATTGGCATGTCAACGAGAGAAGCGGAAAGGTGTCCGTGATAATTCACATCTACGAGTAATTTACGCCACTACAACTTCTAAATGACGAGGGACTACTCTTATTTGAAACCCTCTTGAATTGGATAAGTAGAGACGTTGTGGAATTAAGGATAGCGACTGTGAAACCTAAAACAAAATGTCTCAGTGGATCAAGACCGAGATTAGTAAGTGCGATGTCATGTGAATTTCAATTAAAATATCTTTTTTAGTTATAGTGTATTCATTTTCTAAAAAAAAAAAAGTTAGGGTTAATTCGGTGCGTTTTTTTAGGTTAAAGGTTGTGGATGATTGTTTTTAATCTAAAATGAAAAAAAATGACAAGATAAAAAGATAGTTGTTGAGAAGAAAAAAACGCGCATGTTACTACATGTGGTTGTAGAAGTGTACGTAACGAACGCGTTTTTCATTCTCAACCACTATCTTTTTTTTTCCTCTAAAAAAAAACACCACTATCTTTTTTTCTTGTAATTTTTTTCCATTTTGTATCTTATTTTGTCATTCTGGCCCGCCACTTTTTTTTTTTTTTTTTTTTTTTGGGTAATATAACAACATGTAAATGCATATTTGGATCTTTTGAGATGACCAGTGGATCGTCACCCCGAGTTGTTCTCTGAGAATGTATCGATACTTGAGGCATGGTTTAGTGATATGGTTTTGGAAAGCACCGTCATTAAAACTTTTTTGGCGGATCCGGACGGATACAATTGGGCTGAAGATGTGATGTATTTCGTGATAGGACCCCACCCAAGGGTGGAGTCAGGATTTTAATCTGAGGTGGGCTAATGGCAGTGGCGGATCCAGAAATAATGTTGAGCGGGGTCCGTAAATTTTTTTTCTAAGTAAATAATTTTTTTCACGGGGTCCGAAATATTTTTCTATAGGTAAAATGTAGAGTATTCTTATTTTTAACGGGTCCGCGGACCCCCTATAGTATAGTGTGGATCCGCCACTGGCTAATGGACTATATCGTGTTCGTCAGATGGGCTAGATTAAGAATAATTTATGGATCAAACCGGACTACATAGATTTTATAGTGTAATATTTTTTTCGGATGGGCTTAGCCCCCTTTGCCCATATGGTATGTCCGCCATTGACCCCACCACATGGCGTTTTACCATGGGACGAAGCAGATGGGGTGTATTGTGCTGTGAACTTGTATAAGAATCGTTGGGTGACCCTATATATCTCAATTGAAAACTGGACGATAAATGTGTACGACAATGACCCTAGTATCTATCCTGCAACAAAGTTCAATCCGGTGGACAATATTGCTAGTATAATAAGGCAAACAAAGCGTTTGCCAAATTCGCCACATGTAAAATGAACATCAACTTCAGCCATTCTTCTATAAACGAGTTGGTTGGGAAGTTTGCCCGCAGTGTCGTTATAGGTAAACATGAAATCAATACATATACTCTAAGACAATCTAACATATTTGTTCACTAATTTCCTTTCGATATTTTTTTTTTGGAAAAATAGGTTTATAGTACTGCAATGCGTACATTTGAAAGACTTTGTCGTCAATGGAGCGACAAAGTCAAAACAATTTTGTAATTTTGGTCTTGAAAAACAATGATTATGCTCTTTTATTTTTTTATAAGTTTTTTCCCACGGCGTTTTCTTAGTTAAAATTTTTTAACGAGATAGTTAATGAAACACAACATCGCGTATGCGAAAAATTATTTTTTCCTTGTCTGGTTTTCGCAAATGAGTTTAGCAAGGTTTTTTAATATGACCAATACATTACGCAACTCAGATCAAACAATCAGTTCACAAATTTATTCGAATTGTCTACTTCAACATTTTAAGAAGAAGATTGAGGATCACTCATTCAAAGAGTGCATTCATGAAGGAAGTAAATCACACACAATAAATATATACTATTTTCCCTTAACAAAGAATTTTTTAGTGGGTTTTTTCTAACTAAAGTTTTTATGGGGCATATTGTATTTGTGTTGATTATTCAAAAGAATATTATATAATAATATTATTGATGGATTGTCTATTGTTACTGATTATTTTCGATAGATAATGATTTCAATCAGTTATTGTCTTTTCACTCTAAATTATATTATAAATACGTTTCTACCTCCGAATAATAATATACGACAATTCCTTCTTTTCTTGATTTTCTTGTCTTTCATGATTGTGTATTTTTTTTTATCATATACGTTTTATAACATTTCCTAGTTTATTAGAATATAAACAAGATAAATAAGGAGAAATGGTATTATAACTTTAATTTTCTTGAAGATCAAGTCATATTAAAACAAGGTTTCGTAGTTAACCGTGGAGGATGACAGGGGCACAACTATATATTTGTCAATCGACGAAGGAAATTTTGTGAAATTACCTATTCCTAAAGGTAAAATCTTTTCACACCATCTAATTTTTATTTTTAGTTTTATCATTTAATTTTACATTAATTGATTCAGACTTAATTTTAGACAGAATGTTGATTAGTTTACGAATCGAATTTCAGTGTACTTTCTGACCAATATTGGTTCCAGAAAAAATCAACATCCTGATTCGAATTCGGTCAGGCTAAAAATTACTTCCTGACTCGAATTTGGTTTGGTAGGATGTTGATTTGTTTACGGACCGTATTTCAGCCAGGAAGTATCAATTGTGCCTTCTTACCTATATTGAGTCTACGAAAAAACCAACATCCTGACTCAAATTCGGTCAGGATAAAAATTATTTTCTTACTCAAATTCGGTCAGAATATATAACGTCTATGTGTGTAAAGACTCTCCATCCCTTAAAAATTTATAAATAAAAAAAAAAAAAAAAACTTTCCAATTTCGGGTTTGTAACGAAAATAAGGAACATGCACATCCCTGGTTGAGCTTACCAAGCCAAAGTAATAATAATAATAATTAATAATGATAAGCAAAATAATTCACATGTATTTTGGTATTTACCATAATTGTTACTTAAACGCACTACACATGCAAATCTCTTACTTTAAATGTAATTGAACGCAAATCTCTTATCGATCACAACCCTTTTTTTTTTTTTTTTATTTTTTATTTTAGGTAATGTCTATATATCAACCAAACCAATTATGGCTTCTTAATTTTGCCAGCTGATGAAAAACTCTCTTTGCCAGCTTAACCAGCCATTTAAGCCTTTGGTATAATTAACTATTATACCTCTAATTAGAGTCTGTCATATAGCAGCAGAAAGTAAACTTGTTATGTTCTAGTACTATGTTTCTATCGCCTCCTCTCTCCCGAACATTCTCTTTAGAACGCAAGGTTACAGAGGTAGGTACGTTCCCTATAGAACAGAACAGATCTTTGTTCGAGTTAAAGGTCGTTTTCCCGACATTCTCTTTAGTTTTTGATTTTATACTCTTTCATGGTCTTGCAGTCTTAATCACACACAAGACAAAGGGGCATCAAGTGAGTTTGGAAAATTCACTCAATTAATTAAGTTCATTGCAATGAAAGGAATCTGTTTGTATGTTGCAACAGATGATCTTATATGTCATAATATAGTTGACAAGATGCTTCAACGATGCGCTTATCGAGGTATTATATTATTATGTACTTCATCATTATTAAGCACTATATACACAATTGTTCATTAATTAATGTTTAACCTTTCGTTTTGAACCGTATATGTGAAATCTTGGGTTTGAAACCTTTTTCTTGATATTATTATTCGAGTTCCAGTTCCAATTCCATACGTATATACAGCCCCGATCATTCGTATTAATGTTGTTTGATTGAAACTGCAGTGTTGCATGTCGGAAAAGCAACGGACGGTTTAAAGGCCATCTGGGAAGCTAAGGATGACATGAATCTTGTCCTGACAAACATCCATAGGCTACAAGGAAAAGGGCCTGAAATTGTGGAAGATATTCAGAACATGTTTGATTTTCCCATCATCTGTGAGTTAATTAACATTAGCTGTATCTATAATAATAATAATCTATTTCTTATTAATTATAAACTGATAAAAATAATTCATTATTATTATTTTTATTATTCTTTATTACAGTTATGTCTCCAGATAACAGCTTTATTCAGTCAAAAGGCAAGGAGATCAAGGCAGCAGCATATATTCTTAAGATTAGCAGCATTAGTGAAGTGAATGTGATTTGGGAATCCGCCATGGCGGCGGAGGAAGCAGAAAAACAGGAAATCGAGAAAACTAGTAGAACAGCGGCGGCGTCATCATCAACGGCTCAGGATGGATCATCTAACGAGGATCAAGGAAAATGTACGGTGTATAAGCAGTCACGCGAGAAGCAAATAAAGAGAAAAGAAATAGGTACTGAAGACAAGTCAACATGTGAAAAAGAAGGGGAGGAAACAAGTGGAGATGATTCACCCATGGAAAAGAAGCCAAGGATGGTTTGGTCTAAAGATATGCATCAAAAGTTCTTGGAAGCCATTGAAATCTTAGGACCAGATAGTAAGACTACATAACTTTCTTTTTTTTATGATTGCCTGAAATTCATTTCGATTTCTACCATTAATTAATAACGAGAAAACAAACGTTTTTTTTTTTTTTTTGTTTCTTTCGATTTTCGTGGATGCAGAGGCGTTCCCGAAGAAAATAGTGGAAGTAATGAATATGCCAGGCTTAACACGGGAGAACGTCGCCAGTCATCTACAGGTCCGTCCTTCCCGTCTTAGTTCACATTCATGAATCTCCACTAGTCGAGAAATTTTACGTTATAACCGTATTATTATGAAAAATCATAGATATTAAAACCCTGAATCTGAATTTTCCAACGTGAAGCAAACATTTTTTAAGACAAGGATCTTGTATTTAAATGCAATTACTTTTTATGAAGATAAATGCAATCAGAATTATTAGAGCCATAAATGTCAATATATAAAGCATTTATAGCATTCCCTAAAGAAGATTGAAAATAATTCATGTGCAGAAGTACCGGATTTGCTTAAGACGAGCTCAAGAAGAGTCGAGCCGTACGAGCTATGGTATGCATCTGACAAGCCATCTCACAGGACAATGTCTTTTCCCGAATCAGTCGCCATTGCTTGGCTTCAACACCTCTGTAAACGGGATGATGGTGCCTTTTCAACAAAATCCTCGTGCATTTGATTCCACGTCTACTTGTATTTCTGCAACTCCGAGGCTATCACCTTGTTTACCGACCTTGACACCACCTGCTCAGATACTGGCACAGGAAGCAACACTGCAGAGTCTAAGTTATCCAAACCTATCAACAAATAACACAATTTCAGTAAACAACGAAGCCGAGGAATTATTACCACAAAGTAATGCACCTATGCCTGGAAGTTCTTGTAGCTCTGATTACGGTTTTATAGGGTTAAGATTGACCGATAATGGAAAATCAGTACAATTCGGACAACAATCTAGAGAAAACACGATGTTTTCTTCTTCCCTTGAAACACTAGAAACTGAGAGTCTAGATAGTCTGTATCATTCAACATCCATAAATTACAACATCACGGAACCATCAGATAATACTGCTTTGTTGCAGCAGAGGAATTCAATGATTTGCCCTTCGTTGCCTGTTGATTCATGCACTATGGGATACGATTACTACAACAACAATAACAACGATGAACCACAAGCATTTGTTGGAGATATACCGACAACCAATTTCAACCAGTTAAGTTTCTGCAATACTCAAGTGTCGAGTTCTGTTCAACCATTAATAGGTGGTTCCATGTATGGATGTACCCCTCAGTCTTCTTCAATACATGCTGTTCCTCCTGAAGAAGAGGTGTATATACCATTAATGGAGACACCTGGAAATGATATTTTATTTCAAGATCCTACCACAACAACAACAATCAATCAACAATCTCCAATATTGCCAAATGATCTCAACTTCATCAAGTTGCTCAACGAAGCTGGGATTTCAAGCCATCAGTTGCTTTGGGATGACCATTTCAATGATACCATTTTCGATCACTAACAGTCGAATTTTTTTGCAAAATCTGGATTCTTTTTTTTTTTTTTTTTCTAGCTGAGTTCACAAGACTTATTGTGTATAAATCTTCTTCACCATTCAAACTGCAATGTAACTGCATGTTCCATTGATTTCTAGTGCCAAAAACAAGGGCAGATTAATATTCATTATCATCTATTACTGTAATGGTTGTGATGTATTATGCTATAATGTGAAATGTAATGTAAACGGTACTTATATATATATATATAACCAAGTGGTTTATATAAGTGTTAGTGTCTGGACTGATGAAAAAGCCTTCTCTGTCTAGAGCCAGGGTTAGGTGAATACCGACCTGACCTGGCTGAAGACCGAGCAGGCCAAATAAGGATAAATACGTTGATTGATATAAACATGATTATACAAAACCTAATCAAAAGTATAATGATGATAATCGTAAACACAGTGATTAGTATAAAGATGATTATAGAAAACATACTGATTAAGAAAAAGGGGCAACTTCTCAACAACAACAACAAAAAAAAAAAAAAAAAAGGGCAAGAAAATCATACTTTTATTATTGTTTTGATGTCCAAGCTGATGCCACTTGCTTTAAGGCAGCAAGTTCAATACACATACACAGCTCCCTACTGAAGAAAAATATACAACACTTTTACGTCTAAACAATTTGCTTAGTAAAGTAAGAAGTTAACAGTATAACAAGCCTTCTTGAGCAATTGGTGTAGTAGTTTTCGCTTCTTGAAACAATAACAGCACCACAATTCTATCCACATATACCGTATACCAATGTGCATGAATTCCTCATCTTGATAGCGTATATGACGCCTGTCAACATCATGTTAATTGCCGAGCGGGAGTTTAATCTAGTTTATATCATGTTGTGAAGCTCGCTTCATCAATTTCCGGGAAGTGTATTATTACTTGAAAGTACAGAGTATAGACCCTTGGTGAACCATCCATGGCGGTAAGAAATTAGGTAAAAGATAAATGCTAAATATGCAATAATTCCAGCACAGAACAGAACAACGAACAGAAGTCCCTTAACTTCAGAGCTAAAGAAATCGAGCAACAGATATCCATTAATCACCATTACCAGGGTTGCCACGGCCCAAGCAACTTTCTGCAGTGAATTAGATGTCAAGATTACATGCTTTTTTTTAATCTTGTTCTCGTGCATGCATGTTAAGGAAGCTCTTTTTAGTTAATTACATGTAGAAAAGATATAGCAAAAATAAGTGCGGTCTTATCAATGCAGCTACCACAGAAAAAACAGCAAAATGAACAGAAAAGAAAATGATATGATCACTATATTGTGCCACTACAAGATTGATCATGGTATAATCAATGGTCAATGAGTGTGTAGTGCCATAATGTTTGTATTGCTAGAAATTGTAAACAGAATGCCCAATTCCCCAAATATACATTGTCTCCGGAGTAATATAACTTTTGTGTTACTGTATTGGTGGGATTTCTGTATTGGTGGGACAGAAAGAAGCAACACCAAAATCAACTTATCGAATTTATTTTCCAAAAGGAAGATTGAATGCCTCTCATTCATAGCATAAGGAGGAAAAGAGAACTTCACCGCAGTGGAAATATGAAGGCCATACTCGTGTCACATCAATGAAAAGTTTGGGAATCATAAATGGTCTCAAGGAAATAGAGATTCTGGTGTATCCTTTGCATGATTTTTCCAGACATTATATAATTACATTAAACAAATTGTCTAAATGTTGAATTTGTCAAATAAATGTAGACATTGTAGCATGTCCCCTGCCCACGTGTGGTCCTTCAATCACGTGAACTAGCAATAGCAGCAGATATCCTGCAAAGTTTTTTTTTTATTTTTTATTTTTTATTTTTTAATTATTGCAACACAGGCAACTGTGAGGTTTGAGCCTAGTACATATTCTAACAAAGGTATTGCATAAATGAGTATAGAGCCTCTAACAGGGCTAAAGCAGGCCAAATCTTTATCGGAAATCTGGAAAATGAAAATGAGCATCCTAAAGTCTTACAGGTCCAAGGAAAGGATCGATAGAATAAACGATCTACTTCTATGCATTAACTGCCTATGCCATGTGCTGACTGAACAAGGTTTTTTTATGTATGGAAAATTCTAACATAGAGAGCTTTCATAAGAGGAGTGTCATGTGTGCAGAAAGACAAAGATGTCTTGTCTTTTTTTGCATACATGGCGCCCATCTAACGTTCCGATCAAAGTAGAGTCTTTATGCTAGAATTTCCCTGTATGTAGTCAACCCAAAAGTATAAAGAACATTAAACAGAGGACCAACTGAAACAGTTTTATGAGTTCCGGAATGCATGGTTTTTAATTACTAGAAATTAACTTCCATTTCATCCCTCAAACACCTCTTACTATGTTCTTTATAACAGCGAGAAGATTCAGTATTGGTAAACATAAGTGCAAATACAGCAATTTATATTGTTTCGTCCTAAAGAACTACCTAAAAAGCATTAAAAGTCAAGACTTTTTACTGACCTCAAGAGTAGGCCCAATTTTGAAGGTTCCCATCACTTGCTCCTTTGACACAAAAGTCAGAAGCGGAATCAGTGCAAATGGAATCTGCACAGACTGAAGCACGTTAAGCCATTCGTTCAAAACATCCAACGAAGATTCAGACCTGTTGAAAATAAGTGCCACGATTATAGTAGGCAAAATGGCACAGCTCCTAGTAATCAGCGCCCTCAACCATTTCTTGAGACGAAGATTGAGAAAACCTCCCATAATGAACTGGCCAGCATAAGTACCAGTAATTGTGCTGCTTTGACCAGCAGCTAACAATCCAATACCCCAAATGTAAAGGATGGGAAGGAGTCCTCCTCCATACTTCTCTTCAAGATATTGCCCAGCATTCACTAAACCGATAGTACCAGCTTGTTTGCTACCAAAAAACCCTTTGGCGAAAACCGTAGTAACAAATAAATTGATCATAAAGGAAACAAGAAGGGCCAATGTTGATTCAATAGAATAGTAAGTGACTGCTTCTTGGACCTGTACTTTCTTCTTAGGATCGATTTTCCTCGACTGAACTAAAGCAGAATGCAGAAATACATTATGAGGCATAATTACGCAACCAACTACTCCAACAGCCTGACGAATGGTTCTTGAGCTGAGCTTTGGAACTAACAGACCTATTAGTAGTTCATAACTGTTAGGCTTTGTATCAGCAAACATCCATGCAAAGGATAACGCCATTGTTGAGATAAGCAATGCAAAAACAGCTTCCAACTTCCTCACTCCATAGTTTTCGAGAAGCAAGAACATAAAACTGCTCATGGTTCAATTCAAAAGAAAAAGAAAAAACCATAACTATAGTCAATGGAATTTGCAAAAAAAGCAGCTCAACATTACAAGAATTATGGCCACATATGTTTAACTTAAAAGTTGTTGCAAATTTATTGCTAACTTTGCCCCACATATGCCAATTTAAGCTGAAAAATAAACAAACGAAAAACAAGATTAAAGAAACAAACATTGAGAAAGCATCTTTACCAATCGGCGGCAGTAACCAAAACTCCAGCCCACAAAGGCAAAACCCCGCGGCTGAGAATCTTAATAGCAATGGCACTACCAATCACCTCCTGAATATCAGCCCCAATCAAAGCCATTTCAGCCATTATCCACAACAGAATACCAGCCCAATACGGATACTCTTCCCGGCAAAGCTCCGCCAAGTGCCGCCCAGTTGCCACCCCAAGCCTCACCGACAAGAGTTGGATCAATAGACCCATCAACGTCGCCCATAATAACAACCACAACAATGAATAGCCTGCTATAGCTCCGGATTGTAAATCTCCTTCTAAATTACCCGGATCCAAAAAAGCTATGCTCATTAAAAAACCCGGACCCGTAAATAACCATAACTTCTTCCAGGAAAATGGCGGCACCGTTGAACAAGCTTCGTCTGAGTCAATACCTACGATCAAGATTTTTTCCTGGGACTCATATGCAACCTCTTGATCATCTTCTGATAAGGTTTCTGCTTTTGCAGAATCTGTCGATAGGGTGGATGGCTGAGAAGGCGGAGATAGGAGGCGGAGTTCCTCATCGGCGTCGGAGGATGCTGTATTTCCCGGTGGGAGAGAGCCCATTGTTGAGCTATCGAAGCTTGGGTGGGATGCCTAAGCTGAGCAAAGTTTGACGGTGGATGGGAAGAGTGACGTGTGATGACCCGCGATCGGATGGTCGTGTGGTGTGCTCGTGGTGGCATGAGAGCATATAACGTACCGTTGAGCTAAACTTAACGTTCGTTTGTAAAGATACCCAAGTTTGAGAGATCTATTATCACATCATAAAGTAATTGCTTTAGGTATCATATCATATCCCCTGTATATGGCCTAGTGGTGATGGGCTATGGTGTTGTAATGACAGTCTCGTAAAAGGGGTTGATTTCCGATGGTAAAAACTTCAAAGGTGATGGGGAACCAAGATATTTTCGACTTTGGCTCTAAAGGCTCTGGGGCCCGATTAACCTCTCATCGCATTCCCGTGGGATCGGGGGCGAGGGGGCCCTCACGCGGCTCTTTCTAGGCCCCGATTAACCTCTCATCGCGTTCCCGTGGGATCGGGGCGAGGGGGCCCTCACGGTCTTTCTAGCAGCTCATTATTAACCTCTCATCGCATTCCTGTGGGATCGGGGGCGAGGGGGGCCCTCACGGTTAGGGTTTAACCGTTTTTTTAGGTATCATATCATATTGTTTAATTAATTGGGCCCACACGGTTAGGGTTTAACCGTTTTTTTAGGTATCATATCATATTGTTTAATTAATTGTTATTCCTGTCCAAAAATTTTTTTTTTGTTATTTTATGGTATCACAAAAACAAAAACAAAACACCACATTGCATAGAGTAATGATATATTTACAACGGTTGTGGTACAACGAGTGACATAACGGTAATATACACCGTCGTTCATGTTAGATTTGCGTACCCATATAGACAGGCGGCTTCTATCGACACCCTTTATTTACTATCAGCACATTTTATTTTATTATTTTTCATTTACTTTTCTACATCACAAAATCACTAACGACACCACGTCCATTTAATAACTTTCAAAAAATCTACACTTTAGTCCCTCAGCTTTTAAAAATTATAAAATAACACTTTTTAATTACCATTAATTTTTAAAATAAGAACTAACATCCAGGGGAGCCCCTGGGAGGGGGGGGGGGGCATGGCCCGGAGCCCCCTCTCCGAAAATCAATAAATTTAAGGGGTCCATGAAATTTTGACCTAATATTATATATATTGTATTTATATGAATAAGGAATGTATTAGCTTAATGATTAGCACTCTAGTATACTAGGAATGAGACTTGGTTTCGAATCTTGTAAGCTACAATAATTTTTGTTTTTATAAACTAGGACTTGGAGCCAAATAAGTAGTTTTTTTTCCTTCCAAACCCATTACTATCACACACCGTTTTTTTTATATATGTTTTGGTTACTGTTTTTTTCCGAAGGGCGAGGGCTAAATTTTTTTTTTGGCCCCGAGCCTAAATTTGGACATGACTCCCCTGCTAACATCACCTACCTACCTTTTTTCTTCCCCTTTTTTATTTGAACCAAACACACAAAGAAAAAGTTGACCGGAGAAGAGAAGTTGGCCGGAGAACTTGAATCAAAATAAAAACATTTTATTAAACCCAAAACAATCAAATAAATCACGATAAACTCCTTCAAATATGAAAACTATTGCTTAAAGGCGCGGGGCGCCCTGGGGGAGGGCCAAGGGGCCATGGCCCCGAGCCCCCACAAAATCTATGAATTTAAGGACCCGTGAAATTTTAATTCAAAGTATATATATATATATATATATATATATATATATATATATATATATATATATATATATTGCATTTTTTAAAGTAAACAAGGTATTGCCTTAATGGTATGCAATAAAGTATAATTTGATAAACAACCAGGGTTCGATTTTTTTTAGAGGCAAAACCAATTTGGCTCCGAGCCTAAATTTTTACAGGGACGCCCCTGTAAAGGCGGTGAGTTTAATCTAAAATAGTTTGCCGGAGGAAAAAGGCGGTGGTTTTCAATTTTTTCTATCGGAGAAGAAGCCGTTCCTGCATTTGCGATGAAGATGGCTCGTAACGTCACAGATACTGACGTTGATTTGGTGCTACAACGCCAGGACAACTAACGTTTTAACCAATTTGAAATTTCAGGCAAACGTTGGGACATCGATAAACCTGACGTTGTAATAGCAAGACAACACCAGTATGGGTGAGGTTTGCGTAACGTCGCTTACTCCGACGTTGTTATACATTTGGAACTTCAATTTGGATGACGTAAAAATTTGCTCCGACGTTGTTTATGCAGGATATACAGAAACCCGAATCCGGATCCGATCCATGATTGGATCGTCAGATCTGATTCACAGCACCGATCGAGATACTCGATCATGCACAGCGGAAGCTATAAATAAATTCGCATGCGATTTTACCACGATTCGATTCGCATGATTAATTAATAACTACAAAAAAGTTGAAGATTTACCTTATTAGAGAGGAACAGGAATCGACATATGGAGAAGCCACAATCTTCCGGATTGTATCTCCTAGCGACGACTGATGGTCGTCGATCGTCGCCGTAGAACCTCCTCGAATATGCACAAGGTTTTTCTTCTATTAATGACTAGAATGAGAAACTAATTTTTCTCTTTTTTTTTGATCAAGTGTGGCGCCAATTGTGATGATTTTATTGTGTTGGAGAAACTCTCTTTATATATGCAATTAACTAGTAAGAGAGAGAGTTATCATTTTCACATTATATCTTTTCCACAAAGAAAAATGATATTTATCACAAATATCTTTTTCCACAAGGAAAATAGATATTTGCCATAAAATAAAAGATAATTCCCAAAAAATCAATATTTTATTTTTTCATTAATTATCTAACAAATAAATAATTAATTATGTGACATAATCTACGAAAATTTCTTTTCCTAATATTCTCACATTATAGGCCCCACTTTTAGCCAAAATTTTAATAGAAAATATCTTTTCTATTTTACATATTATTTATCAAATAAATAATATTGCATATTCATTAAATAGACCAACTATTTAATTTATTCTCGAGATTCCATAAAACGAGAATACACTCGCGTGTTAGGAGCCAACCCGGGGACCATGTACATATAACCAGTAGCTACAATAAATTGAATAAAATATTAATTGAACAGAATATTTCTACTTAATTCACTAATTCCCGAATTACGCCACCATAAATCCGAAACTGAACTCTATCGATTATAGATATAACTTATTCTCAAAACGTCGAGTCGAGTCGATAAGTGTCCATTGATATAATCATTACATATAAACTAACCATCCATAGACTATCCGTAATGAAGCAGGATTATTTTCGTAAACCTTCTTCTATACATCTTATCCTTATTTACCATTAACCCACTAGTGATCAATTAGTTCATAATCAATACGAACTCCGCGGATCGATCAGTTTCTAGGATCAACAAATAAGAGGATTGTCTTTCTACTTCCCGCAGGAAGGAATGGATTTCATATCTGTGAGACACACACTTCTCACTTATTCCAGAATAGTGCCAACGTGAAAGTGATTCGGACCGCACCTCTTAGCGATCCTTAACGAACACATCAAACCCTATCCTGAAACAAGTAGTAGTCTGTAATCATTTCAGGATTAAGGTTAATCCATATATGATCATCTTGTGATTTAATGAGATTTCTCAATCACGGAATTATATGAGAAATGCAAATTAAATCGGTCCAGTCCTATATGACTACATCATATATAAATGCCCCACTTAGAAAACCAATATCGACGGTCCGGATAAGACGGTCACACCATAAAGTGTTATGGGCGCATTAATGGTGGTTTAATCAATAGACCCCATACTTTGATTAACTTCACCACGGACTAATAGTTCAAGTGTATCACCATAAACTTAATCCTCACGTGTGACACACACTAAGTTATATTGCTACATATGATACGACTTGGGGTTTTTCAGCAGTGTATTAAATATAAGCACGAAACAAATAATAAGATGAGAATAAATATGTCATTTATTAATTATAAAAACAATTACATAAATTGTCTTTCGGGCGCTATTTCAACAGTTTACACATTTGTAACGTCGACGGTTCCGGCGTTTATGTTTACATAAAACGTCTCTTTTGCCGACGTTTCTAGTATCAGAAACGGTATGCTCAAAACGCCGGAAAACCCCTCTTTCATCGGAAAACGCATAAAAACATGATTTTTCTCCACAAATCATGTTTTTACATGTTCTTAATGTTGTAATAGGGTAACCCATTGACCTATTTCAAGTACTGAAATAAAAATAAAGATTTTTCTATGAAGCTTTTGATGTGATGAAGAAGATAAATGTGTATATAAAATAGATGTATTTTGAGATGACGAAGGAGATGAAGATGTATAGAAAAAATATGAATGTGTGTAGAAAAAATATGAATGGTGTATAGAAAAAGATGAAGAAAATGGTTTGTGATTTTATTTTTATCGGGTATGAATAAATGAATTTGATGATGCAGATGAAGAAAGTCGTAGTATTTGGGTAAATGTGATGATTTTGTTGAAGATTAAATTTATTGATTGTTATGGTGATGAATAAGAATGTTGTGTGTGGTGTTTTCTAATGGAATTTTTGTTGAAGATGAAGATGAAGATGAAGATGAAAGAAGGATGATGATGATGATGAAGATGAAGACGGATGATGAAGATGAAGATGGGTGTTTTGGATTAAGGTCTAAGATTTTTGGAAGATATGGATTATTGGTTAATGTTAAGATTATATTATTAATGAATGACTAAAATGTTCTATTAATTTAATAAAGGATTTGATTGTAATATTAGAAAATTATGGTATATGAAGTAATGTTTTTATTTTTTTGGTGGTGCCTGAAGTAGAAAAATAATAAAAATATTCAATGTGGTGCCAAAAGAGATTTATAGGATGTCAAGAGTAATTTGGTGCAGTGAACAGTTTCGTAGTGCCGATAGAATCGCCTATAAATAATGTTTCTATAAGTTTACAAATGTCAATATCAATGACGTTCATTTCTATTTAAAAAAAACAAACAAATAAATTGATAAATTTTTTTAGATGTCCTAAACAATCCTATGATGGTCGAAATAATTCTCCGTGTCAATGGAATCCCCTCAACTCTATTTGAGTGTTTCAAAGTTTAGTTGTTTTGTTTTGTTTGTTTGTTTTTTTTTTCTTTTCTTTTCTTTTTGTTTTTCTTTTCTTTTCTTTTTCTTTTTTTCTTTTTTTGTTTTTTTTGTTTTTGTTTGAGGGTGAGTGTATCAAAGTTTTAATAAGTTCTATTTAGTTTTTAGCATTTTTTTTTTCTAAGTCATTCCTTCTTTTAAGTCTTTTTCTCTCTATAACAATGATAGAGAAGAAGGTTATTGTCGATCCTACTATTATTTTTTCTCTTACTACTACTGGATATACAGAAATTCAAATCCGAATCCGATCCATAATTGGATCGTCAGATCTGATTCACAGCACCGATCGAGACGCTCGATCATGCACAACGGAAGCTATGAATCGAAATTCGTTTACGATTTTACCACGATATGAATCTCATAATAAATTAATCTACAAGAAGATTAGTGGATTTACCCAACCGGAGAGAAGCGTGATCTTCCGGATTGTATCTCCAAACGACGACTGGTGGACGTCGATTCTCGTAGTAGAACCTCCTCGAATATGCTCAAAAAACCCATAGTTTTTCTTCTTCCCAATGGTTAGGATGAGAAAACAAAATTTCTCCAATTTTTCAAATAGGCGTGGCCTATTTTCTTTAAAATGGCGTGGTTTTTTGTGGTTGAATTTTGTGTTGGGAGAAACTCTATTTTTATAGGAAAATAACAAATAAATTGAGAGTTTATCTTTTACACACAAATTTATCTTTTCCTTTTAGAAAAATAAAACCTTTATCTAATAGGAAAACAAATTTCCGGAGAAAATTTCTTTTCCCAAAACCAAATAAAAGTGTCGCCATTTTGTGTGCCAATTGGGATAATAGAAAATGTCTTTTTTATTTTACATATTATTTACCAACTAAATAATATTTGCGTATTCATTAAATAGACCAACTATTTAATTTAATCTCAAAGTTCCAAAATATGAGAATTCACTCACGTGTTAGGAGCCAACCCGGGGACTATGGGCCAATAACCAGTAGCTACAATAAATTGAATAAAATATTCATCGAACAGAATATTTCTACTCAACTTATTAATTCCGGAATTACGTCACCATAAATCCGAAACTGA
This sequence comes from Gentiana straminea, assembly GCA_036785695.1. Classification (NCBI taxonomy): domain Eukaryota; kingdom Viridiplantae; phylum Streptophyta; class Magnoliopsida; order Gentianales; family Gentianaceae; genus Gentiana; species Gentiana straminea. Next base: position 3,635,135 of record JAVUPR010000312.1, on the reverse strand, counting down.
ACTCTATCGATTATAGATATAACTTATTCCCAGAAAGTCGAGTCAATAAGTGTCCATTGATATAATTATTACATATATACTCCCTCCATACACTATCCGTAACGAAGCGGGATATATTATTTCCATAAACCATCTTCATTACATCTTATCCTTATTTACCATCAACCCACTAGTGATCAATTAGTTCATAACCAATATGAACTCGGCCGATCAATCAATTTCTAGGATCAACAAATAAGGGGATTGTCTTTCAATTTCCCTCAGGAAGGAATGGATTCCATATCTTTGAGACACACACTTCTCACTCATTCCAGAATAGTGCCAACGTGAAAGTGATTCGGACCGCACTTCTTAGCAATCCTTAACGAACACATCGAACCCTATCTTGAAACAAGTAGGAGTATGCAATCACTTCAGATTAAGGTTAATCCATATATGATCATCTTGTGATTTAATAAGATTTCTCAATCACGGAATTATATGAGAAATGTAGATAAATCGGTCCAATCCTATATGACTCTCATCATATATAAATGCCCCACTTACACAACCAATGTCGACGGTCCGGATAAGACGGTCACGCATTAAAGTGTTCTGGGTGCATTAGTGGTGGTTTAATCAATAGACCACATACTTTGATTAAGTTCACCACGGACTAATAGTTCAAGTGTATCACCATAAACTTAATCCTCATGTGTGACACACACTAAGTTATATGGCTACATATGATACAACATGGGGTTTTCAGCAGTGTATAATATATAATCACAAAGCAAATAATAAGATGAGAATAAATCTGTCATTTATTAATTATAAAAATAATTACATAAATTGTCTTTCGGGCACTACTTCCAACAACTACGTCTACTAAATACCTATCATCCCTTATTCCACTTGACGTTTTCATCTAATGTACTATGGCACAGCCTTTTGAACAATCTCTTTGCTCTGAAAGGAGTAATCATAAAATGACCAAATCTGACTAGGTGATTTCTGGTCAATAGAATAAAAGATAAATTTTAAATTTAGTAAAAAAACTACCTTTCTAAAATTTCCAATTGGATGAAAATGATACATGGTGGTTCTGTTTTGTGATCCCACCATAAAATTACTGAAGAGTTAGAAGTAACAATGTTGAAATCATGGCTTTGTGATATGTTCTCTGTGGTTTGTATTCATCGGCACATGTGCCATTTTATCTTTTAGCAGGAGGAAGATCATGATCGCGTCATGTATGATGGTCCTTAGTATTTTGATGGACACACAATCATTCTATGTTTTTATGCATCGTTTTCTTTGTCTATCGGTTGAAAAATCAAGCACGAACTCATTCAAGTGTTTGACCTCTAGCGCTAATTCACACAAACATCGCCACAATCCTAGGAAGACTGCTACTCGAAAAGATCGACTGCTAGGTAGCCCTTGCTTCTTCCCAAAATCTCCCTCACAAAAAACTCTCTCCTTTTACTTGAGATTTGCAAGGATTGTATTGTGATACAAAATAGATTGACAGAACTTCCCTTTTATTGAGGGGGTGGCGCTACAAGCATCCCATGGGACTGACCTCTTGACTTGGAGTAAGTTAGGATCAAGCGTTTACCGTTCTACATCAAGCATTTACCGTTCTACATCAAGCGTTTAGTTTTAGTAAATGTGCTACTATATTTCCTTATACATTTAAGAGTGTGAGCAATCTCTCCCAATACCCCCTCCATCCCCACACAAGTGTGGGAAATCTCTCCCAACACTTGCACAATATAATTAGGGTTCAACACGTCCCCTCAAGTGTGAGAAAAGCATTTACCGTTCTACATCAAGCGTTTAGTTTTAGTAAATGTGCTACTATATTTCCTTATACATTTAAGAGTGTGAGCAATCTCTCCCAATACCCCCCTCCCTCCCCACACAAGTGTGGGAAATCTCTCACAACACTTGCACAATATAATTAGGGTTCAACACGTCCCCTCAAGTGTGAGAAATCTCTCCCAACCTTTGCACAATATAAATTTGCACAATATAAATTGTGAAAATAATGTTCACCCCAGGGTTCGATCTCGTGACATTTGGCTCTGATACCATGTTAGGATCAAGTACTTACCGTTCTATTAAAACCAATTGGTCTTAGTAAATGTACTACTATATTACTTATATATTTAAGAGTATGGACAATCTCTTCCAACAGAATAAAAAATAAGAATTTTTTTCCCTAATAAAATAATGATCTAGTATGTCAATCAAATAATTGATTGTGTAACATCTCGATTTTTAAGACTTTGTTATAGACTTGTATTTTATAAATGGTATATTTTGATGTATCTTAAATAGTGACTCTGTACTTTCTTATAGGCTAATGTTTACTCGTCAGTGACATTATCTGTTATAATTATATGTTTATATTTAATATATATAAGTACCTATGTCATCTATACATATTAAATGTTTGTAGATATATATGTGTATATTATGTATATATGTACAGTTATATATATATATATATATATATATATATATATATATATATATATATATATATATATATATATATATATATATATATGGGCTATTAGTTATAAGGCCGTCGTTAGAGACTTAATGATCATTTAGGACACTCAAAAAACTTATTCGGTTATAAGGACGTTCTAATTTATTTATTTTGTTCTCCTAGATTTCCAAAGGCATTGTACGATACCAAGCTGCTTAAATTTCCAATTTGTTCTCACGTCTCTGCAACCTCATCAAAATCAAGCAGAGGATCCAGATCGAACGGAGGATTCAAGCAGAAGGGAGAAGAGGAAGGGTGTGGCGGCGGCGGCGGTGGAGGTAAGTGAGAGAGGCGATTACATCGAAATTCAAAAACAGCAAAGATACATTGAAGTAGCTGATATTCTAAAGGGTGAAGCAACCCATTTACCCGGAATCTTCAACCCGGCACGACTCGCTCGTTTCTTACAGATGGGGTAGGTAATCCGTAATCAATCAGTAATGATGTTCTTAGCTACTGCCGGATTTATTTTCCGAGATGTAAAACGAATTATGTGACTTCTTAAACTTGTAAATCATGTACTTCATAAAGTTTACAAAGTCAATAGCTTTTCGATGTTAACTTACGGTCTCCCTTGTGTTTATATGCATTTTGACAAAGAAGTGTAAGCTCAAACCGATTGGGTTTAGGACATTATTCCAACAATCTCCCACTTGGACTGAAACCAATCACTCGCACACATATGACCAAGTTGAAATACAAGAATCTTATGCAATACACGCAACCAGCTCTAGCCTTAAACGGATCGCTATCCATGGGGACTCAGACTATCTTCGTACCATGCTCCAAATGACCAAGTCAAAGGAACCGCCGCAACACACACACGGATCTCTGATGAGACCCTGGTCCTTGCTTTAAGCAATGAATCCACTTACTATATCAGCTATATAGAAAAGGTGGAAGAACCGTACAAGGTTCAAGAATGAACCTTCTAGATCCATGTACTGCTCCCGCTGCGCCTCTAAGGCACTACTGTGTTTTGGCCTAGTTGTAGAATTTACAGTGACCCATATGCAGAACATTTCCAGCTCACTGTATCACTTAATCAAAGTGATTGCAAACCCAGACAGTAGCTCCCACTCGCCTTCATAAGACTCAGGATTTATGTCTGTATATCTACGTTTATTTTATTCCAAGTTTCAATAAACTAGGAAACCGTCCTTAACTTGTCTAAGGATAATCTCGACTTTCACCAGATTTACTTTCATACTTGCTTATGACTATTCATTGACTATGAATATCTGGCATTACCTTCATGATGGTTCCTATCGCAGTAGCGAAGGGAACCTTCATAATTATCATCATCTTTCACCTTATCTTTAGGACCAATGTCCTAACATAGACAGATCTCGCGATCAATGCTAAACTTCTTTTAGCATCACACCTATATAGGTAAACTATAATCTAACAACAGTTAAATATTTCGCTATAGATTCTTATTTCTAAAATAAGAACTGCTAATCCAAGTGCTTTCGTAAAGATCTTGAACTATCAAACATTAATTGACTGTGACATGGGCTGATAATTCTCGAGAGAGATATCCAATACCTTACTCAAAAATCGTAACACACTCCCACTGTCCATCTTACACATTGGGCATATCCTTCTTTTGACTAAATCAAACTCCTTTGATTATCAAAGAAAGAAATTGTCTAGAGAAACTTGTTTGAGTCCATAAATGGATCTCGTGGGCTTACATATCATGTTATCGTCTATGAACATCGAGCTATCTGCCCAACGTCTTCAACACTATCATATAGTCATGATACAAAGCTATAACAAGTATTATCTGAATAGAACTGGGCTCAGCCTTATGGGGACATTCCCTCTAGGTAAGACATACTAGGTTCATAACCTGGTTGTCACTGATTGAATCTAATTCAGATATTATGGCTCATAGCCATATCTCTCAATCTTGCCTTTCAAACATTCGTTCATAAGTCGTGAGATATTCATTCTTCAAGATGAACATACCAGCAGCCCTTTCAGGATTTAAGGTTATCCACAGACTTACAGAACTTTTGTGTGCATTGAGCAGTGTTCAACACCTCATCGCTATACGGCGTCTGCTCATGTTCCATTGGTTGAATATATCTTTGTGGTTCTCAAACTCTTTTGAGATCTGATTCACTCCCACTGTTTCTTTTGGAAGAAACACTTCCTTTAGAAGACGGCATGTTTGGAGACAAACATTTTGCTCCGCGGACAAGTAAATAATATCCAGCGTGCTAGCTAAGATATTCCACAAAGTTGCATATGTCGTACTAGGCTCCAAGCCTTTCTGACTCTTCCTATGACAACTTCAAATCATCGGTTAAGATAGATTTGACATTATCCTCTTCCATATCTAATATGGAATTTATTCAACCTTTATTCTTTGGAACTCGGTTAAGTATAAGGGCACTATCCCGAAACGGGTAAGGGATACTTCACATGGCTTGCGTCACACCTTTATCATATAAAGTGTTGCTTCCATTTTGGGAACACAATCCAATTGCGTATCCCAAAGATGGTATCCTTCAAGGGAAGGTAGCTCATCAATCTCATATTCGTACTAGCTCGAAATTTTCGGGCTTTCCGAATTATGCACTTCACTGAGTACACTTGACTATTTCTAAAAATTGTCGTAGAGATTAATAAACAATTATTTGTGGCATTAATTGTCACAAGCCAACAAACATCGGTATGTTTAGGCTTTGAACAACTTTCTAGATTTTATAACCTTTTAATAAAAGGGTATTTTAGTCATCTTTAGATAAGATACGTATTACCCACATGATTCATAATAATATGGTTCAACATCATCAGAATGACGTTTGGTTACACGCTTTCCTTCCAGAGAGACTATGTCTAGAACAACCACAAATATTAAGGATAACAGCCACACAAATATTTAGTTGAGATCTCATCACATATATCAACTATATAGTGACATCAATCTAGTATGTTAGATTCAGTGACCTTCCAACTTTATCGGAATAACATTTATTCTTTACAATTGAATATGTCTACTAAATCCTAACAAATAACTGAAAGTATGTTCTTCATAAGAACCGGAACATAATAACATTTATTTAGTTCCATTATCAGTTTAATAGATCCAGAATATGGTAAGTGTCACAACGTTTGCTTCACCTTCCATATCTGAATTTAATCTTTCCAATTAAATCACACTCGCAAGATATCATATATCTAAGAGTCGACTTGAACTTAGATAGATTTATCTCAACAGACTTGCTTAGAATAGAGACTTTGATAAGCTCTCTATTTAAGCACATGCCCTAACTTTTCTTTCAATCCTTTAAGCACTTGAAAAATGTTTCTTATTGTAGTCTTCATAAGACTTAAGAAAGATCACAAGAGCCATGTCCTTAATTTCCTTTCATAAAGAAAATCTAAAGTTTATTAAGTAGTTTATTTAACCTTTCGAATCGTATTCAAAACATTGACTATTTAATTAACCTTTAAGCAATGATAGAATTAAGTCGATACTTAAATCTTACAATTTTGAAAACAACATTTCCAAAATTAGATGTGGTCATTCTTATCCAACGTTTGAATTAATTGTCATCGTATGACTGAATGATCATCTTGGATCGTATCCAATATATGACTAATTCGTTGAAACTTATTTCAATAGATTTAATCATATCATGAGTTTCCGCTTTCATTAATAATTAAAGTCTCGGAGTACTCCATCAAATATGTAGTCTCCTTGTCTCTAACTACTATAACGGGATTGCTCGTGTCATTGCTTATTTTAAAAGGATTAAAATTACTTAACCATATTTGAGAACGTTTCTCAAAATTAACAGTCATAATTTGGTTTTACTAATCGAGAATAAAACATAAATATAAAGTTTGCTAAAACTACAACATATAAATAAAGATAAAAGAGTGTTATTGTTTATACACGCAAAATCAAAAATGGTCTTTTGGTTTATGATTTTGCTCCCACTAGTCAACTACTCCCAATTGACTTTCAAGAATTATTAATTTCTTTAGTGGACAAGAACCCACTAAACTACCGCGACCCCCGCTTTGGCTGGTGGGCCGAAAATAGTCAAATAGGTAGACAACATCCCTTTGTCAATCGTATCCTATACGACTCTTGTTGTTTGACTAGTCAACTCTTTGACAAATTTTCATCTTATGAAATAGTCAAACCCTTGCCTCTAAAATCCAAACGACCCCGCTTCGGCTGGTGGCCGAGAGAATTCTTAGTCAAGTCATAACCCCAATATTCGTGAGATCTCATACGATCATATCTCGATAATGACGATATACCCGAGGTAGGTCAACCCCCTGCTTTGGCTGATGAGTTGGATCCTAACAAGGGCTCTTCACCGTCATTATAATATGGGGAGGCAATTTCAAATTGATTCTTTTGACGTGGAAGTATTTATGTAAATTAATTCACTTAATTAATTTTAATTATGGTCTCATCAAGTATATCTATCTCTATAGACATACATCCTACACATTTATCTAGATCGTGCCTAGTCATGCATCTATCGTATCATATAAAATAAATACAAGCACAAAATAAATAAATGCGTAAAGTAACGGTATGATCATGGACTTTTCCTAGGTGCGGTTTCGAATACAAATTGACGAAACCGCAGGTCACAATCTAAGGGTAGCTGCAACCGCCAATAGGATCTTTAATGCTCCATTCTCCAATGAGATCTTTATTTTCGTCTTTCTTTGGTCTCCATCTTCCGCTCCATTCTTGTTACATTTAATTCTATCTAATAAAATAAATACACCCGCCGCACACGGGGGGAGCTAACGGGAATGGGATAAATGCAGAAAATAAACTAGGTCACGTTTTTCATAACGGCTTAGGACAATTTTTAAACCAACAGAAAAATTAAATCATTCACATCTATCCTATCGGTCGAGTCCATGATCAATCGGGGTCCATATAATCATATTATACCTACTATATCTAATCCATACAAACACATCTTATGAAAAAGATAAAATTTAAAATTTAACTACTTGCGTCTTAATTAATCAATTAACATTTAATCTATTAAATAATTTTATCCAATCAATTAATTAATTAACATTTAATTAATTAAATGATTTTAATCGAAATAAAATTAACGATTAATTTTAAACCGATTTTAATTTTAATTTTAATTAATTAGAACTATTCCAAAATAAATCAAAATTAAAATTATTTCTCTTTTGTTTCTTTCCTTTTGATTCGTAATCAAAGGGGATGTCTTTGGTTTCCTAAACCAAATTTGGCTTAGGCCTGGCCACTTTCCAAAATCAAAATTTTGGAAGTGGCCTAGGCCTAGGGCCTTTTACAAATCAAATATTTGAAAAGGCCTAGCCTATTCCAAATTAAATATTTGGAAAGGCCAAATAATTTTGGTTTAGGCTCAGGCACTTTCCAAAATCAAAATTTTGGAAATGGCCAGCGCAGCCTTTTCCCATTTGGAAGAGCCTAGGCCTATTCCAAACAAAGTTTGGAAAGACCATTATTATTTTCATGCCATGTGGCATCCCAACGCCCAAACTATATGAACCATTGGTTAGCCACATGACACAACTAAACAAAGAGAAATTAACAATCACAACTATGAACCATATTGAATCACAAAATACACAAAACAAAAATTTGGAGATCCGCCAGCATTGACCGGTCAACCGACTGCCGGCAGCAGGTTGCCCTGCTGCTGCCGCCACCTGTTAGGTGTGATGCCCGAAAAACAATTTTGTAATTGTATTATTTAATAAATGAAATGATGTTATTATTCATATTTATTATTCTCATAATCACCGATGTGACAATAGTATTTACACTACAGAAAACCCTAAAGTATATCGTTTATGTAATTACTTAACTCAGTGTATGGTATATACACAGGAGGATTGAGTTAGTGAAGATGTACTTAAAATACAATTAGCCCGTAGTGAAGTTAATCGAGAGTATCGGGTCTCTCTTTTAACGTGCTATTAATGCGCCCAGAACACAATAGGTGTGATTGTCTTATCCGGACTTTCGGTTAAGAGAACCTAATAGGGTATTTATATATGATAGATATATCATATAGTATCGGACCGATTTGATTAGAGTTCACGATATAATTTCGTAATCGAGAAGTCTTATCGAATCAATGGATGATCATATTTATGGATATATCTTAATCCCGAGGTGATCACGCTCAACCGCTTGAATCGGTATGAAGTTTGACTTGACGGTTAAGGATTACACCGAGTCCGTGGTCCGAATTACCCCATCTTGGCATTGTACTTGGATTGAGTGAGTAGTCGTGTTATCACGTATACGGAATCCATTCCTTTCATTTATGGAAGTAGATAGACGCTTCCCTTATTTGTTAATCCTAGAAACCGATCGATCCATGGAGTTCATATTACACCGATTAGCTACCGGTGAGTTGTATGAATTAATTGATCACTAGGGGTTAATGGTAAATAAGGATAAGAGGTTCTAGAAAGGGTTAACGGTAACTTCCCGATTTAGAATGAACATGCATGGAGGATTAATCCATATGTAATGATTATATCAATGGACGCTTATTATTATTCTCGTGAGGAGATAAATATAATCTTATAATCGGAGGAGTGCAGTCACGGGGTTATGGTGGCATATTCCTGTGATTGATTTATCAAATATAATTATTCTGTTCGTAAGATAATTATTTATTTGATTTATCGGAGCCGCTGATTATTAGTCCATGGTCCCCGACGTGCCTCCTAATATAGCATAGCTATTCTCGGACGTCGAATCCTAATAATATTAATTTAGTTCTTGTTGGACTTTATTAAAATGAAATGTGAATTAATTGATTAGTGGACTATTAAATTAGTTGGGCTAAATAATCAAATATGTGAAAAAGACATTTTTCATAATCTTGACCCAATTAGTGTGTTTGGCCGAAAATCATAAGTGACTAGGTCACAATACAATTTTCAGCCATAGCCTTATTTTATGGAACAAGAAATTGTTTTCTTGTGTATTAATAAGACATGTGCATAAAATATTTATTGGATAAATATTTATGGAAAGAAATAAAGATAAATATTATTCTAGAATATTATGGGATTATTTTTATTTAATGGATTTATTTTAATTGAAAAATAAAATTTTTGGAGGCTAAGTTTTACTCTCCTATATAAAGAGAGTTCTCCCAAGCCTTTTAACACACAATATTTTCGAGTTCCACCTCTTAGAGAGGAGAAGGAAAATTTCGGCCAAGGGGAGATGAGGGGAAAATCTTGGAGGTTTTTCCGGGTAGCATATCGGAAGGGTTCGAGTCGAGAATTTCCTTCCACCGGGAGTTGCTTGGATCACACGTACGGAAGATCGTGGTGCTCTTCACATCTACTTGCAATCTTCCTATTGCGGTTCTTCAACTTGGATTTTGAGATCCAAGAGGTATGTTCTACAACCCCTTGTAGATGTAGATCTAGTTATTTTATTACGTGTATTTTATAGATCTAGATCCTTAAATCGCTTTCGCTGCGGATAATATTACTAACAGTGGTATCAGTCGCCATGGTGATCTATATTTATACGTATAAAATATTAGATCTAGGAGTGGAAAACATGTAGTTTTTGTGTCCCAATTTTTTTAGGGGCCGATGCATATATGTTTATTTTTTTTATGTTGCGATTGTTGTGGTTGAAGAGATGGATTGGGGTTGGTACTGTTTACCCGTTAGATCTATTGTAAACTCATATAAACGATGAAAATTCGTTCATATGAGTATAGGAAATTATGTAATTTATTTTTTATTACAATTTTAATTTCCAGTAATTAGATCTGTTTAAGAGCTGTTTAGTTATTTCATTTTTGCCGTTGATCGAGCCGTTGAAACGACGATCCCTCCGGTCAGAATAAAGAATAAAAGGTGATGATCAATTTCACAAAATTTCGCGTCGATCGGAGTCCGTTTTGATATCCGTTCGTTGCTGAAAAGAAACTGTTGTAACAGAAAAACGCAGGATTCACAGAAACCCTACCTGTGACTTCCTCGAATTTCTGGGAAATTTTGGACCGTTGAAACGCAAATCCAACCAGTCAGATCGATAAATATGGAGTTTTTGACGTGGAATAAAAATTTCAGGTCGATCGGGATTCATCTCGGTTTCCGATCGGCCTCGGGAAGTCTTTGAGGCACTGCTGTAAAAGTCAGATCCAGCAGCAAGTTGAGCGGCTCACTGGAGAAAATTGACAAGTCAAATCTCCGATCCAACCGTCCATATTGAAGCCCGGGGAATGAAGAACAGATCTGAAAAGTTTTGTCACGATCCAAGCTCGTTTGGTTTCCCGATCAACGAAGAATTTGAACAGCTGCAGATTATGTTAGAAAGTAGTAAACCCTAGTTAGGGTTTGTTTAATTTATTTCTGATAGATTAGATACGGGGGTCCCAACGATCCATCTCGGTGTTTAAATTTTCCGCAATTTATTTTTTATGTGTTTGATCATAAAATAGATATAAAATCGGAATTGCCATGACATGCATCATATCATAAATCCACTCCATGCATACATGTAGAATTTTAATTTTGGTAATTAAAATAGGCATGTATACAAACTCGTGTAATTAGTTGAAATTTAATTAATACGTGGTAATTAATTAATTTAGTAACTAATTAAATATCCGAGGACGGGTTATGAAATCGTTAAGCCTTTCGGTGAATGTTCTCGGTGAACCGCCTTAAAGCCCAAACGAGATCACGTTTTCGATTCGTAGTGTCTACGAGATTGAATGATGGTAAAAGAACAATAAATCTTGGATAAAAAAGGTTCGCTTATAGGTTGGGTGGTCAACTGAGCTAGGCTCGACCGACTTAACCCTCCTAGTGTGATGTATGCACGGGGGTCCGGCAAGACTAAGACACACCGGTGAGCGGAGGGGTGATTCCTTCTTATCTCAATGGGGCCGTCTTGACCCGATTTCGTCCGATCCGTCACATATGTTCCAACGAATAGGACGGGTAGGCTTGCCTACGTTACCGACACCATTCGGAATCCTTGATTTGATGTGCTTTTATGTTAACATCAAAAAGACGTGGTTAGTTAACCCACCACCACTTCCAAAATATTGAGTGGGAGTGGGGAAGGCGACAGCCAACCCCACGGCCTCTACTATAGATACAAGTAAGTGAGAGAAGGGTGACGCCTCGCGGCGCTTTGATTTCGTCCCCCTACGGATGGTGTTCACCCCTATCAACATTCATGGCTTGGTCTCCGAAAGGATAGGATTTCTGGGTACTCGTCGGGTCATTGACCTATCCTACGACGGCACACTCGGGGCGTACCTAAGAGATCCGATATAGTAGGTCACACTCATAAAGGATATTTTTGGTAATATCTAGGCTAAAAAAAAAGGAAGGTAGTCAATGAATAAAGGGATGTTCGATTCTCGTGGGATGTTTGATTCTCACAAGCTATTCATTGATGAGATTGTCTCGATTTAACCGTCATCTCTTTGACCTACCCTACGGCGGCACTGAGATGCGAGGTTAAAACCTTGGAATGGTAGAGTAGACTTAATTTTACTTTACAATTCCTAAAATAAAATATAGTAGTGTTAAACTTGAATTAATACATGTCATTTTATTTACAGCATTATATCCCTTACTAAATTGCTTAAAATTTATAATTGACTAGTATTGACTTCGTTAAAAAGTGGAAAGTAACTAGGACGTTGAACTAGTTAATCGATAATGCAATTAATTTTCGAAAGAGATATTTTCTCTTAAGCCTTTTAAAAAACCAGAGTGACATATAGGTATGTCACTAGTGTCATTCGTGTCAAACGGAGGACAAACTTAGTTTGATCAAAGGTGATTTTGGACTTTGAAATTCTTCTAGTGAATTTTGAGTGTGTAGTGATTTCACGAGTAATTTTATAATTGAAAAATTGGAAAATCATGAAGTATCGCTAGTTGGACGATATTTGGAATCGATGAACTAGTGGGAGCTTTATGATTTGTTGTTTTTCCAGAATATTAGAAAAGTGTAACTGACTACACACGTAACCGTTCTAATTGAAAAACCGGAAAGTCATGAAACGTTGCTAGTTGGACGATATTTGGAATCGATGAACTAGTGGGAGTTCTATGATTTGTTGTTTTTCTGGAAACATTGGAACTAAGTACGAAAGATTTTTTAATCGAAAAAAATCAGAAAATCATAAATAATAAAGCATTGCTCGTTAGACGGTATTTGGAACCGATAAACTAGTGGGAGCTTTAATATGATTTGTTGTTTTTTCTGGTATATTAGAAAATCCGAGAAGTCCAGACGAGTAACACTCGAAATAGACATCCCACGGTTTAAGAGTAGTGTCTACTCAAACGAACCGCTAGTTCAAGACTGTTTCCATTCACGGAAAGTCAAGAATGGGAGAATATGTCTAAAAGTGTTAGTCATCTAAACTGAGAAAACTTTAAGGCTGAAACGAAAATTAATTAACTGAAAATCATAGGATAAGGACAGTGATTTTGGATCACCAACCTATGAATCCTTGGCGATTTTCTCGAGCTAAGTTCTTTGTCGAACAAGGTAGCAAGTGCATTTAACGATTAAAGGAGTAAACAACGGCGCTTAATTTTAGCTAGAATAGTGGGAGTGATATAAGGAAATGAATCTCGGATTCAATCCTTGGATATCGCGGAAAAATTATTTTCTCGTTTAAGATTCGTTGGAACGAATGGATTTACCTTATATTCGATAATTTGTTTGTCGTATGAAAGTGAATATACCATTTGTAGTACGAATCCAAGACTCGGACTTTTGTTTGATAAAGTCAAAACCACTTAGAACTCGAAATATGTATATAAAACACATCTTAAGAACTCGTTAAAAGCAATTGGTTTCTATATTTAGATAAACGCTTCTTCATATTCCATAGTCGGTGCATAGTCCCTAATAGACAAGACCTGAAGACTGGCTCAGGGTGATTCCTTTTCTCCCAGTCTGGTTATATTGTCTCAAAGGTTCAATGACTAAGTTTCCTTTCAATCGGGAAAGGATAATGGTTATAAAGAAGTAACATAGCTTGTTTATGACGACCTTCGGGGTCTGATGAAAGATACAAGCTAGTAGGAGCTTCCGAGTAGTGACTTCTTGTTTGATAACTATTCAAACGCTCCGGTAAGTTTATCCAAAATATTTTTGAGGTTTCTCTGTTTTCAACAGAGATAGAGTATTCTATACTCGGAATAGGCCATTCATAGTCCTCGAAACTGATGCTCAGCCTGACTCATTGTGACATGTTCTCACTAAATGAGAAACCGTTAAATTGCCTTACATAGTTTTAGATGTGCTACAATACACTGCTTAACTCAATAAAGATATTGGAAGCGAAATAACGGTTTACATTGAAATGTAAGACCAAAAAGTGTACCTAGAATATGCATTGAAATTTACGGATAAGGTGTGGATTCGGTTCACCCCACTTCCATAAAAATAAGCATTTAGCACACGGTGCTTGAAGGTAAGACTGGGAATTTCGCGCAGACGTTCGGTCAATGACCATTCGTGATATATCTTTTAACCTATTGAGTATAAAGGTTAGATATAGGATTCTTGAAATCGGAAAGGGACAGTTATGCTGTTGCGTCCTTTCTGATAGAGTCTATGAACAACAAAACCTTGAACCTTGAAGTACGTTTACTCAAGGTAGTTACTAACTGAATAAAATCAGACCACATCCAACATCGGTTGTTGGTGATAACACTAAATACTACTAAACTAGATCAGAATTTCGATCCACCCAGAATGTAGTGGGAGTATGGTTTATCCATTACTTCATTACGGGTTCTGCGGACTTTGTAGTCTGAGGATCGATTGATGACCTATGGCTCTTTTGTGAGCAGTATAGGATTCTGATAATAGAGGTTGGTTTAATAGCCATAACCCCGTGAATGGAGTTCGGTACTCCAGCTCGTTCATGATCTTGTAGAACCACCCGAGCGTCTCGGGCCCAAAGGGGGAGTAATTGGATCTACACGGAAAAGAGTAGAATGAATAGGAAAGTTTATCTTTCGAGCAAAGCTTGAGTGGTCTAGGGGTAATTCCCTAAGAAGTAGAGAGTTAATCAGACCTTGAACTCTCTTACCACTTAGTTTTGCATGATTTCGTTCAAAAGCAGAAAATAGGGGTGATTCCCTGAGACTTTCTTGCCAAACTGATGGAGGTCAAGTAAAATTATTAACTCGATGCCTACTAACACACTAGCAAGAGAACTAGGTTCAATTGTAGTATAGCCAGATAGAGTCGAGGTCGATCCCACAGAGACTCGGCACAAACAAAACACAACTTTATCCTATTAGAACTAAATTGAAAAGGCGGTCTACGACCAACTAAGTGCAGTAAATAAAATAGTGACAACCACAAGACACAAGAGACCACAAAGACAGACTAAAGACTACTAAAACACGGATAATACGGTTGATACTATCTAAACAAATAGTATTGATTACGCTAGTAGATTATAACTCCCCCATGTGAATTAGGATGATAACGAGACAAAACAAACGTTAAAGATTAATTATTATGACTACGGGAGTCATCCCCCAAGGTAGATTTAGCTCCGGTTAGGCCCTCTAAATCATCGTGCCTCCATTACGTGACTTCGCCTTTTAATGCCTCCATCTCATATAACTTCTGACACAACTACGAAACTAGGGATGCCGGTATAAACCGTAACCTCATCTAAGCAACATTCCTAGGGTAAGGCGTACTTCTTAGATGCCGATTCAATCTATATCCTAAGTAACAATCACTTTTTGAGTTTCATGTTAAATTATGATGACAAATAATTAAGTTGATCGGTTTAATTACTTGTTTTAATTCCAAATCGAGAATCGACGTAGTCGAAGCCGATCATAATATTGCCCTACACATTACCACACTCGGTCGACCGAACGACGACTCGGGCGACCGAGTGACACGTCTAGGTCGACCGAACACAGCTTCCGTGCCGGAACAAATCATGATTACTTCTTAACGTTTCTAACCTAAACACATGGGTTCGTAAATTAATCTACATCACGCAATCAATACAAGAAAAACTACTCCATAATAAAATATATCAGATCTACGAATAAAGATTGCATAATTGAATAGTCATACCCTCGAAGACGAGAGTGACTCCCACTCTTTAATGCGCTCCCTAATCGGAGAATCCGATGAATCCACAATGAACGAACATAAAGAAAATAAAACTAAAACTTAAAAGCTAAAATTGTATGAATTGTTTTTGTGTTGTAGTGGTGTGTCTTTCTCAGCATCATGGCTGCTGTTTATATAGGAGTTGTAGCCGACATAGGGAGAATCCAGAAGATTGACATGCATTTATCAACTTAGGCTCGGATGACCGAACGTACACGCTCGGTCGACCGAATGGCATGGCTCGGTCGACCGAGCCTCCCTCTTTACGCGTTTTCAAATTCGGTTCGTCTGACTTGTTCCCCACTCCATGCTTTTGAATTGATCTGATTAATCTTTTCTTCAATGCTCCGATTTTCTTCTCTTTTATCTTGAGATCTCCCGATTGTGTGATAATTATCTTCCCTATTTATCATGATCTGCAAAATCAGCATTTATCACACAATTAATTGCTCTTTTATAATAAAAACAGCTAAATACCAATTATCATATTAATAATCACTTATCATTAAATAATAAATATAAACACGTGATTAAATATGAAATATATATAATTAACTCCGATTTAAGGTTAGAATTGATGACATAAATAGGTATATTTTAACTGTCATCAAAATGCCCCCCACTTAAACTTTGCTTCGTCCCGAACAAAGCATCAATAAGTCATTCCCCAAGACAACATTTTATGTGGTCAACTCATACTTACACAAGAAACCCGAGTCAACTCATACCAAATCATGCTCATAAGATAAGCATTATTCACTACTTGCTATGAATCGAAGTGATTGTGTGCATGTGCATTGGTTTTATATAAATGTAGCAAGATTAGAGCTTATGCAGACTTCATATCAAAATTCACCAACATCAGCATTCGTACTTCTTATGCCTCGCAATGGTTAAAGCACTAGAACAATAAGCAAGAGCGTATCTATAGGGTTTTTGGACTTGGAGACCGAGTACTACTCAAAGCCTCTAAAAAAAATTCAAAATTTTCATATTTTTCGAATACTACTAATCTCAAGGAAGAAAACTTTTCATAGAGTATCCCCCTATCTTAGATTAAGCATAGCATCGAATATTACCACAAGCGCGGGGCTATTTTGGTAATATTACTACAAGCCCGGTGTTTTAATGCATTGTCAAAACACAGGTACGTCCCAAGCTTATTACTCCGCTTTTGTTGGCTAGAAGATCAGAATACATCAGTCGACAAATATCGACACTAGGTCCTCATAACCAATTATCTACGCAATGTACACATACTTCTTTCAATTATTATAACTCATGCGGTACTAAGCGATTCACATGTTGAGTAATTGAACAATACATAACTACTTGCAATTGTTGGCATGAATATCCTTAAGTTTACTAACAAATTATCGCAAAAGTATAATATGACCACGTACTCATGCAACTTGGTTCATTTCCTATTAATTCTAAGTATAAGAACTTCACAAGTTTAAGGGTACGAGTTAAACAACTTGGCATTTATCCATAAAATTTTTTAAATTTGGCTCAATATTGTCTCAGTATTCCATTCCCCTTGACTTTTTCAACATATAGCACAATATATAGCTAAGTCCCCTGCCCCCCACTTAAACATGGCACTGTCCTCAATGACAAAAATAAATGAGAGTTCAAGATGAAAGACTTAGCTCTGGAAACGGCTCCCAAGTAAAGGAACAATATCGGAGTAATCATCGGCATAGCATGGAGAGACAGACACATCATGTATAAACAAACAAGCTCCACGAAATCGTCAAATACCATGTCTATGGAAGTTATAAAATAACGTGGCAGTAATTAGATATAGATATCTAAAAACAGTTTAAGCCACTTTACTTTATACTGCCATGGACAAGACCTAAATAAAAACTCACATGACGGCTATCAAGGAAAAAACCTCGTTTATTCCGAACTTAGACTCGGAACATGGCGAGATGAAAAAAACCGTGATAGGCGCATGCTACATTATTAAAAAGAAAAACGAGAAAAAAAAATAGGTATAGGTAGTAGTTCTAAGTTTATAGTCGCTAGCTCGACTCAGCTCAAGATGGTTTATTCATAGACAGGGTCAGCGAGGTACAAAACCTCCTCCTCAGCAGCAGGAGGAAGCCCGTGATAATGCTTAATACGATGTCCATTGACCACAAATCTGGACTCGTCTTTGAAATTGAATAGCTCCACCGCTCCAGAAGGAAATTCTTGTTGTACTTGAAATGGGCCACACCATCTTGATTTCAACTTACCCGGGAAGAGTCTTAAGCGTGAATTGTACAAGAGAACCAGATCACCCTCTTGAAAGGTCCTATCCAGAATCTTCTTGTCATGGAACTTCTTCGTGCGCTCCTTGAAAATCTTGGCATTCTCGTATGCCTCTAAACGAAACTCCTCCAGGCGAGTTAATTCTAACATCCTTTTCTCACCACCAACGTCTCATCAAAATTTAGCATCCTTGTTGCCCACATGGCCCGGTGCTCCGGTTCCACGGTAGATTACATGCCTTTCCAAAAACAATCCTATACGGTGACATTCCAATCGAGGTTTTATATGCAGTCCTATAAGCCCATAAAGCGTCATCTAAACATATCGACCAATCCTTCCTAGTCGTATTGACAGCTTTTCTCCAGGGATACGCTTTATCTCTCGATTGGTGACTTCTACCGTCCACTAGTCCGGGGGTGATATGCGCTTGCTAGCTTATGTCGAACCCCATACTTAATCATCACCTTTCAAAAGGTTTATTGCAAAAATGACTACCATTGTCGCTTATAATTGCCCTAGGCGTCCCAAACCTTGTAAAAATGTTCTTCTTCAAGAATCTAACCACAACCCTAGCATCGTTAGTAGGGGAAGCAATGGCCTCAACCCATTTGGATACATAATCAACAAAGCAACTAAGATATATCGGTTAGATAATGATGAAGTGAAGGGTCCAACAAAATCTATCCCCCAAACGTCAAAAAGCTCCACTTCTAAGATGCTCTTGAGTGGCATCTCATTCCTCCTTGAAATATTACCCGTCATTTGACAAGCATGGCATGCCTTTGCATATTGGTGTGCATCCTTAAACAATGTCGGCCAATAAAACCCGCATTGGAGGACCTTAGCCGCGGTTTTTTCTCCCCCGTAGTGTCCTCCAACTTCATAGGAATGACAATGCTTCAGGATATCATTATACTCTTCTTCGGGCACACACCTTCGAAAAATATTATCAGATCCTAGCTTAAATAAATAAGGCTCATCCCAATAATAGTGTCTAAGATCTTTAAAGAATTTTTTCCTTTCTTGGACAGTGAGATTTGGTGGTAGGTACTTTGCGGATAGATAATTAACAAACAAACTAAACCATGGTTGCTTCTTCTCCTTCACAACCTCTATTCGCGAAGAAAGCTGCAAAGACAATCATCATGTCCCCCGATGGTGGTGATGGAGAAAATTTGTTCATCGGAAAAGATTCTCCTATCTCAGGTAATTCCTCACCATCCTCTAATTGTAAGCGCGATAGATGATCGGCCACCACGTTCTCACTTCCTTTCTTATCTCGGATTTCTACGTCAAATTCTTGCAACAGTAGAATCCATCTCAACTATCTCGGCTTTGAATCTTGCTTTGCTAGGAGATACTTAAGAGCCGCATGGTCACTCCACACAGTGACTTTAGATCCCACTAAGTAAGATCTAAACTTGTCAAAAGCAAAGATAACGGCCAAAAGTTCCTTCTCCGTTGTGGCGTAGTTTCTTTGGGCAGCATTCAAAGTCCGGCTTGCATAATAAATAGGTCTGAAGATCTTATCTTTTCTTTGACCCAAAGCGGCGCCAACAGCAGTATCACTTGCATCACACATCAGTTCAAACGGAAGATCCCAATCCGGTGCGACCAGAACGGGTGCAGTGATCAATCTACTTTTTATTTCATTGAAAGCTTTCATGCACTCATTAGAAAACACGAATGGCACATCCTTGGCCAATAATTTGGTAAGAGGTCTAGAGATTAAGGAAAAGTCCTTGATAAACCTACGATAAAATCCAGCGTGGCCTAAAAAACCTCGCAAAGTTTTAAGATTAGTAGGTGGAGGTAATTTCTCGATTACCTCGACTTTGGCTCTATCCACCTCTATACCGTTCTTTGATATGCGGTGGCCTAGTACTATACCTTCCGTAACCATCAAATGACACTTCTCCCAGTTAAGCACAAGATTCGTCTCCTCACATCTCTTCAACACTCGTGCTAGATGTGCGAGACATGAATCGAAATCGTCTCCAAATACTGAGAAATCATCCATAAAGATTTCCAAGAAATCTTCCACCATATCCGCAAATAATGACATCATACACCGTTGAAATGTTGCGGGGGCGTTGCACAATCCAAATGGCATTCGATTGTACGCAAATGTCCCATATGGGCATGTAAATGTTGTTTTCTCACGATCTTCAGGTGAGATGTGGATTTGATAGTATCCCGAATATCCGTCGAGAAAACAATAGAAAGCATGCCCGCTCGCCCTCTCGAGCATTTGATCGATGAAGGGAAGAGGAAAATGGTCTTTACGAGTTGCATCATTTAGTTTCCTAAAGTCTATGCATACTCGATGACCGGTGATTAGCCTCACGAGAATTAACTCATTCAACTCATTGGCTTGCACCGTCAATCCTCCCTTTTTGGGAACTACGTGGATAGGGCTTACCCATTCGCTATCAAGCAATTGGAAATATAATTCCCATTTCTAGCATTTTTATAACCTCATCCCTAACCACGTCCTTTAATTGTGGGGTTAGACGCCTTTGAGGTTGTGCAACCGCTTTCTTTTCGTGGTCCACGGAGATCTTGTGCATACATACGCTAGGACTAATGCCCTTAACGTCGCCTATGGTCCATCCAAATGCTCCGCGGTACTCTCTCGAACTCTCATTAGTTTCTCCTCTTGTAAGTCCGTCAAGGATGAAGATATAATTAGCGGCAAAGTCTCATCTTGAAGAAACACATACTTCAAATTCGCGGGAAGAGGTTTTAAAGTCAAATTTGTGGGAGGTTCTTCCAAAGAGGTCTTCAACTTTTGACCGGTGAGTTTAAGTTCGAAGTACTTATGCCACGTTGGTCTATGATAGAGTCTTTCAATCTCCGCAAAGACTTTCTTCCTCTACAGTCTTGGGGTCCCTCTACTACATCCCGGCCATATCATCTTCTCCTCCTCACTACTCACGTACTTGACTTCATCTTCTTCTTCTAAGACAAAGATCCAAAAAATCCTTGATGCTTTCATGTTGTTGAAATTCCCGAACGATCCTATCAATGGAATCCAACATGAAACATGCATCCTCTCCATCATCGTTTGCTTCATAGTGTCGAAGACATTGAATGCAACTCTCTCTTCGTTCACTCTTAACACCAACTCGCCTTTGTAAACATCAATTAGCGTTCTACTAGTGGCCATGAAAGGTCTCCCTAATATCAAGGGCACTTCGTAGTTAGCTTCCATATCTAATACCACAAAGTCGACAGAAATACAAACTTTTCAACCCTTACCAAAGACATCCTCAACCACTCCACACGATTCCTTGACAAACGGTCAGCTAATTGCAATGTGATTGAGGTCTTCTTAAGATCTTTCATGCCTAGCTTCCGAAAAATAGATAGTGGCATCAGGTTCATGCTTGCTCCTAGATCACACAAAGCTTTGTTCAGACATACGTTACCTATGATGCAGGGAATGAGAAAGCTTCCCGGATCTTTGCATTTTGGGGGTAACTTATGTTGAAGAATGGCTGAGCACTCCTCATTAAGGCATATGGTCTCTAAATCTAGAAGTTTCCTTTTAGTTGAGACGGCGTCTTTTAAAAACTTGGTGTACTCGGCATTTCGGCTAGTGCTTCAACTAGGGGTATATTGATTTGTAACTTACTAAACATATCCACGAACTTCTTATACCTCTTATTATCAAACTTAGGCTTCGGCTTTGGTGGAGGATAAGGTAGAGTTGAAGGATCGACATCGTTGAAAATTGGATACTTGTTATTGTAAAGTTCAACTCTAGGGCCGGCGAGTTCTTTATACGTTCTTTGCTCAGGCAAAGTCTCGGAAGTATTAGTTTTATTGCTTGGCTCACCATCCTTATTCTTTGTGACTCTTTCTTTCTCTTGCAAGGATGGTGGAGTTACCTCTTTTCCACTTCTTGTCATGATCGCATTCAAATCCTTAGGGTTCTTCTCAGTGTTGCTTGGCAACCCTCCAGAGGTCTAGTTGAGACTTGCTCGGCTAGTTGTCCTACCCGGTGCGTGAGATTTTGGACTAGAGCTTCCCGATTGGTTACTTTGGCATCGCCTTCGACAATATTGGCTAAAGTTAGTGGCTAACTCAGCCATAGATTTTGAAAGTTGTCCCATATTGTCGGTGACGACATTACTCGCTTTTTCTATCGCAGCCTTCCCAACCAAAAGTTTTAGTCTCGCTGTGGTACATAAGGGGTAGGTGGTTTAGGCCTTTCTCCCGCATTTATGTCACTATATCGGAATCCAGGATGGTTATGATTAGGTCTATACCCTCCCCCGATATAATTGGCTTCTTCAAGATACAAAGATTCTCACTTTGAGGTGCTACCTCGATTCCAAATTTCCCCTTTCTCTACTCTTGTCATCCTCTCTTGCATCCCATCTACCTTATTGTTGATAACGAAAGTTGTTCTAAGATTTTGGTAGATGCACTATCATCAAATATGTCGGCGGCCATCTTCACAAGTAGCTATGTCATTGCCTCCCCATTGGCTATTCATCGCTATTTGTTCCATCTTCCCTTGTGCCTCCTCGGAGATAAAAGAACAAACGCTCCATTGCCGGAGGCGTCTACTCTAATTTTCTCGCCTCTCTCAACCCATGGTAAAAAGTTTGCATTAAAAGCCAAAGAGAGATGTCATGATGAGGACACTTCCTCATAGCTTCCTTGAAGCGCTCCCAAGCTTGATCAAAACTCTCCCCAGGTTGTTGCTTAAATCCTAGGATGTCTTGACGTAACTTAAAAGTTTTTCCTAAGGGAAAATACTTATTCATAAATTTTTGCAACAATTGTTCCCAATTAGTGATAGATCCAGCCTCTAAAGAGAGAAGCCATTGCTTAGCTTTATCTTTCAAAGTGAAAGGAAAAAGCTTAAGACGAATGTTCCCCTCCGGGATTAATTCTGGTTTCACTGTACTGACGATTTCCAAGAAATTCGTTACGTGAACACCAGGATCCTCGTTTTGGACTCCATGAAAAGTAGAATAATTGGTCACCATTTGAATTACATTAGGCCTAGGGTGATAGACTTCCGCAGCATCTTGTAAAGGCTAGTAAAGGCTAGGCCTTTAACTAACTAACTCAAACAGACTCGAAATAAGTTTGAGAAAAGAAAACGTAAATAAAACAGAAGCAGAATATTATAAAACTAATACAGAACAAAAACAGAAAAAAAAACTAACTCTCGGTCGACCGAGAACTGTGGTTCGGTCGACCGAACCTCTTTTTTATTTTATTTTTTTTAATTTTTTTTTATTTTTTTACGACACTGTTTAATATACAGACTCTTATTCACAGAATATTCACGAATCCAGTTCTAACAAAATAAGCTATATTTTAATTTAATGACTCGAGTCCCCGGCAACGGCGCCAAAAACTTGATGGAGGTCAAGTTAAATTATTAAATCGATGCCTACTAACACACTAGCAAGAGAACTAGGTTCAATTGTAGTATAGCCAGATAGAGTCGAGGTCGATCCCACAGAGACTCGGCACAAACAAAACACAACTTTATCCTATTAGAACTAAATTGAAAAGGCGGTCTACGACCAACTAAGTGCAGTAAATAAAATAGTGACAACCACAAGACACAAGAGACCACAAAGACAGACTAAAGACTACTAAAACACGGATAATACGGTTGATACTATCTAAACAAATAGTATTGATTACGCTAGTAGATTATAACTCCCCCATGTGAATTAGGATGATAACGAGACAAAACAAACGTTAAAGATGAATTATTATGACTACGGGAGTCATCCCCTAAGGTAGATTTAGCTCTGGTTAGGCCCTCTAAATCATCGTGCCTCCATTACGTGACTTCGCCTTTTAATGCCTCCATCTCATATAACTTCTGACACAACTACGAAACTAGGGATGCCGGTATAAACCGTAACCTCATCTAAGCAACATTCCTAGGGTAAGGCGTACTTCTTAGATGCCGATTCAATCTATATCCTAAGTAACAATCACTTTTTGAGTTTCATGTTAAATTATGATGACAAATAATTAAGTTGATCATGTTTAATTACTTGTTTTAATTCCAAATCAGAGAATCTGACGTAGTCGAAGCCGATCATAATATTGCCCTACACATTACCACACTCGGTCGACCGAACGACGCACTCGGGCGACCGAGTGACACGTCTAGGTCGACCGAACACGCTTCGTGCCGGAACAAATCATGATTACTTCTTAACGTTTCTAACCTAAACACATGGGTTCGTAAATTAATCTACATCACGCAATCAATACAAGAAAACTACTCCATAATAAAATATATCAGATCTACGAATAAAGATTGCATAATTGAATAGTCATACCCTCGAAGACGAGAGTGACTCCCACTCTTTAATGCGCTCCCTAATCGGAGAATCCGATGAATCCACAATGAACGAACATAAAGAAAATAAAACTAAAACTTAAAAGCTAAAATTGTATGAATTGTTTTTGTGTTGTAGTGGTGTGTCTTTCTCGATCGTGGTCGCTTTGTTTATATAGGAGTTGTAGCCGACATAGGGAGAATCCGTAAGATTGACATGCATTTATCAACTTAGGCTCGGATGACCGAACGTACACGCTCGGTCGACCGAATGGCATGGCTCGGTCGACCGAGCCTCCCTCTTTACGCGTTTTCAAATTCGGTTCGTCTGACTTGTTCCCCACTCCATGCTTTTGAATTGATCTGATTAATCTTTTCTTCAATGCTCCGATTTTCTTCTATTTTATCTTGAGATCTCCTGATTGCGTGATAATTATCTTCCCGATTTATCATGATCTGCAAAATCAGCATTTATCACACAATTAAGTGCTCTTTTATAATAAAAACAGCTAAATACCAATTATCATATTAATAATCACTTATCATTAAATAATAAATATAAACACGTGATTAAATATGAAATATATATAATTAACTCCGATTTAAGGTTAGAATTGATGACATAAATAGGTATATTTTAACTGTCATCACAAACAAACGGAGTCTGGATTCATTCGGAACAAAAAGGTATTGCATTATGAACTTATGGCAGGATGACTGTCAAGGCTTAAGTCCTTTTGTGGATAAAAAGCAAACCTCTCGGTCACTAGAAGTCATATATTTCTACAATATGTGGAGTTGACCAGAATATTGAAAAGTCTGTTCTAGACTGGATATCAATTTAGTACAGTAGTGAATATATAAATATATATTAGTGTTTGTGAAGGATAACACTGCACCGTTGGAATCAACATGGGTGTGTTATCCGAAGTCGAATCGACAATACCACAATTCTCTCGCAACAGAGATTTGGACAACATTCGAAGAGTTTGACTCGGTCGAATTCACTAGAATCGATCCACGGTTTCCCATCCATCTTATTGGTTAAGATGATGCATATGTGTATGCAACATTCAACGAGGAAGTTCTACCCTATGCCTCAGGAATGACTCTCTAAATCTTCGGATCAAGAGAAATGGGATAGATTCTCTTTCTAGTAAGAGATGGTCAGGTTATTGAACGTCAACTTTGATCGAATCTTAGATTCGGCGGTTAACAAAGCAAGTTTAGTATGTCCTTTAGTATCTTGAAGAGAATGAGGAACAATATGCGGACATATTCATATGAACTTGGATATGTGTGATACACTGATTTTGACTTTAAGTCAGATTGAGGATGATCGTTAAGTCGATCTCGGGCTCAGTGTTTACTCAGTACCACATGATTAGATGGACCGGTAACGTTTTGATTCTACGGATCGTCTCGAGCCGACAACCTGACTAATCATTAAGACCCACGACATTTAGATGTAGGTACTCCCCGAGTCACTGACCTATCCTACGACGGCACACTCGGAGTGTATTTTGTCATCTACAATGGTTATGATATGCTTAATGGGTAACAAAATACGGGATGGGTCTCCATTGCTTTAGAGCAAGTGGGAGATGTATTTTGTTGTATTTTAAATAATAGGGTGTGCTCTAAAACAATTAATCACATGCTTTCGTGCAAGTGGGAGATTGTTAGGTGTGATGCCCGAAAGACAATTTTGTAATTGTTTTATTTAATAAATGAAATGATATTATTATTCATATTTATTATTCTCATAATCACCAATGTGACAATAGTATTTACACTACAGAAAACCCTAAAGTATATCATTTATGTAATCACTTAACTCAGTGTATGGTATATACACATGAGGATTGAGTTAGTGAAAATGTACTTAAAATACAATTAGCCCGTAGTGAAGTTAATCGAGAGTATCGGGTCTCTCTTTTAACGTGCTATTAATGCGCCCAGAACACAATAGGTGTGATTGTCTTATCCGGACTTTCGGTTAAGAGAACCTAATGGGGCATTTATATATGATAGATATATCATATAGGGATGGACCGATTTGATTAGAGTTCACGATCTAATTCCCTAATCGAGAAGTCTTATCGAATCAATGGATGATCATATTTATGGATATATCTTAATCCTGAGGTGATCACGCGTCAACAACCGCTTGAATCGGTATGAAGTTTGACTTGACGGTTAAGGATTACACCGAGTCCGTGGTATGAATTACCCCATCTTGGCATTGTACTTGGATTGAGTGGGTAGTCCGTGTTATCACGGATACGGAATCCATTCCTTCCATTTATGGAAGTAGATGACACAGCTTCCCTTATTTGTTAATCCTAGAAACTGATTGATCCATGGAGTTCATATTACACTGATTAGCTACCAGTGAGTTGTATGAATTAATTGATCACTAGGGGGTCAATGGTAAATAAGGATAAGAGATTCTAGAAAGGGTTAACGGTAACTTCCCAATTTAGAATGAACAGTCTATGGAGGATTAATCCATATGTAATGATTATATCAATGGACGCTTATTATTATTCTCGTGAGGAGATAAATATAATCTTATAATCGGAGGAGTGCAGTCACGGGATTATGGTGGCATATTCCTGTGATTGATTTATCAAATATAATTATTCTGTTCGTAAGATAATTATTTATTTGATTTATCGGAGCCGCTAATTATTAGTCCATGGTCCCCGACGTGCCTCCTAATATAGCATAGCTATTCTCGGACGTCGAATCCTAATAATATTAATTTAGTTCTTGTTGGACTTTATTAAAACGATATGTGAATTAATTGTTTAGTGGACTATTAAATTAGTTGGGCTAAATAATTAAATATGTGGAAAATACATTTTTCATAATCTTGACCCAATTAGTGTGTTTGGCCGAAAATCATAAGTGACTAGGTCACAATACAATTTTCGGCCATAGCCTTATTTTATGGAACAAGAAATTGTTTTCTTGTGTATTAATAAGACATGTGCATAAAATATTTATTGGATAAATATTTATGGAAAGAAATAAAGGTAAATATTATTCTAGATTTGTTCTAGAATATTATGGGATTATTTTTATTTAATGGATTTATTTTAATTGAAAAATAAAATCCTTGGAGGCTAAGTTTTACTCTCCTATATAAAGAGAGTTCTCCCAAGCCTTTTAACACACAATATTTTCGAGTTCCACCTCTTAGAGAGGAGAAGGAAAATTTCGGCCAAGGGGAGATGAGGGGAAAATCTTGGAGGTTTTTCCGGGTAGCATATCGGAAGGGTTCGAGTCGAGAATTTCCTTCCACCGGGAGTTGCTTGGATCACACGTACGGAAGATCGTGGTGCTCTTCACATCTACTTGCAATCTTCCTATTGCGGTTCTTCAACTTGGATTTTGAGATCCAAGAGGTATGTTCTACAACCCCCTTGTAGATGTAGATCTAGTTATTTTATTACGTGTATTTTATAGATCTAGATCCTTAAATCGCTTCCGCTGCGGATGATATTACTAACACCGCCGTCCAGCCGCCGCCGGTGGTGGTGCCGCCGCCGGTCGGCCGAGCACCACCCGATCTCGTTTTTTTTCTTTTCTTTTCATGTATCACTTTTGCGAATAAAAAATCTTTCATCTTTTAATCACGTGATTTAAACGATAAAATTAACTACGCACAATAACATGCTTATTGCTTAAGCTCGAAGCTCTCTCTGATACCACTGTTAGGAAATCTACGCGGGAACGCAGCGGAATTCAAAAATTTATTTCCTATCGACCCAAGATCGACTCCGTTTAAGCAATAAACAAACAAGTAGTAGACGGTGGTTACCTTGGTTGATCTAAAAGATCGACGCTTTGACCGTCTAAGGAGAGTAGTTCTGCATAAAGCCGCCCAAGTGTTCGGCCTCTACCGCTAGTCTACACGAGCACCCCGCCGGAATCCCATCATGGATTGCTATTGAAAAACTCTGGTTGCTAGACCGGCCTTTTCCCCCTCTCTTCAACTCTCTATAGGATTCTCTCTATTTTACACAAGAACTATTAGCTCTTGGAATTGTGATGTACAAAAGAGCTTGACACCCACACTATATTTATAGTGTATGTGGTGCCATATCTAGGTGTGGAGGAGAAGAAAACATTTTTCTAATAAAATAAGGAAAATATAATTGATTGATTTATCTCATTTATTACAATATCTTATATTAAATAAATCTAGAATATTGTCAATATCTCATATTGAATATTTCCAAGATATTGTCAAAATCTAATATTGACTATATTTATCTTATTACCATAAATCAATTTACACATGTGTATATATCACATATATATTACACATATAAATCTATTAATACCCAAAATTCAAACATGTCAATCTTGGCATTCACGTGTGACATGCACACAAATTTCAGCCGCATGCATCTTAGATATATATATATATATATTAATATCTAATATTAATATATGGTAAATACCATTAATTAAATTGCACAATCCAAGTGTATCTTATACACTCCAAAATTGCGCCACCTTTAGCCAATAAAATTGGCATCCGGAATATTCTTTAATTAATATAATATTATTAATATCTTGTATTTAATTTATTCATAATAAATAAATACCACCATATTAATTTACCACTATAACCTTTATAGTCTCGAGATAAACTTTCCTTATTTGGTTATCATCTATAACCACATTTTAATCCGGCTAGATGTTCATATGTGTGTGACCCGATAGGCTTCCGAATATGTTGGCCGTAGACACAAAGTGCAAATTGCGAAAATGCCCTCCATGCCTAACGATCACAGGATAGCGTCTAGCAACACACCGTGACCCCTAATCATCGGAAGAGTCAAATGCAATGACTACTACCTTTCATGTGAAACAGTTACCGTTTAACTTACAATCCTATCGCTGTAATAATATCTATACGGTCGTACGTTGAGTGTCAAACATTAACGACCGTATCTTATAATCTGGATATCATGCTCTCTCGAAGTAACTCGTTTACTCCCACTTTGCAAAGATTCACGAGAGATAGACATTCCTTATAAGAAGGCCCTTTCGGATATTCACCCCTACTGATAGGGTACGCGATTCCCAGACGACCAAACATGTATACTCCGCATGCTTCGCATCACACCCAATCACTACCGCATGATCGCCCCATGGCTGTGGAAGCCTCAATAGTGTCAAAGCATGACAATCCACACCGTGATGCCATGAAGACTCCGGTCCAAAGGATAATTACACAACCGCCACATAGTGTGACACTTATCCGTGTAAGTGGGTCGATCCTAACGTACGCATTCTCTAATACACGTCCACGTACGGTCAAGTGTCTCTACACTTCGATAGACGAGATCTATCCCTGCCCTTAAAGACAGAAGACATCTAATACATGCTAGTATGTTTATACTATCAATGCCCTGTTTAATAGTACATTAGCCTATAGACATTTAAGTATCAAACTCATTAAAGTGATTAGAGATCTCATCAACCATAATCGCCTATCATGGTTTCTCTATCACAGTTTTACACTAAGGACGTTATCATATAACAATTCATAATTGGTTCTTTTAAAGAACATATATATGACAACAGAAAAGCCATTTAATCTATGTATAAGCATAAAGAAATAGTAGAAATGATCCGACCCGGTCGGATCCGGTCCAAACCGATTGGGTTTAGGACATTATTCCAACATCACTCACCCTGGTGGCTTACAATTAAGTCTTTTTTGGGTTTCTGGTGCTGCTTATAATAGCTGTGGATACTCATAGTTTGGGGTTGTTTTTCTTTTCTCTTATGGTTGTCTTTGTCCTGTTTCTTGGGTTGCAGGTCGATATAAGTGCTTTGTGGCATTTGGCTAGCGTGGTTTCTGTATTTGAGCCGGTTTATGGGCTTGCAACTATGAAAAGGAGCTATCAGTTGTTAAAGGGCAGGACCATGATAGCTTTCAACCTTGTTTTTGGGTATATGACTATTTGTGGACTGATCATACTATATTCTCATCAGTTGTGGTTAATGGTGGGGATAATCATGGTGTGCTTACAAGAATTATGGTTGGTGGATTCTTAGTTGGGTTGCTGGTGATAGTTAATCTGGCTGGCCTATTAGTGCAGAGTGTGTTTTACTATGTGTGTAAGAGTTACTATCATCAAGAGATTGACAAGAGTGCCCTCTATGATCATCTTGGTGGTCTGGGCTTATGCAGTGACATTGCTGACTTATGCAGTGACATTGATGTCTGATGCAGTGACATTGATGAATTATGCAGTGACATTGATGTCTGATGCAGTGACATTGACGACTTATGCTGTGACATTGATGACTTATGCAGTGACATTGATGTCTGATGCAGTGACGTTGATGACTTGTGACATTGATGACTGTATTTACAATTAGATGACTGATGTAATGATATTGATGTCACCGCATATACAATTGGATACACACATTTGATAACTTTGTAAAGTAACTTTATTTCTTTGTTATCTTTAAATATTTTATTGATCTTGGTTTATTTGATTAGTGTTGGTTTAAATATTCGATAACTTTGTAAAATAATTGTTTTTTTTTTTTTTGGTTTAAAGGCAGATTTTTACAACCAAAGGTATGAATAAATCGTTACAATAACACGTCACTGCATAAATCGTTACAATAACATGTCACTGTATAATTCGATACAATAAGACATCACTGCATAAATCGCTACAATAAGAAGTCACTGCATAAATCGCTACAATGAGACGTCATTGCATAAATCGTTACAATGAGATGTCACTGATCAAGGTTGTCAATGGATCGCGGCGGTCAATACATCATGGTAGTCAATGAATCACGGCGGTCAATGCATCGGGGTGGTTAATGGATCCCGATGGTCAATGCATCGGGGTAGGTGGTCAATGTATGACGGTGATCAATACGCCACGTCGATTTTTATGAAGAAAAAAATTGATTTATGAAATTTATTCGGAAAAATATCAAATTTGATTTTAGAATAAAGAAGACGAAAAAATAAGAATTTTAGTGAAAAAATTATGATGATCCGAGTTTTAGATCAAAATATATGACGTTTAGAAATATGGTGAATTAAAAAATAAAAAAAAAACTTAACCACCACCCACACGTTCACTCAGCAGTTTTTTTTTTTTTTTCTTTGAGCGCTTATTTTTTTTCCCTTCCTTCCTTTTTTTTCCTTCTTCTTTTTTATCCACTTGAAATTAGAATGTCCTTATAACTAAATAAGTTTCCTTCTTAAAATTAGAATGTCCTTATAACTAAATAAGATTTCAGAGTGTCCTATTACCAGGGGCGGACCCACGTGCCCTAGGGGGGTCACGTGACCCCACTCGATTTTTTTTTTAAAAAAAAATTTTGCAAAACGACGTCGTTTTTGCGTTTTGATAAAAAAAAATCCAATTTTAACCTAATTTTAATAAAAATTCCTTTTCCCTCCCATTATTAATTCGCCCCTCATTCTGAAACGAAAAAATAACGCTGCATGCCTCCTCCAGTCCTCCGAAGTCCGACCTCCACTCTCCATCTGTGACCTGTCCATCACCGTCTCCGTTCAGGGCCTTCAGGCCGCCGCCGCCACCGCTCGCGCCGCCCGGCGGTTCGGCCTTCGATCCTCTTCTTCTCCGGTCTTTGCGGCTCCGCAGCCGCGCTCACTGTCACTGCTCTCAAGTCTCAAGTCTCGATCCATATTCCATTCCTCATTTAGGAATTAGGAAGGTAATAATAAATAATTCCATTTGTTGTGTTGTTAATTGTTACTTGTTAGTTGTTACTCTAATTTTTACACCCCCTGACCCTGTGGCTGTGTGGTGCGGCTGAGTCTGTGTGAGTGCGAGCGACTGTGTGTGTCTGAAACTGAAAGTGTAAATAATTTGGTTGAATTTTTTTATTTTAATAATTTGATAAACTAGTAATTACTAATTACTAATTAACAACTAACAAGTATATAAATAGAAAAAATTTGTAGCTGATGTCTGATTGTTTATTTTTATTTTTATTTTCTTAACAGATTAATTGATATATCAGTTATATGGACCGTTTTCTTAATAAACGAAGTCGGGTTGGTGAATTTGAGGAAATTGTTACTGAGTTTGAGAATCCGGGGGTGGGTGCATCTAGTGGGGTTAGTTCTCATAGTAGACAAATTGTTGATTTGAGTAGCCTCCCTGCAGATCCTTCAGAAAGGAAAAAAATATCTGAGTATCATCCGAATCAAATTGATGAAATTAGAAGAGCTTATATCTTAAAGGGACCTTGTCAACCCCGTGATCATGAATTTCCTAAGACAAAGTATGGAACGAAAACTCGTCAATTTAATCCAATGTGGTTTAATGAATATGCTAATTGGTTAGAATATAGCATTAAGGAAGACAAAGCATATTGCTTGTGTTGTTATTTGTTTAGAGGTGAATTTGGGAATCAAGGTAGTGGTGGCGCATTTGTAAGTGAAGGTTTTAATGCTTGGAATAAAAAAGAGAGGTTTGGCATCCATGTTGGTAATGAATCTAGTTCTCATAATTTTGCATTGAGGAAATGTGAGGATCTAAGGAGACAAGAGCGTTCCATTGATGTTTCTTTTCATAAACATACAAATATTCAAAAACAGGAATATTTGGTTCGATTAAGTGATACCATTGAAGTATGTAGAATTCTGTTACATCAAGGGTCGGCTTTCCGTGGTCATGATGAGTCCGAAGGTTCTTCAAATCAAGGAAATTTTCTTGAATTTCTTAAATACTCTGCTAATATAAGTGAGCATATCCGTAAAGTTGTCCTTGAAAATGCTCCAAAAAATCATCAAATGACATCTCCAAGTATTCAGAAAGACGTTATTAATTGTTTTGCTAAGGAGATACAACTTCGTATACTTGATAAGATGAAAGGTGATTTTTTTTCATTGTTGGTGGACGAGTCTAGTGATGTCTCAGGGAAAGAACAAATGGCTGTGATTTTTCGATTTGTTGACTGTCATGGGAATGTAAAAGAGAGATTTATTAGTGTTACCCATGTGAAGGAGACATCGTCTTCGAATTTGAAATATGCCATTGATAATTTATTTGCTGAGTTGGGCTTGAGTTTGATGACAATTCGTGGTCAAGGGTATGATGGGGCCAGTAATATGAAGGGTAGGTTCAATGGGTTGAAAACTTTGATTATGAGAGAAAACAAGTCTGCATATTATATTCACTGTTTTGCCCATCAACTTCAGTTGGCTCTTGTTTCCGTGGCTAAAAAACATCAAGATGTCGAATCATTTTTTTCTATGACATCCATGTTGACGAGTGTTGTCGGTGCATCTTGCAAGCCTAAAGATATGGTTCGAGAATTCCAAGCGAAAAAGATATTGGAAGATATCAATAGTGGTTTGATTGAAATAGGATCAGGATTAAACCAAGAGGTAAGTCTTAAGAGGGCCGGAGATACACGTTGGGGATCTCATCACGATTCTTTGATAAACTTGGTTCTTTTGTTCTCTAGTGTTGTTGAGGTTCTAAAATTTGTTGAGTGTGATGCTCACGATACTCCAAAACAAACCAAGCAAAAGGTTTGTTGATATATTTTGAATCCTTTGATTTTGTCTTCAATTTACAGTTGATGTCGAAAATTTTGATGATCACAAATGGGTTGTCAATAGCTTTGCAAAAAAAGATCAAGACATTGTGAATGCTATGAGATTTGTTGAAATGACAAAGAAGCAATTGCAAGAGTTAAGAGATCATGGATGGGAGGATCTCTTAGGTAATATCACTGCATTTTGTGATAAGCATGATATTGATTGTTTGGATATGAATGTTGAGTATGTTTTTTCATTCAATCGTCGGCGTAAAAGTAACATCACTAATGATTTTCGTTATCGTGTGCAATGTTTTTATGCAATTGTGGATATGCAACTTTCAGAGATAAATGATCGATTTACTGAGATCAATTCTGAGTTACTTCTTTGTATTGCTAGTTTGAGTCCATTCGATAATTTTGCGGGGTTTGATGTAAAAAGGTTGATGAAGATGGTGAGTTGTATCCTAATGACTTCTCTCCGTATGAATGTATGGTGTTAAGAACTCAACTTTGGATACATATATTATGGATGTGTCAACGGATGACGATTTAGTGACTTGAATGGGATTGGCGATCTATCTACATTGTTGGTGCAAACAAGAAAGCACGTGGGGTATAATTTGGTGTATCGGCTTTTGAGGCTAGCTTTGGTTTTGCCGGTAGCAACAGCAAGTGTGGAAAGAGGCTTCTCTGCAATGACCATTGTTAAGACACCGTTGCGGAATCGAATGGCTGATGAATTGCTAAGCGATTGTCTTATTTGTGACATTGAAAAGGATTTGCTAAATAGTATTAGCACTGATGTCGTTATTGAACGATTTCAAAATATGAAAACTCGTAGGGGACAATTGTAATTTATGGGCGATGTACGGTTATTTTGTGCTTGATTTGAAACAGTTTTAATTGGTTGGCTATATTTTGTAATTTTGTGTCATGATAAGTTGAAATTTATGACTATATATTGTACTTTTGATCCAGGAACAATTATAATCCATCAACTATTTTTGTAATATTTGCCGGAAAAAAGTTTCAATTTGTCGGCTTTGTTTTTTTTTTTTTTTTTTAGGCTTGCGATATTTTTGTGACCCCACTGAACTATCATCCTGGATCCGCCACTGCCTATTACCCCTAATAAGTTGAAAATCAGTTATTTTAAATAATTGACCCATATATATATATACACACTCACGTTCGTGTGAATATATGTGTATATGTTATAAATATTACGTGTTATAACTACTGTTATATATATAACTCGTAATATGCTGATGTCCATTAAATAATATACACCCTAAATCTTTGATACGATCGACGGATGTTATTACACCATGAAGCCCGCATATAATGTCGTGTTTTTATTAAACGGTATTACGGTAGATAGTTATCCGGATATTTACCGTGGCCGCATGCCACCACGTGATGGCCATAGTATCACATTTGATGTGATATATGTATTAGCTCTGGCCGGCTTACTTATGTTTATGTATATACCTTAAGAATGGTAATAAGAAGGAGCAGACTAATATACTATCTACCATATACTTTCTGATCCATAGCAAAGTCAGTTTGTGTTCTTTGTTTGAGAATGAGTACTAATGTAAAACCCCTTTGTAAGGGTATTTTGGTCTATGCTTAGTTTGTTTGATCTTATATTGCTTCTTTGATTCTCTACATAAGTTTTTCTCATTCAAGAATTCACGTTATTCGAAACTATTCTTACTCATATTCATGTCACACTTAAAATCAATTTGATTCATGAGTAACAACACATTCAAATGATGTGGTTTTATCTTTTCCATAATATATATATATATATATATATACTTGTATACAAACATCAAACTGGAGAAAGAAGACTAACTGTGCTAAGACGAGGCTGACATTTAGCAAGTAGTGGTTGAGCCTTATAAGGTGGCACCCCAATAGCTTCACTCATATCAACATTCTCCTCAAAATTTTCCCAATCGAAGCATTGAATCAACGACGCCAACGCCAATCCGAGCACCTGAATCGCCAAGTTATTTCCAGGGCAACCTCTTCTCCCGATTCCGAAAGGGATAAACTTGAAGTCTTCTTTACAGTGATCTCCCAATAAAGTACTTTGAAATCTCTCTGGAATAAACTTCTCGGGAATCTCCCAATACCGCGGATTTTGTTGTATGTCCCATGCGTTCACAAACGGTATCGTGCCTTGCGGGATACGGAACCCTCCAATAGTGCAATCTTGATATGATTTGTGAGGCATTAGTAGTGGGCTTGCAGGGTGCATTCGCAATGTTTCGTTGATAATGCATCGGATATAAGGAAGTTCAGACAAGTCTGATTCGTCTACAAGACGGGCTTTTCCGACATGATTGTCGATTTCGAGTTGGGCTTTATTTAAAACCTGTTGATTGCCAAGTAAATGTGCAAATGCCCATTCCATTGTTGTTGCAGTTGTATCTGATCCGGCTTGGAGAAGAACCTACTCACAAATTAAAAAATCCAAAATCAAAATACACAAAATGTATGGTCACTTTAAAGTTACATATGAAGATACACATTCTAAACGTGTTAGACCTATTCATCATTTAAAACAGATTACATTGTTTTGGACGATTTTTCAATCTAATTGTTTAACTTTTCAAATCAGATAGCATATTCTTTAGGGGGAAAGCAATTTTCCATTTCTTCATGGTAAAATAAAACTAATCAATTACCTCAATTCAAGTCTCTCTATTTTTCTTTTGACGTTATAATTCAAGTTTACTAATATTAAGTTATCAATACAATGCTGAAGGATATATATATATATATATATATATATATATATATATATATATATATATATATATATATACTACCTCCGCCTCAAAATATAAGCCTTTTTTATTTTTTTACACAAATTAAAAAACTGATTGATTGACATAAATTTATAGGTTAAATGTCTAAAATACCCTTTGACTATTATTAATGCAGTAGTTGTTTAGTAATGATAAATTGTTATATTGATAATCAATTAGGGGTAAGATTGAGAAAAAAATAATAAATGTTCTATTGGTAACGTAAATCTAAACAGGTAGAATGATTTATATTTTAAGAGGGGTGTTGTATTTATCAACGGAGTAGAAGCGTCTTTCGCCCTTTGGAATATGGAAGCGTTTTTTCCTACATTTGAATAAACAACCAACGAAGGGCCACCCTAAACAATCTAAGAATTGTCTCATATACTTGGGACGTCTTTCTAATGATCCAAATAGATAGAGTTGTCATAGATCACCCATCAGCCGTCGCGGACACATCATCTCGGACGCATCATCTCGGATAACGAGACAATAACGATAAATAAATTTTTTTTTTTAAAAAGGCAAATAGAAGGCACACCTGTAAATCTACATAGTGCATCACAACAATAGGCTGATACAATGCCTTTAAAGACAAAGATATATTTACTGGGGTTGGGGTGCGCTTAAAGGGTGCCCCATGATTGTATATAGGCCTATATATATATATATGCTTACCAGCATGAGATTTCTGATGACTTCATCTGTGTAGTAGGTGGGATCAGTTTCATGCAAGGCCAACAAAGTTCCAATCATGGTTTTCATCTTTACACCTTCATCACCGGCTTTCCGATGTTCATCGATTAGATCTTGCATAAACTTGTCCCTTCTCTTTTGTGTATCATTCATTCTACCCTCTACATCTTTTAACCCAAACCACCTCATAAATGGCAAGAAATCAAGGACACTTGCCTTTGGATTTAACTCCGATATCTCCGCCAGTATGTCGTGAAACGTTTTCGCTTCTTTCGAATTCTCCACATCCTCTCCATAATACCTTTTTCCAGCTATACTCCTTGTCAAGATATTGAAAGTCACCTCAAAACAAACCGATCTCATATTTATTGG
This sequence comes from Gentiana straminea, assembly GCA_036785695.1. Taxonomy (NCBI): domain Eukaryota; kingdom Viridiplantae; phylum Streptophyta; class Magnoliopsida; order Gentianales; family Gentianaceae; genus Gentiana; species Gentiana straminea. Next base: position 3,597,360 of record JAVUPR010000312.1, on the reverse strand, counting down.
CCCATTACTTAGACGAAAGATCTTACGAATCAAAGATCGGACTTCCTCGATCCGAATCCCGGATAACATTTGTAGTTTATTAGAAGATAGGACCTCAAGGGAGGATATTTTACGGAGATTTCTCCAATGTTCACCATAGGATGACCAAGGCATGCTAGTATAGTTATAACCAAAGTATTTCCCATTGAGGAAACTAGGCCGGTTCGCAAAGATTACATCGTTTTTCGTGAAGCATTCCTCGGCCGCCAACGGCGAAGAAACGAGCACAACGGGAACACAACCGAGCTGTAGATGAACAACAGGGCCGTGTTTAATTGACAGCTTTTGCAAGGACTTGTGAAAGGGCTTTTTCAATAGGTAGAGATGGCCGATTAAGGGCAGTGAAGGAAAAGGGGAAGGTGGAAAGTTTTGAATTTTGCAGAGGAAACGATTGGTGAAAATTATGAGAGTGAGGAAGATCACAGAAAGAGAAAGCAAGCTGTATAGAATCTCCATTAAAAGAAGTCATGTGGCCTTTCTTGCTCAATCCGGTTTATTTGTATAGATATTCGATAAAAAGTACAAAATAGTTTCATTTTTATTCAAAAAGGGCCAAGGGCAAGTCATTTTCCTATAACAAGAATGTCGCAAGATAATATTGAATAATAAAAATACACTTTTTTTTTACATTAATAAAAATACACTTTTACTTTGTGTTTATCTATCCAAAATAGGAAAAATAAAAAATAAAAAACGGGAAATTCGAAAACTACCATTTTTCCAAAATTAATACAAAAAATCAACACAAAATAAAAAGCGGAGCCTATCCCCTGTCTTAAGATAGACGATATCGCCATTAAATTATTCTCATGTACGCTCAAGATGAGCGGTCACGCACTTTGACGATTGGCGAAATCGCCAATAAATTGCCCAAGTTTAACAAAACACAAATTTTTTCTCACTTTTAAACAGATTTTTAGTTTTTTCTTCTATTAAACTCGTTATTTTGATATTATACACCAATTGTCGTGCTTGTTTGTCCAACACAAGTGTGAATAACATTTTTTTTTGGAAAATGGTAACAATTTATTTTTACGCTAGTGATTATGTTATGACTACTATCAATCAATATGTCATATATAATATCAAAATCAATGATATAAAAGTATATTGCGTCGTTTATTATATTTATTTTGTTGTGACACTAACTTTAAGGAATAAAACGTTTCACTCCTCGTGGTTTGCCAATTGATTTATAACTTTGCCAATCAAAATCAATGTGATATATACGTTTTTGAATGATAACTTTGAATTTTCACACATGTGTTGGACAAAAAATGAACAACAGTTGGTGTGTAAGTATATATCAAAATAATGAGTTTAATGGAAAAAATAGCAGAAAATTCATTTTAAAGTGAAAAAATGTGCGTTTTTTGTTGGTTTTTTTCCGTAACATTCTGTTTTGTTTTGGGATGACGACATTGTTAAATCATCATTAGTTCATATGTACGCCAAGTGTGAAAACATTCAAAATTTTGAAAGTTTAAGGTTAACAAATGTTTTAAAGATTTTGAAACATTTGCTCAACCTTTTCAAATATTTGAAAAGATTGATGTTAACTCATTGGTTCAAACCTTTTAAACCAATTGACATGCCATAAGGCATGCCAATGATTCAAACCTTTTGAGCCATTGGTGTAACGCCCGTTCCCGGATACCGAGTCCTTATCGGAAAACAATATTCGGCATATATAAAATTAAATAAATCTAATATTATACGTAGATCTCTACGTCGTCGTATCGAGTTAACCAAATGGAAGCTAAAGATACTCGGGTGAAAACCGTAAAAGGTACCAGATAACATTGACATCCAACTAAAAAGGTAGAAAAAAGAACTTACAACAATGAAATAACTTACATTGTACGATATCTTACAACAAAGCAAACCTTATCTTACAACAAGTCTTAGAAAAGAAAGTACAACAAGTCTTGAAATTTGAAAATACAACATAGTTCAATGTTTAACATAATTAAAAAAAAAAAGCTTCAAGTCCTAGCATAGCATGATCAAATATCATCCTCAAAATCATCACAATCTGGCTCAACATGTACATCTTCTCCCACAAAGCAAACAGACAAATATGCAAAGAGTAAGTACAGAAGTACTTAGTAAAAGGTAGAAGATATCGAACAATCATGCTTTATAACTAAAGACAAACGTTTTATTATTATTAAGTTGTCTTTATGAACACGGCTCAAACTCTAGGGTTCACTTCATGCTCATCAACATGAAATGAGATCCTACTTTCTCTCTAACTTAGCTTATCTTTGTTATATCAGTATTCAAGGGCACTACGCATGGTGCTACTCACCACGAAACAATAGATTGCAACTTATTAGTGGATCACACCAATAGCCACGGGCTAGTCCCGATAGGGTGTGTGTTCGGCGAAGTCCCTCTACTCCTGGTGCCGCTCAAGGGCCAGCAGAGTTACTCACTTTATACTGACCACACTACACATCGGGATATAGACTTGTGCCTTACCAAGAATAACATGATTTTTAGGCTTTTAACTACACAAGTACGTATGTTAGTAATTGTTAACTAGTCACCTAAGTAGTTTCAAGTAAAATATCATCTAACATTCTACTCCCTCATCTTAGACATCTAGACAATCCTACCACATACACAAACATTGATGAATACTAACTCATCAAAGCACAAAGCCAAGCTTAGCTTCCAACGGCCCGAACTTTAACAAAGAATCTACTCGCTGCCGGAACTAATCGTATTAGAAGCTTACTCTAGGCTTTTTCATCATCATTTAACTTGTTTTTATCATTATATTAAGGTTAGGAACTAATCCCAACTTACTACACTTGAAAATACGTAAAAACGGGTAAAACAGCATTTCCGGCCCATGGATCATAGGCCGGCGCCTATGGCACAACATAATACTCTAATCTCTCTGTATATGATAGGCCATGGCCCATAAAGGGATATGCATGCACCTATGGTTACCAGGAAGCATTTTTCTGCCTTTTTGATCCAAACAACCCCAAACAATGTACAATCGATTCTAACACATCAAATACACCAAAACAAAAATATTCAAGCACCAAAACATCAATAAACATGTACCAAACATGCTATATTTGGTACTGGGTCGGAAGTACTATAGTGACAAGCAAGGTCAATCCCACAAGTAATCAATCAAATACCAAAGTCAATATCAAACTTAGTTTAGGTCAACCGATGATGAAACACGTGTTAATTACACTAACACTAAATAAATACTAAAAGCAATAAGGAAAGAGACGGCCAAACCATAATCCAAGTAACTACTTTTGCCCCTTTAATTGAGAACCAAGAATGCGATTCAACCAACCAACAATCCTAAGGTTTCTACCGACAAATCTATGGGCGCAAACTCCTAAAGTGGTGCTAGACGCCAATGCAACAATTTAACAACCTTTGCTCACTTCAACGGTCTGCCTTTTAGGATTTAATTGACCGAAACAAGATTAAGTACTAGAGCCACTCGATTCTCACCGATAATCCACATTACGTAATCGAATCTAAACAACTCGGTCAATTAGACATAATGATCTTAGAACCCATTTTCCCACACCCTTCCGTAACATAAATTTATAAAAGTAGTGGGTGATCATGAACTAGGTGTACAATCTAATTTTAGCATTAAGAACAAGTTCTAAGACACAAATGCATTGATAAATCAACAATAAACACTACATATATTCTCAATTTCATCGATTAGAGGGGGCTTTCATCAATTTTCCCATGATTTGGCTATGTAATGGCCTAGCTACTCATGATAATGAATAGAACAACAATCAAAGCCATAAAAATGAAAACCAAAGTAAAATTGATTACCCACAAGAACAAAACTGAATTTGATCCAATCTTGTCACAAGATTGATCCAAAGATCAAATCTAAGCTAAATTTACCTAAGTATAAGTTAAAAGTGAAGAAAGGATGAAATCTAGGGTTGAAAAGTGTAAAAGTCGGCCTAAAGCCTCTCTAAGCATGAGTATCCCCACAAAAATGTCGTCAAAATTATAGAGCACTCCACGAATAAAACTACTCTCTGGAAATATTCTCTGATTGCTTCTGGTGCTCGCCTTGCTAGGTGGCATGCTCCAAACTGGATCAGGATCAGGCAGAATGCTCTCTATTTCCTCTGGCGCGCACTTGGTGTGTTGTGGTATGCGCCAAACTTGCTGAAACTTGGACAAAACACTCTGGTTCTTTTTCTTCACTTTTCTTCACCTCTTCCATTCTCGAGCTTTGGTTATGCCTCATTAAACATTAGGTCTTGTCTCTGGGGCTCACGAGTCACCTACACCCTATGTCACAACATTGAAAAGCATATTGAGCGTAATTTCGCAAGATAGATCTGGATAGGGCTCAAAATTGGGCTATTGTCATCTAATAATGCTAAGGTTTCCCATTTATTTGACGATGTATGATCGCGTGTAAGTCGGTGATACTATCAAGAGGACTAGGTTAATCGTAGTATAGCAAGGTGAGTCAAGGTCAATCCCATAGAGGATATTATTTTAGGGAAATTATAAGGTGGAGACTCCCATATGAAGAGACACTTATGTGGCTTCATCTAGACCACACAGTTTCATTTTGCAATGAAACTGCATGGTCCAGATGAAGCCACATAGGTGTCTCTTTATATAAGAGTCTCCACCTTAGAATTTCTCATTATTTAAAGGGGTCGCGGGCTAGAAGGACAAAATAAGATACAAAATAGGAAAAAAGGACAAGAAAAAAAGATAGTGCTTGAGAAGGACAAAAACGCGCCTGTTTCTACATGTGTTACTACATGTTGCTACAATCACATGTAGTAACATGCGCGTTTTTGTCCTTCTCAACCACTATCTTTTTTTCTTGTCCTTTTTTCCCATTTTAGATTAAAAACAGTCCTCCACAACCTTTAATATTATTTAAATATGTTAAACACAACCACGAATTTATATGTTAACCAAAAGGGTGGTCTTTGACTGACAGCTGCCTTTCGTAGTGCTAAACCAGTCCTTAACCGACAGTGTATCGGGTCAAACTGTAGTGCTAGTATGGTGAGTCAGAGTGTCGAATCCTCAGGGAACTTGGTAATTCTTCTAAGTGTGGTTAAACACCAAAGAGCTGTTATTAACTCGATCTAAATCGCAATTTTATAACACAGATCACTACTATTCTAGTCAACATAAAATAAATGCGTAATTTAAAAGTTATTCTAATATAATATATATATATAGATATATAAATATATATAGATGTACATAAATTGCAAAGTATATATATAGATATAAATATATAGATACCAATATATAGATCTAGCAAAGTTTATATAATTGATTTATACGATCTTTTCAGTAGACGGAATGTGCTCGATCTTTCCTTACATATTAAGTCCAATTGAGTAAATGAAACGGTGCACTCCTGAGGTTAACAATTCCTCCTCACACGAGCGTATGAAATTGTCATATGTCATTGTCATCAGTTCAATCTCCACAACTGTCCCATGCTAATCTCAGTTAGTCTGAACAGGTACCGAGTACAAATCTACCCCGGATAAAAGAGGTTATTCCGTTTGTTAGACGGCCGATGTTATTCAAAAGGCTCCGGTTGTCAGGCGGATCGTTTTAACTTTCCAGTGTTAGTTTCAATTAAACCGTTGATTTTAACATTATTATGATCTCGAGCACAATTTTAATAAGATTAATCTTTCCCAAGACAAATCTGCCCCCGGGTAGGAAATAGGATTCCATAGTCACGCTTTCGCACGGCCAATTTTACCCTCCGGTTTTTCTATCTTTTATCTCATATCCTAACTTCTCTGGTCAGTTCATCGTTAGGTTATATGGTACGATTCATCTTGGTTAATTACGTCAATCCGAATATTATAAATATGTTACAGAATAGAAAAAGATTCAATTAACTCAATTTTAATTAGACGGCATTTCTTTACCGAAAAGATCGAAATAAAACGATTACATAACTTTGGCTAGTTATTAGAGTTAGCCTAAAAACATTATAACAACGAAAAAGATAAAAACAAACATAAATACTTAAGAAAAGTTACCCGATTACAAATGCTGAATCAGAGTTGTATTCTTCCGGATATTACGACGACTTCATCAACACCGAACTTCTGATAATTTCTCGAGCATTACAACGATACTACGAGATTATTATTTTTGGCTTAAGGCCTATTTACAAACTACGAAATAAAAAGAAAACAAAGAGGAGAAGATATATATATATATGATATGGTTTATATATATTGGTACCTCGACTCTGTTTGCAAATGAGCTCTTTATATAGAAGTGAAGTCCTTGGCCGGACCGGGCCGGTGTAATGATGATCTCCACCTTCTTGATTACAATCGCATGTGCGGTGATAATTATATATATATTTATATATAATTATTAAACTTCTAAAATTCATATCTCGAGTTCTGGATCTCCAAAAATCATGATTCAAGCGGCATCGGAAAGCTCTCGGGAAAATCTACAACTTTCGTGAAGGACTCTTCTTCAGATAACGTCGTTTTGATGAGCCATTCATTTGTCGAAGACATTTCTCGATTACCACTTAACCAAATTGATTGGCCACTTGACCACTTAAGCTTGCGACACTCTCTAAATCCTTCCGAGATATAATTATACTTCAACATGTCGATTCTCGGGGTCTCGGTTTATAAATCTGCAATAAAATACCACAAATACCCACGTAAATCTGACACGACACTCCGATTTACTAAAATCGGTACAAAATGATAACTTTTTTACTATTATTACTAAGTTTTACTACTAACTACTCTAAATTATAAAGATTAACATTTCATACTATTTATACCATAATTTCATATATTTTATATAGAATTCGTTGATAAAACATAATAATATAACGTATTTTTAATCATATAAAAGTAGTATATCAACTACTCCCCACTTAAATTTTTGATCGTCCTCGAAAAAAATAAGCGGTAATAAAAGATAATATAATTGATCGATTATAATTTTTAATGTAATTTATATTGTCAATATTATAAATATATTATTTATTCTAATTTAAAATCGTAAGAAGACAGAAAGTGTATATAACTTAAATAACTTAAACATTAAATATTATTTAGATAAAATTGTACATGTAATACTTAATAAATATAAATAAAATATCAGAATTATTTTTAATCGTAACTATTATGAAATTCTGGAATCGGAAACTCGGTCAGGTAGTCGACAAAAATGACTTATAGAGTTTAGGCTCAAGATGTTGGTTAATCAGAAAAAAGGAAATCAAAAAGAGAAAGAGACAAGTCGTACGTACCTACATCTTCATATTCTTGATCAAAAAATAATCATCGATTAATAATATCTCTTTTTTTTTTTTTTCAAATTTTCTCTTTTTTTTTTGTTTTGGATTAAGAACTAAAAGCGTGAGTGTGTGTAGAAAATCAAACTTACAAGCATTTCTTCATCAAGATTAATCGGAGTACTACTCTTTCGATCGAAAATTACAAGTCCGGTTTCCTTAAACTTGTAATCATTCTTGAGATCTTATGATTCGACTTTTTCTTTTTCATTCGGTGCCTTCACTCCCAGCAATAGGACATTTCGAGATAATACCCTAGCTGGACGTCTATCATCAGGCAATCGGGAGCTTCTAACCTCATAGTGATATAGGACATTTCGTGATAATACCCTACTCACTCAAATCATTGGTAGCTACAACCGATATGTTCTTAATTAAATTTTTTTTTTCTCGATCACAGATAAGGAAGATACCTGGTATTTGATTAATTCTGTGTAAATATGGTGCTTCGTTCTTAATTTAGAATATTAATATATCCGAGCTTATTACCAAAATCGACTATCTTGCAAGTGTCATGAGGTAAGATCGAATGTACTAACACTTATCTAATTTTTCCAATCTCAGTATATACCAAAACTTAGCTTTTATGTCTTCATCTCTTCTTATAAGTACGTACAAACTTGCGGTATTTTCAAGGAAATGTAGACCAAAATTAGCTAAAGCTTGGTTATTTAATCACAATTGACAATTTCGAGTGAGGTCTTGATCACTCTAATCAATGCTGATATAAGAACAAAAATTGGAAATTTAGGTAGGCTATTTGGCTATAGTTATATTTTTGTGGTGCCAAAAATCGACATCCCTAGTCCAATTCCAAACTCATAATTCATATTGAAAAAATTATTCTAAAAATTTTACTTATAATTATCAACATACTTATATAATTTCATAAAAACAATATCTAATATTAATTACTCAATTATATAACTTAAAATCTTATTAAAATCTAAATTAGACATAAAATATGATTAAAATATATCTAATATACTTTACTTATTTAAAAACTTATTATTCCAAATTATATCATTTTTATTCATAATATATATTAAATTAAAAATAAGTAATAAATGTTTTTGATAATTTAATAATTTATAACTATTTTCGAAAATTTTAATGAATTTTCTAACCTAACTCTTACTCCCCACTTACGAAGTGGCATCGTCCCGATGTTCAATGAGTATTAAATAAGTAGGTTGGAAAATAAAATTAAAATTATCTATTATCGTTATTATTCCGATTTTAATTTTAGCGTATACTAATTATATCATTAAATAACAAACAAACTTAAAAAGCTGAGACATATATATATTAAACAAACTAGAAAAAAAAAAAAAAAAACTTCAAACTTAACTTAATTTAACTTATTAAAACTTAAACATCATCAACAAACCACCAACAAACTATCTAGATCGTAGACGAACATCCCGGTGTATCAACCGGCAATAATCCAACTCGACTATCTCTAGACGGAAAAATCTCATCCGTCTCCAGCTCTCCCACTCCACTCATCTGAGTACACAGGCGCGAAATCAACCAAGAATTAGGCATATGTTTCCCCTTACTACCTCTCGTGATTGCAAACTCCAACACCGTCCTTTGAATCAAAATTCCCCAATCGACAAATACACCAACTGTCAAAGCATACAACAGAAGGATTTCATCATCACTAAGGCTCCCGTGAACAAAATTTTTACTTTTTCCGATTTTTTTTTTTTACTTTTTATGATTTTTTGATAAAAATTTTAATAAAACTTATAAAATTTAGTTAAAACCTTAAAAATAATTTTATAACAATTTTAAAAGCCTAATAAAATCTTTATAACACTTAAAAAGCTTATAAAAATTTATATTAATTCTTATAAAATCTAAATTAAAAACTTTTATAAAACTTTTATAAAACTCCTCAAATTTCATAAAGATCCAATTTTATAAAATTTTCAGAAGTTATGCGAAAATTTTATAAAATAAAACATAAGAAAAGACTCGAAACTTAAGGGGTTCCTGATTTTTCGATTTCTAAATCTTCCGAGTTCGATATAACGCTCAATCAACCTAACTCCTAAAAACGAGGCATTTGAATTATCTCTCGGAATTCCATCGGGATTTTCGGATAACCACCTAATCGTTCCCTTCCTAACAATATTCAAACACTCATCCCGGGATTTGGTTGTGTTTTTCCCACGTCGTCCAACATGTTCACTTTTTCCACAGATTCTACATCTCATCGAAACTTTGCCCTTCTTTTCATCGCACTCCTTGATGTTCTATTACAAACTTCTTTCAATCTCGATCTCTCTCAACAATTTCTTGTTTTGTTCAAAAACTAAAGCTTCTATAGCAAACGCGACATCTTTATCTAGGCCTAATTTCAAAAGTAAAATAAAAACTCCTATTCTATCTAAAAAAAGGCATCCAGTTCTTTTACGTCTATCCGGTAAAAGACGAAAAGAGTTTAAACATAATTAAAAATACAGAAAAGTAGAGTAAAGATAGATAGTACCTGGTATTCGGCTGATTCCAGTTTCTCTACTTTTCAGTTCTTTTGTGTTTCTCTGCTTTTTCAATTTGTCGGGGGATTAATCAGTAGCATTATTTTTTTTTTCAGTGTGATTCCTTCTCCCTCCACAAATAACTTTACTCTGTGGCCATTGGCTATAAAAGTTGTATTTCCATCAGTTAGTTCAACATCTCCAGATTTGTAAACCCGTGTTACCTTAAATGGACCTGTCCATCTTGATTTAAGCTTACCTGGAAACAACTTTAAACGTGAATTGTACAAAAGCACTCGATCACCTACATGGAACTCACGTTTAAAGATTCTTTTATCATGAAAAGATTTCGTGCGTTCCTTGTAGATTCGAGCATTTTCATAAGAATCGAGACGAAACTCTTCTAATTCTCGTTAATTGAAGCAATCTATGATCACCGACAAATTTTTAGGATCGAAATTCGAAATCTAATAGCCCGAAGGCTCGGTGTTCTAACCGAACCTGGGAGATGACAAGACTTACCAAAGACTAGCTTATAGGGAGAACAACCAATTGGTGTTTTAAAAGGCGTTCGTACGCCCATAATGCATCATCTAATTTTACTTGCCCAGCTTTTACGATTTGAATCAACTGTTTTTTCCACGATTCTTTTGATTTCTCTATTTGATACCTCTACCTGTCCACTAGTTTGCGGATGATAGGGCGTTCCTAACTTATGTGTTACACCATATTTTTCAACTATCTTAGTAAATGGTCTATTACAAAAATGTGAACCTCTATCACTAATGATAGCCCTCGGAATTCCATATCTGGTAAATATATTCTTTTTAAGGAATCGTATGACAACTTTGGTATCATTAGTGGGAAGAGCTTCAGCTTCTACCCATTTCGAAACATAATCTACCATTACAAGAATAAATCTTTTCCAAAAGATATAGGGAAAGGTCCCATGAAATCTATACCCCAAACATCAAATAACTCACATTCTAAAATAGGTTGCATAGGCATTTCATGTTTTTTAGATACATTTCCCCATTTTTGACAAGACTCACAAGATTTAACATACTTATAAGCATCTCTATATAGTGTAGGCCAATAAAAACCACATTGTAAAACTTTAAAAGCAGTTTTCCAACCTCCATGATGACCTCCCGCCTCACGATCATGACAAAATGATAAAACACTTAAAATTTCATTATCGTGCACACATTTTCGATTATCCCATCCGAATATTTACGGAAAAGGTCCGGTTCCTCCCGGTAATAAAATTTCAAGTCATAAAAGAACTTCTTTTCTCGTTGCCAAGTCCAATGAGACGGAATATAGTCACGGGTTAAGTAATTAATGATATCTCCAAACCAAGGTGAAATTTCCTTAGAAGGAATTCTATTTTTTAATAACGCATGGTTGAAGGAGTATCTATTCTAAACAATTGTTCATCAGGAAATGAATCTTTAATTTCAATTCCTATTTCTTCCTCATTTTCCATTCTACTTAGATGATCTGCTACTACATTCTCACTTCTTTTTTTATCTTTAATTTCAATGTCAAATTCTTGAAGTAAGAGAATCCATCTAAGAAGATGAGGTTTAGCATCTTTCTTACTCAGTAAATACTTCAGGGCTGAATGGTCTGTATAAATTATTACCTTAGAACCAACAATATACGATCAAAACTTATCTAAGGCAAAAATCACAGCCAACAATTCTTTTTCTGTAGTTGCATAATTTAGTTGAGCTGCGTTTAATGTGTGGGATGCATAGTAAATAGCTTTGAGAATTTTGTTATATCTTTGACCTAAGACAGCTCCTACAGCTAAATCACTCGCATCACACATAATCTCAAACGGCAAACTCCACTTTGGTGCTACTAACACTGGTGCAGTAGTCAACCTCGCTTTTAAGGTCTAAAAAGCTTCCATACATTTACTATCAAAGTTAAAAAAAGGTACTTCCTTTTCAAGTAAATGACTTAGAGGCTTTGCTATTTTTGAAAATTCGGCAATGAACCTTCTATAAAAACCTGCATGTCCGAGAAATCCTCTTAGGGTTCTTAAATTAACTGGTGGAGGTAAATTTTCAATTACTTCGACTTTAGCTTTATCAACTTCAATACCTTCTTCAGAGATTCTCGTGACCTAAAACAATCCCTTCGATACCATTAAGTGACATTTTTCCCGCTTTAGTACTAAATTGGTATCTTCACGAGCGTTGTAACACTCGTTCTAAGTGTAACAAACAAACATCAAATGAATCTCCGTAAACACTAAAGTCATCCATAAAAATTTCTAAGAATTTCTCAACCATATCAAGAAATATAGCCATCACACACCTTTGAAACGTAGCCGGTGCATTACATAAACCAAACGGCATTCTTTTATAAGCAAAAGTTCCATAAGGACAAGTGAAAGTAGTTTTTTCTCTATCTCCCCGCTTGCAATGAATATCGTAAATATCCTGAATAACCATCTAAGAAACAGTAATACTTATGTCCACTTAAACGTTCCAACATCTGAACTATGAATGGAAGTGGATGGTGATATTTCTTAGTATGATCATTTAGTTTTCTAAAATCAATGCACATTCGATAACCGGTAATCTCTCTAGTCGGAATCCATTCATTCCTTTCATTCTCTTTCACTGTGAAACCTCCTTTCTTTGGTACCACTTGAGTTGGACTAACCCATTCACTATCTGATATGGGAAAAATTATCCCTATTTCTAATAGCTTAATGACCTCTTTCTTAACAATTAACTGCAAATTTGGGTTGAGGCGGCGTTGCGGTTGAATACAAGGTTTAGCATCTTCCTTCGAATTATCTTATGAACGCAAATCTCGGGGCTAATACCTCGAATATCGGCAACTCGTCCATCCAAAAGCTTTCTTATGCTTTTTCAACATTCTAAGTAATTGATCTTCTTGTTGCTCAGTTAAAGATGATGAAATAATAACCGGTAATAGATTATTAGTTTCAAGAAAAGCATATTTTAGATTTAAAGGTAACGGTTTCAATTCCAGATTCTTTGGTGGATCTTCCAGTGATGGTTTAAGAACTGGTCCTTCTAGTTCTAATTCCAAATACTTATGCCATGATGGTTTAAAAGTAAAACTTCCTTTATCTAGAGAAAGAATTATCTCTTTCATTTCGGTGTCTTTCTCATCTTCCTTATAGATAGACGAGAGTTAAGCATTCTTCTAATCTGTCTTCAAAAGTTGGTAATCGATTATCATAGACGAATGAATATCTTCTATAAAAGAACATGATTCGGTGATTTGTATGGATGGTTCATAGCTTTGAAAATATTGAAAGTAACTTCATCTTCATTGACTCTCGAATTAATTCTCCTTTCGGACATCTATTAAAGTTCTTCCCGTAGCTAGAAATGGTCGACCTAAGATAAGTGGCGCCGAATATCCTTCTTCCATTTCCATAACTACAAAGTCTACCGGAAAATAGAACTTGTCTACTTTAACCAATACGTCCTCAATAATTCCTTTAGGATTTTTAATCGATCTATCTCGCCATCCGCAGTCATTTCGCTTTTAGTAAGCTTTCCTATGCCTAGCTTCTTATAATCCTCATAAGACATGAGATTTATACTAGCTCCAAGATCACATAAGACCTTCTTAAACAGAAATCCTCCAATTTCACATGGAATGGTAAAACTTCCAGGATCTTTCAATTTAGGCGGTAACTTATGCTTTGCAAAGCTGCAACGCCTTCATTTAGGCATATATTCTCATATTCCTCTAATTTTTTCTTGTTTGACGAATATCTTTCGAAACTTTCCATAAGCGGGCATACTATTTAGAGCTTCGATAACGGGGATATTAACATGAATATGACGAAAAGTATCAAGGAAACGAGCATACTTTTGATCGCTTTTAATCTTTTTAATTTGATCTTTAGGTGGGTAAGGTAAAGATTCTAAATCTACAACCTTTGATCCCAAAGTCATTTTCTCTTTTCCTCTCTCCTTAAACCTTTGAGTATTACTTGATCGCCAAGTATCGGTTCTTGAATTTTTTCTTTTAAAACATTCCCCGAATCAATCTCTACTCCGATTCCTTCAGCTTCTTCCCGTTTTTCATCCTTGTTTTCATTATCCTCTACTCTAACATGTTCCTTGAATAAATTCCTTAAATCTTTATCCATGGGATCTTTCAAAATCCTAGGGATTTTTACCCATTTCTCACCTTCATTCTCGTGTTCCAAACTTCTATTTCTTTTCAAGAAATTCTCTATAATTTCTTCTTCCTCATCGTGAATTCAATTTCATCTTTAGTTCCATCATTTTTTCCATCTAAATCATTTTCTACTTCATTATTCCCGAAGTTTTCTACTCCATTACTACCACGAGTTTTCTACTTCTCGTAACTACAACATTTACCTCTCTTGGGTTTCTTTCGCATTGCTTGGTAATCCTCCGGTGGTCTACCGTTGTTACGTTCACCTTCCCTACTCAAATGATCTTCCATATTCCTCAATGAGGCTTCTATAGTTCTCATTCGGTATCATGTCCACTCATAGATGTTTTCATTGTACTCATATCTTTAGTGGATCTGTACCAATAGAAGTCATCATTGTTTCCATATTCTTAGCTTGAGTAGATACTACACCCATCATATTTTCCATTAGTTTTTCCCATTTTTCAACTCCTTCGCAGTTGAGTTGAACTTTGAGTTACCGGTATACTTTGAGTGGTATGTTGAGGATAGGATCTAGTAATGATTGTAAATTCGATTAGATGTGTTTTCTTGATAAACTTGATTATTATTCCTATATGGGACCGGATATGGCGGTTGTCCTTGCTTACTAGGGTTTTCGGACCATCGATAAGTAGGGTGATCTCTTCTAATAGCATTAAACGAGTTTGAGTATGCATTGTTCAAATTCCTATGCTGCTGAAGAAAACTCACCTCCTCTCTTGAATATCCTATTGGTTCTTCATTCCCTATTGACATATTATCCTGATTTGAGTATTCAGTTGGTGTACTATTTTCTGAACTTTGGTTTTTCTTTGACTGTAGGCCATCAAATTTCCTACTCAAATTTTCTAAATGTGCTAGAACTTCCGTATTAGATGTACATTCTCCCCGCAAAAGCTACTTTTCCGGTGCTAGAACCGGTTTCCCACATTCTCGTTATTTTTGGAAATCTTTTCTATAGCATCGTAAACTATTTGAGCTTCACTCATCATTAAAGAACCACCACATGCATGATCTACATCCGCACGTGAATCTTTTCTTAATTTACGACGAAAAAAGTTGAATTTGCATATCTAAGGAATAACCATGGTCGGGACAGCTCTTAACAATTTTTTAAATCTTTCCCAGGCATTCCCAAGCGTTTCTTCGCATCCTTGTCTAAAGTTAGCAACCTCGACTTTTAATTCCAAATTTCGTCCAGAGTGAAATATTGTTTCGTAAATTCGCTTGAATCTCCTCCCAACTAGTAAGTGAATGATGTGGAAGAGACATAAACCAATCTCGTGCTCGTCCTTTTAAAGAAAAAGGAAACATAGTCATCCTCGTTAATTCCTTATGAGCACCTTGACTTTTGGCCGTATTGCACAGCTTCTTCAAAAGATAGAGATGATGATGTGGATCTTCATCATCCTCTCCTAGGAATTGGGCTCTTGAGTCAATTAAACCAAAAAGATGAGATTTAATTTCGAAATTATTTGCTCCTTCATTGGGTAAAAGTATGGGATTATTATTCTGGTTTCTTCTTATGGTTTGATCACAGATAGGTCTCGGGTTTGGTGGGTTATTACGATTATTCTGGTTCCGATTCTGATTATTTCTATTATTATTATTATTATTATTATGGTTAACAGGGTTTTGTCCATGCCCTAGAGCATGTTCTAGCCCTTGTTCAGGTGTTTCATCACTGATTTCAGCCATTCTCGTATTTTTGTTTGAAGATGATTCGTCCGGATTTCCCCGACTAGTATGACCTCGTTTACTCTCTACTCTTAACTTGCCTTTCGTAAGTGTTTATGTCAGGCTTATAAGGAGTGAGTGGGGCCTTACCACTTCTGGTCATCAACTAACGAAAATAGAAAATAACACGAACTTGATAGTAGTAGAAAAAATTGGTAACTTACCTATAAGGTAAGTACCAACGAAAAATAAAATAGAAATGGGATAAGAAAAGTGTTGACTTATTCTCGAGAATTTTGAGCTAATACAAGTAGTAACCATAGACACAAAAAAAGAAATTAGCGACGTTCCCCGGCAACGGCGCCGTAAATCCGACAAATTTGCCTTTCGTAGTGCTAAACCGGTCCTTAACCGACGATGTATCGGGTCAAACCGTAGTGCTAGTATGGTGAGTCGAGTGTCGAATCCTCGGGGAACTTGGTAATTCTTCTAAGTGTGGTTAAACACCAAAGAGTCATTATTAACTCGATCTAAATCGCAATTTTATAACACGATCACTACTATTCTAGTCAACATAAAATAAATGCGTAATTTAAAAGTTATTCTAATATAATATATATAGATATATAAATATATATATAGATGTACATAAATTGCAAAGTATATATATAGATATAAATATATAGATACCAATATATAGAGCTAGCACAGCCAAAGTTTATATAATTGATTTATACGATCTTTTCAGTAGACGGAATGTGCTCGATCTTTCCTTACATATTAAGTCCAATTGAGTAAATGAAACGGTGCACTCCCGAGGTTAACAATTCCTCCTCACACGAGCGTATGAAATTGTCATATGTCATTGTCATCGCTTCAATCTCCACAACCGTCCCATGCTAATCTCGCTTAGTCCGAACAGTACCGAGTACAAATCTACCCCGGATAAAAGAGGTTATTCCGTTTGTCGACGGCCGATGTTATTCAAAAGGCTCCGGTTGTCGGGCGGATCGTTTTAACTTTCCGGTGTTAGTTTCAATTAAACCGTTGATTTTAACATTATTATGATCTCGAGCACAATTTTAATAAGATTAATCTTTCCCAAGACAAATCGCCCCGGGTAGGAAATAGGATTCCGTAGTCACGCTTTCGCACGGCCAATTTTACCCTCCGGTTTTTCTATCTTTTATCTCATATCCTAACTTCTCCGGTCGGTTCATCGTTAGGTTATATGGTGCGATTCATCTTGGTTAATTACGTCAATCCGAATATTATCAATATGTTACGTAATAGAAAAAGATTCAATTAACTCAATTTTAATCAATTTTAATTAGACAGCATTCCTTTACCGAAAAGATCGAAATAAAACGATTACATAACTTTGGCTAGTTATTAGAGTTAGCCTAAAAACATTATAACAACGAAAAAGATAAAAACAAACATAAATACTTAAGAAAAGTTACCCGATTACAAATGCTGAATCAGAGTTGTATTCTTCCGGATATTACAACGACTTCATCAACACCGAACTTCTGATAATTTCTCGAGCATTACAATGATACTACGAGATTATTATTTTTGGCTTAAGGCCTATTTACAAACTACGAAATAAAAAGAAAACAAAGAGGAGAAGATATATATATATGATATGGTTTATATATATTGGTACCTCGACTCTGTTTGCAAATGAGCTCTTTATATAGAAGTGAAGTCCTTGGCCGGACCGGGCCGGTGTAATGATGATCTCCACCTTCTTGATTACAATCAGCATGTGCGGTGATAATTATATATATATTTATATATAATTATTAAACTTATAAAATTCATATCTCGAGTTCTGGATCTCCAAAAATCATGATTCAAGCGGCATCGGAAAGCTCTCGGGAAAATCTACAACTTTCGTGAAGGACTCTTCTTCAGATAACGTCGTTTTGATGAGCCATTCATTTATCGAAGACATTTCTCGATTACCACTTAACCAAATTGATTGGCCACTTGACCACTTAAGCTTGTGACACTCTCTAAATCCTTCCAGAGATATAATTATACTTCAACATGTCGATTCTCGGGGTCTCGGTTTATAAATCTGCAATAAAATACCACAAATACCCACGTAAATCTGACACGACACTCCGATTTACTAAAATCGGTACAAAATGATAACTTTTTACTATTATTACTAAGTTTTACTACTAACTACTCTAAATTATAAAGATTAACATTTCATACTATTTATACCATAATTTCATATATTTTATATAGAATTCGTTGATAAAACATAATAATATAACGTATTTTTAATCATATAAAAGTAGTATATCATTGACCAACATAAAAGAAAATTAAATAAAAGAGATGCAAATAAACCAAGAATCAATTATGTATTGAAAAGACATTTACCAAACTATTCACAACATACATGATCCGTATTTTATGTGTAATTAAGCTATGGGTGCAATCCTATAATCTAGCCAATCTTCTGTATTGATTAAACAGCTGGCCCTATGTGCATTTAACCTACCTAGGTTGTATTAACATCACACGCATTAAGTATTAAGGATGTCGGGGTGAACAGAAACCTCATTTAGGCAGCCACATAAAATGTTTGGTAGTACCTAAACGAGCGATTAATTATGTCCAGTTTCACACTTCAACAGAGTTCTATCAGGAAAAACCACGAAGATGAATACCTGACTATCCAGATCTAACACACGTAAGTTAAACCTGATAATCAGAAGTAGCTAGCGCCAATCCACATAATTAAGGTTTACTAGGTGTCACGCCGCGGCGGTAAAACCGCTGCCGTGGTGAGGGCGGTGCAACCTATAACTCCGCATTTTCATATTAACAAATCAAGCAATAATCAAGATCAAGGTTTGTTTATATACTACCTACTTTGGTTAATTGCAAGTATAGTTTAGATCTATCACAAGAACAATCATTGTAATATTCCGATTTTCGGGAAAGGATAGACTTGTCAGTTTGCAAAAACGAAATATTATTATTTCTTTTCTTTTATTGGAGTTAAGTTATGTGACAACTATATATATATATATATATATTTAATTTTTTTTTCAAAATTTATATATATATATATAATTAAAGGAAAAATCTAATGTAATGGTAATCAAAGGGTAATTAAGGAAAAAGGGGAATAATTAGGAAATAGTATTTAAGGAAAAATATAATCAGTTATTCCCATAACCTAATTAAGTTTCAGAAAAATTCCTACGCTCTCTCTTTTCACGTTGGAGAGGAGAAGAAAGAGGTTGAGAGAGTTCTTCAAAATTCTAAAGCGTTACTGAACCGTTTTCAGATCAGACTAGAGATTTGGAATTGTCGTGAGAAGGACATCGTTTGGGATATCAAGCTTTTTGGAGTTTCTACAGTCTTTTCAGATCTTGGAATTTGGATTTGCTTGCAAACACGTAAGAGGCTCTTCCTATGATTTTGATGATGGTATATAAGGTTTAGATCGATGTTTTAAGACGTTTAGATGCTAGAAATTGTGTCTTTTCGTTGATTAAGGATCGTAGGTGTATTGGTATGATAAAGATATGTTTTCTACGATTTTCTGAGTTTATTTCAAAGCAAATTGTGTTGAAAACGGATTGAAAATCGTTAAGTGGCTGAAAGTTGAGTTTAGGGTTTTAGGCAGGATGCGCACGCATTCCCTGGAATGTAAGAAATGTCTAATTTTAAGATAACATTTTAATTAACAATAATTTATTATGGCTATGAATTAGACATTATTTATGGCCAGATCTTATGATCTGTCTTTAATGTGGACATATTATCTCCCATTAATACATATCTTATCTCTCATTAATATAGTAAATCGGTTACACGTTGGTTTATTAAATGTGAGTTAAAAGTACTTTCCTTGATGGGTGGAAATTAACCGCGGTTACTAAAATTGCACTTGGGTCCCTGGTCTAGCCTATATAAGCCTGTGATACCATTATTCTAGGGCATCCTGAAAGGAATAGACCACAAGACTCAATGAGCACTACACTTTTCATTATTCATTTGGGTGTTTATATTTCGGCATGAAGATGGAGGCATGAACATGAGATGGAGATATAACGGTGTTCAACATACATGGTAAATATGAATAATGATAGATATAGGTACGTTCCTTTCCGCTGTGCGTATTTTGTTGTGTACTCTGATATTGGATTCTAACATGTGGTATCGGAGCCTGCATAATCTCGAATGTTATCCGTTCCGGTACGTAGACCAAATAATGCCTTAAGCCACTCAGCCATACCTCCAAGTTGTTGATCGGAATGGAATTGGGTGTGCTGCCTATTTTCCGTGTTATTCGATTGTCATTGGATTGTTGATTTTGAAATGAAAATAAGGGTGTAAGTCATCGGTTGAGTATACAGAATTCATATATGTCCTTTCTTTTATTTTCTCCATCGCCCAAATGCTATAGGGGTTACGTTTGATTTTCCATCTTTTGACCCGACGAGTGAGCACTATGCTTTTCCTGTCAGAAAATATATATTTTTGGTTACGCTCTTTAGTGGTGGTGCTGGTGACATGTACAATTAATGATCTAGGTTTTGAGTTTGGGCTGAATATATATACTCTATTTGGTTTTGGTCATCTACATACGTTGTACATATAAATTTTCTGTTCAAACACAATTCTTTTGTCATTAACAATAGGTGTTTCAATTTATGATAGATGGTTAAGATTGACATAAAATCCCTGAGAAATTTTCCTGGCGTGTGGTTATTATTATTGATTATAATTTAATTGAGTAACTGCATGAAGTACGTGAAGATAATACTTCCAATTGTGAAATATATATATGTGAATCTTGTAGTTTGATTACTTAAATTAAATAATCTTCTTTTTTGTTATTAGCGTTATTAATTGCTATTGTGCTATCTATCTTTAGATTGTACATTATTTATTTATTTATTTTGTTAGGAAGATTATACTAATCAAACTTTTGTTTCACATGTAAAATGGTTTATCACATTTTGATGGTGATATAGTTTGATATATAATAATTTTGTGATCACATATAAATTTTGGTATAGTGATTGTTTTGAATTAATTAGTCTTCCGTTTTCTTTTATTACTAGCTAATTTATACGTATGTTTAGTAAATACATATTTTGTGTGGGGAGACTATAATAATGAAAGAATAATATATCAATTTTAGTAGCTGATATATAATGATGCATAAAAGATAAATCCTATATCGTTAAGCGAATAGCTTAAATTCATTGGTCTTTCCTATTTATATTTATAATATTAAATTGTTACGTTGTGCATTTTGTTTGCATATTTTGTTTTCTAGAAAGACTGTATGTCACAAAGATAGTATTTAATCACATTTAGTTAGTGATTAAATTATCGTTCATAAGGAAATTTAATCGCATTTCATTTTTGGGTTGTCACATAAAAGAGTAGTCACATAGGGACGAAGTGACTGAATATTATAAAATTATTTGTATCGACTATGTTGAATTTTTGTACCAGATATATATAGTGAGTTTGATCACATTTGCGATAGTGATTAAAAATGTGGCTCGTTAAGAAATTGGTCACATATATGTAAAGTGATTGTATATGGTTCTACTAGACGGATCATATAACTTTATGACATGTTATATTGCCTTTTGAATGGATCAATCGCAACATTAAGGAACATGTCTTATGGTTTTATCAGTTGTTTGAGTTTAGCCAAAGCGACTCATATGATTGATATATAATAATTAATCACATTATGAATAGCGATTTAATTATGACATATATACGTTGCAATGTTTTTGTGTGGCAATAGACATGTATTTTTAGACCACAGTTAGTATGAATAATGTCACGTAAAGGGCACTCCATCTTACACTTAGGAAAGCTAAAGCATCTTAAGTGTTCGATGAGTATATAACTTAATTACATTTTGTTAGTGATTAAACAATGACATATATTTTTTAATCATCTTGATGAGTGGTTGAATGTATTTATAACATTTTGTTGGTATTTGTATATTTTAGATAATGTCAGTATTTTAATTATAGTATCAAATGTTATGTCTGGTTAAAGCAGTCTGACATGTTGATACATTACGGTTGATTAAATAATTATGTTATTTACATTTGAATATTGTAATGATGACATATAATTTCCAACCTAAAGTAAAATGATAATTGGGCACTGTAATTCATCACATAATAGGTTATCACATCAAACATCTTAAATGTTTTTGTGTGATAATGAATTTTGATCACATATAGTACATTGGTCATATATGTGCTTGAGTATATAAGTGAATTGGGTTAAATTTTGGGTATCATGTCACATGATGATACTCTGTCTTACACTCGGGAAAGCCAAAGTGCCCCAAGTGCTTGGCGAGTATGATATTTGGTCACATTTAGTTTGATTATCAATAGTTGCATATATTTTTTGGTTCCATTATGTCACATGAAGATTCTATGTTTTACACTCGAGAAAGCCAAAGAATCTTTAGTGTTTAACGAGAATAAAATTTTATCACAATTTTTTTTTTCGGTGATTAAATAGTGACATTTGTCAATCACGTTTTGATTTGTGATTACATTTTTGTTATTTTTTGGAAATTAATTTATAGATGGTTATCCGGCCCCAAAGGGAGGTGACTATTTTTAAGATTAATTGAGATAAAATGATAGATTAAATATTTAGCGGGAGTAGTTACCTATTTGCCCAAAGGTATATGTGTTTATTCTTGATAATTTATCTATTAGTTTTATCATTTGGATAGAATTCTATGCAAGATGTGCGGCCTTTGCCCAAAGGTAGGTCTTGAATTTACTTCATGAATTGACATTTGTCAATTGGGGCTTCATAGATTATAGTATGTTTTTGGTTTGTTTAATAAAAACCTTTATATATAGGATAGACTGATGACATGATTGAAGTGTGTACAAATTGACTGAGATATATATATATATGGTAGACATGTCCTTTTCGAATGATATGAGATTTTTTGTCTCATCTTTGTAATTAATCTTATACCCTTAATTGATATTGTTGAAGTTTGTAAGGTTGACACGACTTCTCCAAATAAGGGTGAAGAATACTGAAAGGGGCTTAAAATATATATCATTTGGTATGAGTTAAAGTCTGGTTGGCCATTGTGTAACCTTTATGAGGTTCATTTTGTAATTATCATTTGATAATATATCGCTGCAACTTGAGTTGTTTATTGAATGTTGCACGTGTAGGTTGTCCTCATTAAATTATGGGTATAACCCGTAATTGTTTGGGTGGACATTGATATGGTCCAAATACATAGACTATTGTGTTAACTCTTGAGTAATGTATGTTTTGATGTACACTTTAAATTGACAGAGCCTAGAAAATTATTTTGTCTCTTGAGAAACATAACACAAGTGGGAGTGATTAAATTAATAGTTGATCATAGGAAATGTGTTATGCTTTCCATTTTGGATGTTCAAATTGATTATGGTTGTGGCTTTTGAATTGTATTTATAGAAGAATCAATTGAGCATGGATCAATTATTTGATTAAATCATATTAAGTTTTCTCATGTTTGTACCCACTAATTAAGTATTTTAATAAACAGTGGGAGTGTTCTCAAGAATTATTTTCCTAGCAATCATAGTCTAACCTTATGGTTTGACATTAAGGTGATTCAATTGTGTGTTATAAATATGTCATATGTTCATTATGCGTAGTCATTGAAATAAGAATTATTCTCTTTTTGGACATGGTCATTTTGCTCATTCCTTATTTCTTAAAGTCTCTATTGGTGCCACCGGTGATTTTCCAAAATTATATGAGACTTATATAGTGAATGAGTTTTTGGCTTGACTTGTCAATGAGAATTTCACTATATAAGTTGTGTTGAGACATTTTGATTAGTATAATGATATTTGTGAACATGACATACATAAATAATTTAATTTTGATTTATGTTTTGGTATATTTTGGACCACATTAAAGGCCGTATATAACGTGTCATCTTAAAAGTGTTAATAAAAATGAATTATTAAAGTGTGCAATTAATAATATCACATTGTAGTGTCTTCTAATATTGATTGGTTTTTCACCTATACGGTGGTCAAGACCAGTGGGAGTACTGGTTATACATTGGTGAAGTTACTTTTGGGAAATTTGAGCTACCTTATGTGTTCACAAGTTGTGCGAAGATTTCGGATGAGCCTCATAAGGTATTAGAGACTCATCGAGATATTTGACTAATAATGATTAATTTATCTCATAAGACTTCTGACACTTCTGTGAGATTAATATTGTGGCTCATATTTGTACTACCAATGATGCTATGAAGTTAAATCACAGGAATTGAGTTTGGCCACTAAACTTTAGGTTGTCGATACTGCATATTGGCCAATTTAATGTATATTCGACTGCATTGTATTTTTTCGAGAACAATGCATTTTGGTGTCGACATATGTATATCGACATTTGAGGACATTATGTCAGAGACGATGCTAGCTAAGAAGCGCATGTCGAATAAGTATATCGTTATGAAGTTATAGATTGTGAAATATTTTGCCGGCTTATTGTGTTTCACAATCGTTTGGGATCATATAAGACTTATTGATACATAAAGTTAGTGTGCTTGTGTTCTCTGAATTTTGTCTTTGAAACATCATGATGATGTTGCTTGGCTTGACGTGCGCGCATCATGCATATCGGGAGTCTATTTGGATTCATTATGTTGGACCCATAATGACATTTAGCTTGCCCTAATATTGGTGTCATTCATATCGTTTGGCTTGATTAGAGAGTGTTATACATTGTGATGATGGAAGGGAGTGTTTAATTGTGAGCTGGACCGCCATTGTCCATGTATTTACATTTTCAAGTTGAAGTCTTGTGGAAATAAACCATTTTTGTTTTAAGTGACATATGGTGCATGCAAATATTGGTCACTATATATATTAACCGAACTATCGGGCCAAGTGGGAGAATGTAAGAAATGTCTAATTTTAAGATAACATTTTAATTAACAATAATTCATTATGGCTATTGATTAGACATTATTTATGGCCCGATCTTATGATCTGTCATTAATGTGGACATATTATCTCCCATTAATACATATCTTATCTCTCATTAATACAATAAATCGGTTACACGTTGGTTTATTAAATGTGAGTTAAAAGTAATTTCCTTGATGGGTGAAAATTAACCGCGGTTACTAAAATTGCACTTGGGTCCCTGGTCTAGCCTATATAAGCCTGTGATATCATCATTCTAGGGCATCCTGAAAGGAACAGACTAGAAGACTCAATGAGCACTACACTTTTCATTATTCATTTGGGTGTTTATATTTCGGCATGAAGATGGAGGCATGAACATGAGATGGAGATATAATGGTGTTCAACATACATGGTAAATCTGAATAATGATATATATAGGTACGTTCCTTTCCGCTATGTGTATTTTGTTGTACTCTGATATTGGATTCTAACATGGAATGCATCCTGTTACAGGATGTTCTGGCTTTTGGTCTGTAGGTCGAATGCGCACGCATTGTAGGCAATGCGCACGTATTCTAGGTTCAGGATGTAGGAGTCTGCTTGTAGCAGGTGCAATGCGCACGCATTCCTCAGAATGCGAACGCATTGTTTGTTTAGGTTGTTTCAGGATGTTCACTGCTCGTGCAACGCATTGTAGGCAATGCGCACGCATTGGCTGAACAGAGACTTCCAGCAAGTTTTTGGTCAGTGAATGCGCACGCATTCCAACCAATGCGCACACATTGGACCTGGTTTTGGATGTTTAAGCTATGTGTTGAGTTTAAACCTTGATTTATGATCTAATAACATTGTATAAACATGAACAAGCCTGGAATGAGCTTCTGATTCGTTTAGTTTCGGCACCAAATGTACTTTTAAAGGGAGTTGAAGTTCGGATCCGTCGGAAGACCATGAGAGGCTTGTGCTTTGGTGAGTTAGTATTCATCAATGTCTGTGTAATTTCTAGGTGTCGTTTGCGTCTAGTAATGTGTGTGCTTTCCTGAAAGTGGATAACTCCGTAGGTTTACAAGACCCTAAGTACGGAGGGACTTCACTGAAACGTGCGCACCCTCGGGCTTTCCCCCGTGGTTATTTGTGTGATCCACCAATATGTTGCCAAGAATATCCCCAGTCGGATATGCGTAGTGCCCTTGAGTGCGGATGTAACATAGATAGGTTAGGCTAGAAACGTATAGGCATGATATGTTGATGGACATGAAGTGAACCTCAGATTGAGTCGGCCCCATCAAGACAACTAAATAATTAAATATCTTTTCTTTATAAAATTGTAATTGATGCCATAGCTTCTCTCTTTTATTAAGTACGTTGTACTTACCTCAAATGCATGTTTTCTATGTGTTTGGGGGTGAGAAGATGAACAGGTTGATCAAGTTTTCGTCGAGGAGGATTACGATGACGACGTTTGAAGATGCCATCATTGGAGATTTATCATTTATTGTTCTTTCATATGATTCCTTAGACTATACTTTCTTTTGGATCTTTTGGAGTTGATTTTCTTGGTCTTTTGAGACTTGTAGTCCTTTTATTTTCCTTTGGAGGATTTCGTACGTTTGGATTTCATATCTTCGTTTGAATATAATAAATGTTACATTTCCATCTTTAGATTTTGTTTCTATTCTTGGATGATTGAAAAAAAAAATTATACTCGAGTCTTTTGCTTCCGTTTTGCTTAACTCGATACGACGTAGTAGAGGCTTACGTATATAGTGGAATTTATTTTATTTTATACGTGCCGAACGTTCCTTTTCAGGATAAGGACTCGGTGTCCGGGAACGGGGAGTTACAATCATGAATTTAGGATACGAAATAAAACATTAGAATAGATGTTACTCATGACGAAGAACGATTCTACTCCTCAATTATCTTTCTCCGGCGATTCAAATTGATTCGTGATGAATGTAAATCAAACACAATTCAAAAATAAAATATTGATGATTTGTTTGCTGGAAAAGAAAAGGAAGCTTTGATTGCTAAAAGGCAACATTGTATGTGATTGATGAATAGATGATACAATGAATGAGGAATAATGATTGAATACAAATTTCATTGATACACAGGCCTTATATAGATTGTTTTGACTGGTCTACGGGAAAACCTAATCCTTGTAGGAAAAGAAAGTGTGTTTCTTTCCATTTTCGCTTCCTCCGCCGCAGGATGAATGGTCCCGCCGCGGCTGGGCTTGCTGGACCACGTTTCTTCGGTATTTGGACATTAACTTCACTTCTCCAACTTCGATTCGAGTGATTCAAAGTGCGTTGGAAACCTTGTTTTGAACCCTACAACTTTTATGTCAAATTCCAAGCCCATTTCATTGCGTAAGGCTTTCTAAACTGTGTTACAAGCTCATTAATTAGATTCTTAGGTCCAATCTTGACTCAAAACACTTCAACCTTGATGTGATCGTAAAAGAGACTTGAAGTCCATTTATCTCACATTGTTTCCATAGCATACTTTATTAGTTTTTTATTATTATTTATTATTAGTTTTTTTAATTTATATTTTTAATATTTAATTTTGTTCCACATCGGTTAGGAGTTGTTTTGTTTCTTTCATTGTAGCATATAAAATGGCTTTAGTTGTATTCTTTGTAAACGGACAAATTTTGATATATTATATTTGAAGCTTTTAAGCTTTGGTGAGATTTCTCACGTTAGTGTTTGGTGGATTCCAAACGGGACTTATTGAGGTTGTGAGTGAATCTTGTGGTTGTCCATTATATCAAGGTTTTTAGCTACAGGTTAGCTAAGGGTCGCGGTGCTCGTTTATTGGTGCCTTCAGTCAAGTCCTCGGACATTTTCGGATCTGATTCGGCTACGGATCACATCAGTTGGTATCAGAGCAGACACTGACGGTATCCAAATATCCCTTTTATTTTCTTATTTCTTTTCTTGTTTCCTGCGTCCTTTTTCCCCTTCCTGTTCTTCAAAAAGAAAGAAAGAAAAAATTTTCCTTTCTTGATTGTTTTCCTGCATATTATTTATCAAAAAAAAATTTATATCCCTGCAACTTGTCCCAGCAATTTTCGTGTAAACTATTCATGCACATTGTGTAAATTTTCCTTCGTTTTTTATTCCAAACAAAAAAAAAAAAAAGAAAAAAATTCCTAGACCTAGCCGCCGACATTGAGCCAAAGGTTTCCCTACTTTATTTTCTCACATTTATTGCTGCTGGAGTTATATTAAAAAAAAACGTTCGGCCATTCAAAAAAAAAAAAAAAAACATTGCCGAATATTTTTATTTGGTTATTCTGGAGATCTTAAGTAATGTCAAACGAGAGTCGTATAGATGCATGTTTTCGGATATTCGCAGAGGCACAAAAAACCGTGTTCGATCAAAATTTGTTAAAATAGAACGACGTTTTGATGATATGATGGATGAGATGAAGAATATGTTGAAGGGAGTAACTAAGCAATCTAACTGTGGTGGTAGAGATAACTGCAGTGGTAAAAGTAATTGTGGTGATAGAGGTAACCGTGGTGGTATAGATATGGTTAAGCAAACTTCTACAGGGCTATTTTTTGTTTATTACGGTCATTGTCACGGGAGTGATCATCGCTATTATGATTGCCCTAATCCATGGCAGAAAATAGGTAGTTTACGTGGGACATCACCTAAGGATGACCAGGTGAATGTTAATATCCCAGAAAAGATTGAAGAGAACACCGTAGAAATTATTGACACTCAAGATGAGGAGAAGAATGCGGATATCACATTAGTGGAGGAACAAATCGCGGCAAATGAGGACGTTGGTCTTATTTCACCGACTCCTTGCTCGACTTCTACTTTGTTTTCTTGCAGGCACACGATGATCATCCAGTTGAGGAGCAAACTAGGTTATTTGATCTACCCACTTCTAGTCCTACATTGCCTATGGATGCTCTTATTCCAATAGACATTGGTGGAAAGCCGGATCACACATTTAATGATCCTTTTGTTACGCATGTTGGTGAAAATCGTAAATTGAATTGTTATACTTATATTGATGCCATTCAGCGCTTCATCCACATTTACATCCAGCAGAGAGACTGTTTTCTATTCTATTGATGAAGCATAGATCGCCATTTACTCAAGTTGTTGCCGTGGAGTTGTCTTTATGCATTATATTTAATCCCGGCATATCATTGACGTTTTATACGGGCTGTTCGAGATTGGTGCTTGTGGCTGAGTTTTATGACATCCTATTGATTCGAGGACGAATCCTTTCCAACCGGGAGGGAATGATGTGATCGTAAAAGAGACTTGAAGTCCATTTATCCCACATTGTTTCCATGGCATACTTTATTAGTTTTTTGTTATTATTTATTATTAGTTTTTTTATTTTATATTTTTATTATTTCATTTTGTCCCACATCGGTTATGAGTTGTTTTGTTTCTTTCATTGTAGCCTATAAAATGGCTTTAGTTGTATTCTTTGTAAACGGACAAATTTTGATATATGATATTTGAAGCTTTTAAGCTTTGGTGAGTTTTCTCACGTTAGTGTTTGATGGATTCCAAACTGGTGTTTGGTGGATTCCAAACGGGACTTATCGAGGTTGTGAGCGAACCTTGTGGGTGTCCATTATACCAAGGTTTTTAGCTACATGTTAGCTAAGGGTCGCGGTGCTCGTTTATTGGTGCCTTCAGTCAAGTCCTCGGATCTGATTCGGCTACGGATCACATCAAACCTTCAGCTTCGTTCACTTATTTATCAATTTAAGTCCAATGTTTATCCCAATTGTTGTTCTAGACGATTATTCATTTGTCAATAAAAACATTACACACATAGTAGTTTCTATTTCTGACCAATAACGCATAAAATACACAGTAAATACACATAACACCAAATTAGTCAACCCAAAAGTGACTTAATAACATTTAGCTAATAAACCCATGATTTCATACGTATTATAACTGTTAAGTACAAAAATTCAAGGTAAACTGATGGTAATATATCATATTTAATTAATTGACCGTCATCAGTGTACCTCAAAGTGAACGTGATAAGCAACAATGCCCTACAATCCGTCTCAATGCACCCAAAACGAGCCAAG
The DNA here is from genome assembly GCA_036785695.1 of Gentiana straminea. Classification (NCBI taxonomy): domain Eukaryota; kingdom Viridiplantae; phylum Streptophyta; class Magnoliopsida; order Gentianales; family Gentianaceae; genus Gentiana; species Gentiana straminea. The sequence continues at coordinate 3,567,527 of JAVUPR010000312.1, read as the reverse complement.
TATGCTTTAAACATTTGTCTAAATGTACGTACACCGGAATATATTAAGGTTGAATCTCATCACAAGCTCATTACAAGAGTTATTTGAATCATCCCCAAGAGGTCCAATCACCTATTCTTCAACCCGTATTATTTGGTGAGTGTTTCTAGTATCGTCATTTGGTGCTAGAAAGAGCTTTATAAAAATATATATACACTCCGTTTATCAAGTTGTGATAAACAATAAACGATGCCACCAAAGAACAAAGGCGGCAAAACCACTACCGAATGAACTACCTAGGGTATTCTTGCATCGGCTACGGGTATAGCATTCACTTAGGGTGCCGAAACTGGTCGGTAGAATCCTACACTTTCGCTCACCGACGGGACAAACTTGCAATATGCAAACCCACTGATTCATCAGAATATAGAGGCACCACTTGGTGCAAAAGAAGAATAGGAAGCTTATGCCATCATGCAAGAGAATGGGCAACTGGATATTGCTCATCAAATGTTAAACTTGGCTCAATAGTTAGTAATCACTCAACCAGAATTCTTTGCTTTGCTTCACTTTTGGAGCAATTCAGAAAATGGGAAAGGCCCCCAACATCAAGAACTATAAAAACTGTCACTAAAGTGCATAAGGTGTGTTAGTGCATTTATAATAGTTGATACCATTGTGCAGTGTCACTGTAAAAGCTGTGACAATAGCTTTTAACACAAATGATATTTGAAAATAAAAAATACGTTGAAAATATATCAAATGAGATATCAAATTAAAGATCATAAAAATATGAATTTGTGAAATAATTTTGAAGATCGGAGGTCTAGATTAAATGTTATAATTTTTTAAAAAAATTGGGTAGAAGATAAACTAATATTTACATTTTTAATTTGGCATATTAAAGTATAAATTTGCTATTGATTGTTTTTTTTTTTTTTTTTTGGCTCACTCTCCCACAAATTTAACTAATTTGATTCGGGAATTCTTATGAAAATAATTGTGTCGTATTTGAAGATTATTCTACCGACTTTGGTGCAGGGCGATGAAATTGAAAATACAAACCATTAAACAATGGAAGCCGTTGTTTGGGGTACACTATACAACGAAAGCAAAATGACATAATTCAGGAAATTCAATTTATTGATTGGTAAGAAATTCTCGAGATGGCATCATCATTTAGCATTTGTTTCGATATCACATAGAATTTCAATTTTTCTTTTTTTTTTCTCCTGAACACACATAGGATTTTCTTTTAAATAGATAAAATATGATAATTGCAAATCTTTTACGGGAAATTCTTGTGTGATATATCCACATACACCTAATCGACCGGTAAACAAATCTAGATCATACACAGTTTGAATTCTGTTTAAAAATAAAATGTGTACAACTCTCCACATTAGTGCACTACGCATATGGCGGGTGCACCCAAGAACTTCCTATCTGGTACCCCGTCTTAACCTTGTAGTTAAAAAAAAAAAAAAAAAAAATTACACCCTTATAGTAAAACAATTGATATTTAGTAAGTTGAATGTAATATGTTGAGATCGCAATAAGAACGAATCAATTGTAGTAACTTAAGTTTTGCATGTTAAACTGGCGATACTGGAAATCGTTGGGTATTAACTCCGGGGCCTCTTGATCCTAGTGACAATCTATTCAAGCTTCAAAAACACTAAAAACGACGTAACGGGGGGTAATTTGTGTGAGGTTTAGACTGGACCTGAGATATTGTATCTCAAACTGCCTACGTATCATGTGTATTATTCAGGAATCAAGTCTCGCGTAGTTCACTAGGGATTGTCTATATAAAGGGGCTGGTGCCCTAGGCCTGCATTGGCCGTGTCCTTGGTGGACTTTGATTTCGTGTTTCCTAAGGAAGAGATAACCGCGGTTTAATCCCCTTAATTATAGGAGATAACCACGCTGATTTAATATATGATTAGAGCTTTTATGGCTGAGGATTCTGTCCATGTTTATCTGGTTTTAGTATGCACGTGGGCTAATATGCTTAAGACCTCTTAGGCCAACCTGTGGTGGTCGGAAAGAGCCTGCCGAGCTGACCCCCCCCCCCCCCCCCCCACCACATGGGGATCCGGTCGGAACCTTGGCCTACTTATAGGCTAATACTGGGTCCTTGGCCTTTTGGATGCGTATTTCCTCTATATGTATTTATTGATGTGTTAGCATGGAGATGACACGTGGCGAGATGTCGGTTCGACCTCCTTCATTAAACAAACTACATTTTCCCCCTAGTTTTGGTTAATTAAACCTTAAGTTACATAACTCGATCAGATAAAATCTTATAAAGAATCTTTCAATGTACAGAAAAAGTTTTTAAAGTCCATATACTGAATTCACCCCTGTAGTATGATGTCATTACTCTCTTCTTGCTTTCTGATTTTTCATTATAAGAGGATTATATTTCCACAATTTATCAATCTCACGGTGATGATAGCATACTTGATGTTAAATTAAAGTACATACATATCTTAAAGATTTCTAAAATAGGTACTTCCGGGTTTACAAAGTAATGTTTATGGGATACTTAATCAATGGTAGTCATAAACAATCCTTCTCTCAATTTTTTTAGACATGAGGTGGCTAAATGTTGGCTATATCTCAAGAATAAATATTTCAATACAAGGGATGTAATTATCTTGATAGATTAGCTATGTATAATGTATTATTTATGTAATCTTGGGATTGTTACTTCGGGATGCTAGTACTACTGTACTACGATGTGTGTAACATTTAATAAACATGTATGCACAATTACGATACACTTTCATGTATAAAAATGTACCGAAAATTGAAGTAAAGAAAAGGCTTCGTGTCTCGGAATTCATGTTTTAGGGAATGGCATTCCTGATATTTGCTCGACTATTCAGGGTAGAGCATTACAAAAAGAGTAATGATACGGGCACAACGGTTGTGTCACAACGATGATCTGCACCGTTGATTATAATTAATCTATATTGATAATGGTGTAAATTTAAATAATTAACGGTACATATCACAGTTGTGTCATTCGTTGTGCCACAATCATTGTGCTGTGTCATTACTCTTACAAAAAAACACACTTATTTATTGAAATGTGTATATGCAAAAAAAAAATCAGTAACGGTATGAGCACAACAATTGTGACACGATGAATGACACAACGACAACGTGTATCTACACCATTGATCATGATGGATTTATTGATAATCAATGAGTCTACATAATGATTGACGATGCAAATACACGTTGTGGCATCCGTTGTGTCACAAGGATTGTGCACGTATCATTACTCAACGAGTAATGATAGAGGCACAACGGTTGTGTCACAACGAGTGACACAACGATAATCTACACCGTTGATCATAATGAGTTGAATTAATAATGGTGTAAATCTAATATACTCAACGGTGTAGACCGGGCAAGAGCCCATACCCTAGTGGTTAATACCCAGGCTCCGGTGGTTGGAGACCCGGGTTCGATTCCCCTCCCCCCCCCCCCCCCCCCCCCCCACTCTCTCGTTTCCGGCAACAAAAAAAATGGTGTAGATCACCGTTGTGTCACTCGTTGTGCCACAACCGTTGTGTCTCTGTCATTACTCTTACTCAAAAAAGATTGAGTATGTTGGGACGAGGTTGGCATTTTGCAAGTAGCGGCTGAGCCTTATAAGGTGGCACACCAATAGCTTCACTCATATCAATATTCTCTCCAATTTTCACCCAATTGAAGCCTTGAATCAATGACGCCAATGCCAATTCGAGTATTTGAATTGCCAAACTATTTCCAGGGCACCCTCTTCTCCCGATTCCGAAAGGTATAAACTTGAAGTCCTCTTTTTTACATCCTTTCAAATGTTCAAATCTTTCTGGAATGAACTTTTCAGGACTTTCCCAATACTTAGAATTTTGTTGTATGTCCCAAGCGTTCACAAACAGTATTGTCCCGCGTGGGATCCGAAAACCTCCAACAGAGCAATCTTGGTTTGATTTGTGAGGCATTAGTAAAGGGCCACCCGGGTGCATTCGTAGTGTCTCATAGATAATGCAACGGATATAGGAAAGATCAGACAAGTCAGACTCATCTATAAGACGTTTAATTCCAACATGATTGTCGATTTCGATCTGGGCTTTGTTGAGGATCTCCGGATTGTCAAGCAAGTGTGTAAATGCCCATTCCATTGTAACTGCAGTTGTATCTGAGCCCGCTTGGAGAAGAACCTACCCACATACACAAAATGTGAATACTATTTACTTTAACAGAAACTACAATTAATATTTTTTTGACATATAAGAAATTTTAATAACTGAAAGCATAGTTATCAAACTTGGCTCGGCCTGGTGGTCAGACCGTCAATATAAAATGTCTTATATCTTTGTAAGGGTTATTCAGTCCATTCGGAATTTAATTATATTTTTCCTTTTTTTCTTTTAAGTTTTCTTCTCCCTTAAGACTTTGAAAACCGACATAACATTGAGAAAAATGCGATAAAAGGGTCTCCAGACACCCTTAGACACCATAACAATCGAATTTTCAAGTTTTCAGTTTTCCCTAGCATGCTTAACCGAGATGGGCACTCGTTACATCGCACCAATTTCGGTCCCTAGGCTCGGTTTGATCATTCTAGTTCGTTTATGCATATCAGAGCATTAATTTCGAGGCAGGTTATGGTTCATGAATTGTTTCAAATATTGTTTCATCTCGTGAAGGTAATTGTCGTGAAACCCTCGTTTAATTCGTAGTTCTAATCTTGTTTACGTTAGAATTCATAGTTTTGATGTTAGGGTTTATTCGTTATCGAAGATTCGCAAGAGTCTGGAGGTTAACTGTAGTTTGTTCTTGTTTTGGCTTTGTTTTTCGTTACGGTTACGAGATAAAGAGTTCTTCTAATCAAAAGGTTTCATATTTGTTTAAATGGTTATGTTTTCGATACGTTTCAGTATTGTTTTCCTGTAAATTGTATGAAATTGGACATGTTATGTGTTTTAGGGCGAATTTCCGGATAGTTTCGATTCAGAAAGAGAACCTGGGCTTCGCCTGGCACGCTGAATCGAGAGCCTCTCTCGGTTAAGTGCACTGGGAAATAGCCAGATTGGCCTTCTGGTCGTTCTGTGTCGTCATCAGTATTTTCATAAACTTATTTTGAGTTCTGGATAGTTTATGGTTCTGTTTTCATGTTGATAGTTGAGATAGGATGGTAGTTCGGTGTTGTTATGGCCTTTGCATGTTCCCATAGGTTAGATATGGATTTTAACATGGATTTACGTGTTCCTACTTGTGTTACGTGTTACCTAATTTACATAACAAGGTATTCATTATTAAGAAGGAATCGTGCGTGAGTACCTTGGGCACAGTTAAGACCTATGTCGGAAAGTGTGATTAGATGTATTAGCCAAGTCGTTCTTAAGACAATGTATTATAAGAGTGCATTGTGCATCAGTAAATCGCATGTTGGAGGTATAGTTAGTCGTGCTAGCCGAGCTATATCATGCACCTAAAATCTAATTAGACAAGAATCATGAACATGAAGGATAAGACATGAACATGGCTAGGTAGGTAGTTAATGTAACTGAATAAGTATGTGCAAGATAAACCGATATAGTCAATATGCATGTTTTCTATGCATTGTTCATGCGCTTTAAAGTCGTTTTTATGTTTCAAGTATTGTCTTTAAACTGTTTGTAAAAGTGGATAGAGTAGATTCATGTCGTATCTCCCCGGCATTGGACAACCATGAATCTCTCTTTTGATCTTCTTTACCCTTACTAAGCTCATGCATGAGCTTGATGAAGAGTTCGAAGATCAAGATTATGATGGAGCTTTGGAGTTGTTTCATGTTTTAGTCTCATGTTTCAGTAGTTCTCAATGATTCCAATTGATACATTTGTTCTTTCTTGTTAGACATGGATGGTTGTCTTGAATTCTAGCAATTATTTCCAGTTATTTATGATTTAATTTGGTTGCGGTTACTTCAAGTTGAGTTGTTGTGTTGTAAGACCTTGAGGGTCAATCTCCCATGACTTTTGTTTGTTTGTCTTCCGTATTTTTCATTAATTAATCTGATATGAGATAAAGCTTACATAGGAAAGCGTTTGGACTAAAGCTTCTATGTGTCATGTGTCCATAAGCCATGTCTAGACTAAAGCCTGGGCCGGTGTCCCGGCCCTTCACCCGGGAAACCGCACGGACTGATACTCAGACTTAGTTTCTGGGCAGTCCAAGTCTACGGAAGGGTGTCCAGGAAGTTGTTTTTGAGTCCTAGCTGGGTTTTAGGTTATGTTTTCATAGTAATAGCGGGGATAAGATGGTAGTTAGGTGTTGTTATGGTCTTTTTATGTTCCCATAGAGTAGACATGAACCTGTGTGCCTTATGTGCTCCAGTGTGCTTATGTGTTTTGCTCCATCTTGCTTGGCAAGGTCACGGTTATTGGAAATGTACCGAAAGAGGTTCCGTGAGTCCCTAATTCCCATGTCAGAGGTATGGCTAACTATGCTAATCAATGTCGTTCTTGAGGCGGTGGTCTCTAAAGTCCCGTGGGTCCCTAATTCCTACGACTGGAGATGTGTTAGTTGTATTAGCCGTGTTGTACACTGTTTTCCTTAGTTAAGTGTCTTGGAGCCACGTAATGAATATAGCTATGAAAAGACAAGACATGTAACATGACAAGTTAAGAATATGGCTATGTTAAGTAAGTAAGTACTTAATGTAATTGAACAGGTACGTGCAAGATGAATGTTTCTATGAATGGTTTAAAGTTGGTTCCAGGTGGTCTTCTCTTATATGCCAAGTTAAGTTTTAAACTAAGTTCCTTATGTGTCAAGAGATGCTCTTATAGGTGTTTTACGATTCTTCAAGTTATACTTTCAGTTGTTTGTAAACTGGATATAGTAGATTAATGTTGTGTCCCCCGGCTTCTGACAACCATTAATCTCCCTTCTGATCTTCTTTCTCCTTACTGAGCATCTAGCTAGTGCTTACTCATTTATTTGGAATAAGAAGACTGCGTGTAAATGTTGTTTTGACAACGAGCTTGAAGTGCTAGCTTAGGAGTGAAGCAATAAAGTCGATTATGTTTTAATTTCCTTTTATAGTTATTCTTTCTTTTCCAACCAAGTGAGTTGTAATGGATAATAGTTTTGTTTTCAGTTATTTATGATTTAGTTTCACAGCAGTTGTATTCAGGTTGATGGTTGCTATTGGAAGACCCTGAGGGTCTATTCTCCCGAGTCTTCTTCTTGTTTTCTTTCGCGCTAATTTTTTCTATGATATGACACGAGGCTTACGTGAGATTTAGGGTTTAATCTAAATGTCACGTGTCGAATGTCTCGTTTCCGGATAAGGACTCGGTATCCGGGACAGAGCGTTACACAACTGGTTTGTGTGTGTTTGTTTCTTTGTATGCTTTTGCATGTTTTGTAATAAGATAAGATATACTCCCTCCGTTCCTATTTAATTGTCGTAGTTACCTAAAATAATTTTTTTTTATATGTCGTAGTAACAGTTCCAAGGAATTATTTATTGTATTTTTCTACATCTACCATTATTTATTAAGTGGTGGGAGATTGAAAACAACACTGCATTAATTATATTGAAGGAGTTTTATTGTCATTTTGATGTTAAGTCAAAGCATTCACTACCCTCCTTAATATGTGTATTTTTGGCAAGTGAAACAGTTAAATAGAAATGGAGGGAGTATAAAGTAACAAGAATTGTTTGTTTATAAGTTTAATATACTCTATCCGTCCCAAAATATAAGTCGCCCTACATATTTTTGTTTGTTCAATAATATAAGTAATTCTACATTACTAATGAAGCATTTATTATTTGTTTTTCTATCTTAACCTAATTTATTAACGATCTAACCACTTTTCAACACCTTATAACAATTTCGTTAATAATAGTCAAAAAAAATATTTTAGGTATTTATCTTTAAAATTTATTGTAGTTAACCACTTTCTTGATGTGTGGGAAAATACTTAAATGACTTAAATTTTGTGACGGATGGAGTATATCGTATTTAAAAGAATAAATAGAGTTGATAATTTTATACATAAATTATGTATTACCTCCGTCCCAAAATATAATTCCGTTTAGCTTTTTAAATTTGTCTCAATAATATAAGTCCGTTTAGAATATCAATTGAGTATTTATTACATTTTTCTTCTTTTTATCTCTAATTTATTAAACAATCACATACTTTACAACTATTCTACCTACTTATTAATTGTCAAAGCAAAAAATCGGCCACGTCCCCTTTTCTAAAATGAGAGTAAAGCTTCCCCTCATGCCACGTATTCAACTGTGTTTGCTTTTCTTTTATTTTTTTATTTTTATTTTTAGTTTATATTATTATATTCAGAAAGATCCAAATATATATTAGCTGTCATACTTTTACAGTTGTTTGCAAGATCCGTAAGATCGAATACACCCTTTTGCTCTTCGTATTTCCAAGCATCCAAGAAAGTCTTCCCCGCTCCCAATGTAAACAGATTTTCGAGACTTTTGGGTCCAACAAAAAACAATTTTTTTACTACTCTTCACAATAATCTATTTTATTGATTAACAATCTCTCCACTTTTCCTCCTCGTCCTCCAAAACCCAACCGAATTCTCCCTTTTTCTTGTAAATTCCTTGTTTTTTTTAAAGGATAAACGGGAGGATCCGAGGCGAAGATGGACGACATATAATCGGTGTTTAGCCGCAAAAAGAAGGTTGGGGTGTTGGGATTTAATTGTAGGTGCAAGTTGTACCTTTTGTGGCATCCATAGTACCGTAAGAGCATGCTTGTACCTTTGATTTCAAGAGTCAAGGACGGGAAGCTATTGCAAAGGCTAACCCGATTGTGAGTGCTGATAGATTCTACGGTTCTGATGAGAATGGAGAATCCGTCGTCTCTTTTCGGGTTTGGATCTTGGGTTTTCTCGTTCATTTAGTTTGGTTTGGTGCGTTTGGGGTCACGCTTGGAAAGTCCGTGATCTTGACGTAAAGATGTGATTTTAGGGGTTCACATGTATCACAAATTTTATGGTGTTTTGCAGGTTTTATGTTCGAAGGGAGTTTAATCTAAGGGTGTGAAGATTTTCTAGGTGTGTATACAATTTTAAACTTCACGGACTCATGTTTTTGTTTATGTTTAATGATTCAAAGTTGTGTGTATATATATTAGCAAGACTCTCTTTCTTCAATCATTTCTCCGTTCAAGTTCATATATGCAAGCCGATGATTTCGTTGAGAGACCAAGGCTAGAAATCGGAGAAAAGAATTGGTAATTTTTTTTTTTTAAAATACTTTTTTCGTGAATTAACTCATTCCCCCCTTCTTGAAGGGTTAAATTTGGGGATTTTTTTATTCCTACTTTATTGGCTTAAAGGCCAACTCTATCTTGAATTTCATGTGAGGTATAGTTGTGAATATTTTGATGAATATTTTGAGTGTTATTGTACGTTTATGAATATAGTTCGTCTGTCTTTTTTTTGTAAAACTCTTAGGAAATGTAACATGGATAGATTGAAAGATGATCATTTGAAGCCTTTTAATTCTTTGAACAACCATGAAGATTTCACTGATCAGGGTTGCTTTGGAACATCATTTGTGATGTTTTGGCCATAAGTTGCTTTGGAACATCATATGTAAGTCACCTTAACTCCTTTGTTCCTCTTTCATAGCATTATCTTGGGTGATAGCAGAAAAAAGTTTCATTTGCTTTATCGGGAGTTCTCGTGCCTTCCGGCTATTTGTTGATAGTTAGCAAATCTACGTAGTACTCTTTATGATAATATTATATATAGAAGGCACAAATTGTCTTCACTAATTATGGTTTATGCCTTTGGCCTGGTAATATGGAATTAGAAAATTGTGTTTTAGGAGCATTGCTTGTGTATGATGGTGACTTTTCAACCATGGTAATAGTTTTCTATTTTGTGACACAAATTCATGCCATTTTGTACTACAAAATATTTCAAAAATCTCCGGTATATTTAACCAACCATATTGAAACTTTGATTGCTAGATTTCGGTCGACCAACTCACATTTTTAATACTTGTGATATTAACAACTATTTCAGTGAAATAGAAACATAAGGAGTAGTTGTGACCAGATTATGTATCTGGAGTTCAGAGTTGTGTGCATCATGCTTTCCAAAACAGGTAGAAATGTGGATTATCCTACTCCTTTCTGAGTAGGAATGAGTGATAAAACATAAGGTATAATCTGTTTTTTATGCTTGCACATTACAAAAGGCGTTTTTAGTGGGGTGAAAGTGGATTCCAGAGCCGAGAATGAAACTGTGTGGTTGATTGTTTTCGGTGCCCTACCGTCGGTACACATATCGTGGTGCCACTAAAGGCGTCCTGTATCGTTCCGGGCATGATTGATCTGGAATTTTGAATTCCTTCGAATACATGTAAATCGTTGTACCGGAATTGAACTTGTTTCACTAGCAAGTGTAGAAGCCTTGGAGAAACTCGGACTTATAAGATGCCAAAGCATAGGGTGAAAGATTCTATAAAGTCGTTTTTTGGGAGCCATATTGATCCGGCAAAGCATGAAGAGCTAAAAGAAACAAATGAAGGTAAATGAATTGGGATCTTCTCTGGTAAAAATGAATGTTATGATCCGTCCAATGACTTTATTTCAACGTTAATATATGAGTGTTTTAACTTGTGTTTTGAAATTAACAGACAAACATGTTAAGACACTTGCGTTTCATGATTAAAATGGGGTCATTGTACGGATCACGACACCCTTTTTTCACAAAAAAGGGATCCTTGATCTATATGAATTGAGATCTCCGCCCGTGTGGAAACAAGTGTTGTGATCCGCCCGATGATCCTATTTCGTTAAAACACGAATGTCTTAACATGTTTTACAATGAACACGTATACACGTTAAAGTCACTCGTGTTTCAAATTTAGCATTTACGGATCACAACACCATTTTCACGAAAGCGATCCATGAGCTAAATGAATTGAGGTTTTTCCTAAGATATTTTAATTTTTTGCGTATATGGAGGATAAAATTAAGAAGATCTTAAAACTTCTTAAGGATGATAATGATGAAAAAGATGGGAAAGAGCCATTGATCGATTTGATTGAAGATTTCACAAGCATTACCAATCTCAATATGCTCAATACGATCACCTAACCGGAGAATTAAGCAAAAAAATCAACTGGAAACACGGAAAGAACGAGACAATGCTATTCGTCTATTAGTAAGGGCAACAAGCTTGTAACAACCTATGTTCTTATAATATGAAAAGTTAGACCAAACTTTGGGTGATACAACCACTTGACCGTTTCTTCATTCATATCGACCTTTCGTGGAATTGCAAGTATCATAATATGGTCATGCAAATTTGGGAGTTGCAAGTATCATAATGTGGTTGCGGCTTCTTACAATTTGTTAGGTCATGTTGGTTTGAGTCTAACTAAATAAATATTCTCTTCTTTTATGAATCATTAAATTGCATCCATATAAAGAAACAACTTGGAAGGGGCATGCCGTGCCTTGCACGGCACACTCTACCACTAGTATATTAATGAGGTCAAAAAGTATTTTAGAATTTTACTATCAATATTAATGACACTTAACCATTTTCTTAATACGTGTAAAAAACTCTAAACAGATTTACTCCCTCCGTTCCATAATATCCGATGCAGTTGCCAAAAAGATTCGTTCCAAAATAACTGAGGCAGTTCGCATTTCAATGGAATATTTAATGTATTTTTTCTACTTTACCATTCATTAAATGCATATTTTTGTTACTCCAAATGTCTTTTGTATTTCAAAGGTTTTTTTAGTTGAGAGAATTATAGTATATTTCATATAAAAGTCAATGCAATAAATGGTTTCTTAATCAGTGTGCATTTGGCAACTGCATCAGTTATTTCGGAACGGAAGGAGTACATTTTAAGACGGATGTAGTTTTTTTTCAATTGACCGGTCATTTACATGTTTTTAATACACGACATGTATCATGTGAATGCCACTAGTTAGGACGCGGATTCCCTACGGTACATATGGTAAAGTACAAGGTGTTGTGCACCATTTCCGTCCAAATTTTTGACGGATTCGTCCACATTTGGACGGAGTGAAGCAAATTAAAAATATAAAAAAAAATTTGGACGGAAATTATACACAGAATCTTATACCTCACAATGTGTATCGTAGGGGATCCGTTCCCCACTGATTGGACACATGTAAGACATAATCTATAATAATTTAATGGTTGTAATCAATGATGCTTTAAACCAATTGTATATGCACGGTCGGATCGACGTTGGGAGCACGTGCCTCAAGTTGACTTTTTAAATTTTTTTAATAGTAAAACAACTCATATCAAATTTATATGCACGGGCCGATCCACGTTTGTCCAATATTACAAGTAATTCTACATTATATATAAATACAACCGGTGATTCTTTTCTAGTCACTTTATTTGTAATGCAATACATGTGGATGATTTTATACCACACAGTTTGAATTTGAGTTAAAACTTTGTTGTCTAAAATCATCCACGTGTGGTACTTCTCAAACGGACTCATCATAGAAAACTTTATTCTTTCCCGAATGAAACATCTTTCATCATTAATTTTATCAAAAAAATCAATGATGAAAAAATATGTAATAATTTCGTTGTGTCATAAATATTTTTATCTATATATATCGTTAGAATCCGCTTAGATGTAATCTATAATTTATGATACTTAAATGCATCATGCCAACTCATTGCATGACAATGACAAGGTCTTCGTCAGACGAACGGGTAGATCTATCCGGAAAGTGCATGGACAACTAATATTTTCCCTTTTTCACAATGTTCATGAAGTTGCTCACGAGTTGTGGACAATCATTATTTACCTTTTTACAATGTTCGTAAAGTTGCTCACGAATCAAATTGTGAATGCCCTTTCAAAATGCAGTATGCTCTTTTGATCGGGGTCGAGGTGGGGAACTTAGGTCGATGTTGGCGCCTGTGGCAGCGCCTTTGGAGCCAGCGGATTCTGAATGACCTCCCTCTCAAGGCTTAACACGGTTAAAAAATGAAAAATATCTAAATGTAAATTATACTTTGAGTTTGACTCCTTCTCATTATAGATTCAAGTTTCAGTTTCAAGTTTCAAGTTTCAAGTTTCTAAGTTATTTTGAAGTTGATGATCTCAATCTGACATCATATAACTATTATCTAATGAATAATAGGACTTTGATCTTTTGGATTGAATGAATGAAATATAACTTGACAAATACAATGAAATTTAATGATGTGAACTTGATAAAACATAATGAAATAAATATCAATCTGGATTATAATTGGTGATAGTGTGAGGTAGGGCGGACTCACATTGTTTAGGGTGGGGCTAGTGGCCTACTAAAATCTAGAAAAAAAATTATATTAAAACGATATATTTTTGTTATTGAAAAAATATAAAACATTTACTAATATATTGTTGGATTTTCGAATTTGTTCTGATATATCAATCGGAAAATGTGTGATATAGTATAGAAACATAGATCCAAATTCTTGTTGTTTACTATTTGATAAGACACATTAAAAAGGTCTTCTGTAAGTATAGGTCTTACCAGCATGAGATTTCTGATGAGCTCATCGGTGTAGTAACTGGGATCTGTTTCCTGCAAGCCCAACAATGTTCCGATCATCGTTTTCATCTTCACACCACCACCGCTGCCGCTGCCGCCGCCGCCACCACCAGCCATATCCACCCGATGTTCTTCAATTATATTTTGCATAAACCTGTCTCTTCTCTCATGGACATCCTTCATTCTGCTCTCCACATGTTTTAACCCAAACCACCTCATGAATGGCAAGAAATCAAGAACACTTGCCTTTGGATTTAACTCCGATATCTCCGCTAATATGGCATGAAACGTTTTAGCTTCTTTTGAATTCTCCACATCCTCTCCATAATACCTTTTCCCTAATAGTGTTCTTGTCAAGATATTAAATGTCAATTCAAAACAAGCCGACCTCATATCCACTACTTGCTGACTATTTTTGCAGAAATTAAGGATCTTACGAGTCAACGTTCTGACCTCATCAATCCGAACCCAAGATAACAGTTGTAGCCTATTAGACGAAAGGACCTCACGGGAAGAAATTTTACGGAGATTTCTCCAGTGTTCACCATAAGATGACCAAGGGATACTAGTATAATTATAACCAAAATATTTCCCATTGAGAAATTTAGGCCGATCCGCGAAAATTATATCGTTTTTAGACAAGCATTCTTCCACTGCTGAAGGGGAAGAAACGAGCACAACTGGGACACAGCCTAGCTTAAGATGAATCACAGGGCCGTATTTGGTTGAGAGTTTTTGGAGGGACTTGTGGAAAGGCTTGTTCAACAAATAGAGATGGCCAATAAAGGGTAGTGATGGAAATGGGGATGGTGGAAGATTTTGAAATCTATGGAAAAACCGATTGGCTAAAGTGTAGAAAGTTAAGGAGATTACTGCAACGGACAGGCAAAGTAAGATCTCCATTGAAGTCAAAGTCGATCTAGTGGCTTTTTTGTTGAACTTTTATTGCTAATAGACTACCATACGTGGAAGGTAAACAAATTCTGAACCACACAGTTTGAATTCTGTTTAAAAATAAAAAGTGTATAGTTTGTCATATGGATACGCTCCGTATATGGTGGGTGCCCTACTTATGCTTAAAGAGTACTGATAGGCGGACAAACAGGTCACATGTGACAAATAACACAATTTGCATAATTGATTATTATACAGAATTCATCGATTATAATGTAGACTCATCATAATAAAAAATATGGTTAAATATTGTATCAAGTCGTTGCGACCAAGGGATTTTGCTCGTTTTTTTTTTTTTAAATGCATGTATTAGGAAGATGATTCGAGTAATGATAATGCCACAACAGAATTGTCACAACAAAATGTACAACACACTTTTGGACCATTGATTTTGATGTAGGATTTACTGATTCATTTGGGTCCCATAAAAATCAATAGTGTAAAAGTGTGTTGTGGTAATTTGTTGTGTATTTTTTTGTTGTGGCACAAACATTTGTTTTTTTTTTCATTTAAAGAACTCAAACTCTGTATTTATGTATACATTAATGCAATTTACCATTATCAATTAGATTATTCTTTTTCTTGTCCATGCTAACAGAAGTTAGGAGTGCAGAGTATGTGTAAGACGGGTAATTCTTACATGGTTACTTTATGTATGGAGTTGTACCATGTGAAGGAATCAGAACAATACGATTTGAATTTGATTTGAAAATGTGTGATCCAAATTCATTAACATGTTATCTACTTAATAAATGGAATAACTAGAGAAGAATTTCATGTGTAAGACTCTTCATCTACGAGCACATACAAGAGATTTGTGCTTACGTCTTCTATTTGCATAAAGTACCAATATCATCCTACTTGACAGTTGACGATACAGGGTTTCACCCCTCCACGTATCGTCTAACGGTTGGTCCTCACGTCAAGAATAAGTTCCAGGGCACGCGTGTCGATTCCCAGGCTCGGGGGTACGACAATCGACTTAAGCAGTGTAGGACGAGGGTCTCATCTCGGCCACCGTAAGTCGGTTAAGTCGAGATAAAGGACAGAGTCCGCACCAGCTACGAAGGCCCATTATCAGCATGGGAACTTGGGCAAGGGGCAAAGCCCATGAAGTTTAAATATGACAATAGCCTAAACCGACCTAATATTAGGGTTAGGGCGTGCATTGTCATTATAAATACCACGTTCCAGGAACTACGTAAGGCTTGATTCCTGGACAAATACAGGATACGTAGGCAATCTAAGATAAGCTCTTAGACTCAGCCACAAATCTTAAAACTTACAACACGTTCTTAAGGCATTAGGGTTTTGGGTGTTCACCATTAGATTCATCAAGACCTGAATTAATTAGGTGACATAATTTGTCATCGTCATTGGCGCTAGAATGAGGGTCTTCTATTGTTGAATACACCAAGATCACGTTGCCTCCCAAGGATAGGACCGCCAAGAAAACTACGTCCAAAACCACAGATCAACAGGGTTCGCAGATCAACGAGCACGTGGATCTGGATCCACAAAGGGTAAAGGATCCGGTGCTAGATCCTATCCACGAAGATCCCCAGAAGGAGAAGCAAGGTCTTGCCCCAGAACACCAAGTTATCGTGGATCAATTGGCAGCAGCTGATCGCGAATTGATGTCCAGAATTATAGCAGAGGCTTTCATTGCACAGAAACATGCAGACGGCGGCAAGAAGGAAGCTGCCGACAACGCCAAGCACGTCCCTAGGGAAGAGATCAGTGCGTCGTCCAGCTCCATGGAGAAAAAAAGACGTGAGATTCAACAGAGGGCAAAAATCAGGTCTCATTGTGGTTAGAATCCCCCTTTACAAAGGAAATCGAGGATTTTCCCAAACCCAAAGGGTTTAAAATACCGAAGATAGAGCCTTATGATGGCACCACAGATCCAGAAGACCATCTACACAGGTATCTGTCTCAGATGAGGTTGGATGGCGCACATGATGCGATGCGGTGTCGGGCCTTCGAAACGTGTCTCGTCAGTCGAGCCAGAGAGTGGTTCACCAAGCTACGACCAGGATCGATCTCTAGTTTTGCTATGTTAGCTCATAAATTTTGAGATGCGTTTATTGTAAACAAAAAGTTTCATTTAAGTGCTACCCACCTTATGAATATGAAGCAACAAAAAAATGAAACTATGATTAATTATTTGAAGAGATTCAACCTCGAGGCCATGCAAGTCGAGGATGCAGATGATCGGCTTCTGATCACGTCGTTTGTGGACTGTGTAATACAAAGTTGTATATGAAGTTGAGCTGAGATGTCCCTCGTACCATGGAAGAATGTGTTAATATGGTGCATAGATTCTGTCAAGGAGAAGAGGCAGTGCGTAGGCACACCCAATCCGACTGGATCGATTCAAAGAAGGACAATCGAGGTCCAAATAAGAATCAATTCAAAGGACTGAGCACGGAGAGCAAGCCGACAGTCTGGGATCGTATCACGGTGCCCATCTCGGACCGTTCGGGAAAGAAAAGAGCCCTACATGATAAGGATTTCATCCCCCTCAATCAGTCTCGGAGGAAGTGTTTATGATCTCGAAGGGCATAGCGAAGAAGTCGAGGCCACTAAAAAGGCCTCGAGAGAAGAGGAATCCAAGAAAATATTGTGAGTTTCATGAGGATATAGGTCATACGACTGAGGATTGCGATGACTTGAAAAGAGATATCGACGCCTATATTCAAGAAGGTAAGCTGGATGAAGTGGTCGATAGGTCTCGGTGCAATGAGCCCAAAGGGCACCGAGAGTACAAAAGGAAAAATTCTGATCAGGATCGAGACCAAGGTCGTGACGCTCGGAGGCGTAGGGACCGATCACCATGTCGCGAGCGATCTCCAGGTCGAGAAGGAAATAGCAGGGGTGACCAATATCGAGACAGGTATGACAATATTCGACCCAATAATTACGTTAATACAATCTTTGGGCCAACTGAGAATGATAAAGACCGAGCTAGTCGAGATTCGATTGACGGCTCGAGGGATAAGAAGAGACTGAGGTTTACAACGGAAGTTGTTAAGGGTGATTTTATATGATTTATATCGTTATATTTTATAATGATTTCCTCCATATTCGTATAATTTGCATAGAAATTAAGGGTTTAATCGAATTATTGAGCAAATGAGTTTTAAAAGTCTTTAAGTGTAAACTTGAGCTAATTTCGTGGATTTATTGGTAATTATTTATGGTTTTACACTTTGCGTGTTTTTATGGTTTTGTAGGTACACGAACATGTCATAAAAGGAGATCTAAACGGAAGGAAGAAGATGCAAGTCAAACTTGGAATGGAGATGAACGAGCGTTTGGAGTCCCGTCCATCTGGACGGGCGTTTGAAGGTCCGGACGGGCGTCCGGAGAAGCTATTCGATTCAGCAAGTTGAGATTTTCTCTGGACGGGCGTTTGAAAGACTGAACTGGCGTCCAGGCTGGACGGACGTCTGAAGATATGGACGAGCGTCCAGGAGAGGAAACTTGATTCAGAGTTCTGAGATATTTAGTGGACGAGCGTCTGATTTAATGAAGGACGGGCGTCTGATCCAGCTCGGCCCGACTCGAAGATTTTTATGAAGACTGAACTGGCGTCCAGAAGGAGTGGACGGGCGTCCACAGCCGACTTAAGCATAGCCGACCTAAAATCTTATAAATAGCAGCGCATTCTCAACCCTAAGATCATCATATCATATACACATTACAACAGCCGCAGAAAACCCTAAATTCTGAAGCCGAGTTGTGCTCGGTCGGCCAAGCCTTGGTGCTTGGTCGACCGGGGGTTAGATTAGTTGTTTTATTTCTTTTGTTTCGTTTTCCTTCCGGATCATGAGGATGGCTGGAAGCTGATCAAACTTGGGGCAAGCATGTGAAACTTTTCAGCATCGTTTTTATTTCTTCCTTTGGATGATTTCGTGAGTTTTAATTAAGTTGTTTCTTTTCTATGATTATGTGTTATGCAAATTTAAATCGAGAGATGTTTTGCTATTGATGTTTACTATGTGACGAGAGTCGGTGTAAACCTAGATCACCATAGGAAAGATTAGATCTTTAACCTATAAGTATCGAGAGTTGATTAGGTTGAATATCTAGATTGTTAGATTAAGAAATCTTGCACCTTGGTTTGGAAGCGTTAATCTTTAAGATCGAGAGATGAAAGATTAGTAGGCGAATTATCTACGAGAGTAGAAATTCATACCTTTGATAGGTGAATCACAATTTTAGTTAAATCATCATAAGATAATCTAGAGAGGAAATTAAGGGTTGCGGGACGGTGGATCATTGCTTGTTCTATGTTTAATCGCTATAGTCATTATCATGCTTTTATGAGTTTTATTGTTTTTCTCGTTTATAGTTTAGTTATGTTCGCAACGATCTTTCCTGGCTTTGGACTGACAATCCTCTGTCCAGTTTATCTTTTCGTTTTGTTATTTTAGGCTTTAATAATAATGGTCTCAAACTTAGGAAAATTAATGAACTAGATACCCCGATTCCCTGAGATCGACTCCGGTATTAATCGCTATGCTACGATCCCTACACTTGGGGTATACCGGATTTATAAATTTATTACTTGTTTATTTTCATTAGATAAAATCCGTGACAGAAGTCGGATATGGACCTAAAGATGATATTCCTAAGGATCAGAATCCCGGTGAGGGACTGGTAATTGAGGCAGTGATCAGCCGGACCCGGGTATCGAGAGTCTGTGTCGACAATGGTAGTGCAGTAAATATCTTGTACTACTTAGCGTTTAAGGCGATAAAACTGAAAGATGAGGACATGGCCCCTTTAGCGTCTCCTTTGTTTGGATTCACAGGTCAAGCGATCCATCCCCTAGGGTCGATAAGGTTGCTAACGACGGTCGGCGATGGTGAAAAAGGAAGGACCCTTGAATTAAATTATGTGGTAGTTAAGGCCCCTTCGGCATACAACGCCATTTTGGGCTGACCTGCTCTTTTTGACCTACGTGCTATCATCTCCACTTTCCATAATAGCATGAAATTTCCTACCAGGAACGGCTCGCATGAAGTAGGAGGCGACATTCAAGCTGCTCAGAGCTGCAATTACATCGTCATGGATTGGAAAATGGCTGTGCAGCAAGTCTTGATTGAAGAGTTGATTCCAGAGGAAGAAGAGGAAAAGAGTTGGATCTCAGTTGATCCCATCAAAGATTTTTGGCTATGGGAAGACGAAGAAGACCAGTGTGTGCAAGTCGGTATTTGGATCCCAACTAAAGAAAAACAGTTGCTGGTCGAGCTACCAATCGAGTTCAGAGATGTCTTCGCTTGAAAGGCCGACGACATGCCGGGATTATCCCCGGATATAGCGGTCCATAAGCTCGAGATAGATCAGGATCGGAAGCCGGTCAGACAGAAAAAGAGGAGTTTCGCACCTGAACGAAACCAAGCCATAGAGAAGGAAGTCGGGAAGCTCATAACGGCCAATATAGTAAGGGAAGTGCTCTACCCCGAGTGGTTAGCCAACCCAGTGTTAGTCAAGAAGCCCGACGGAAGCTGGCGTATGTGCGTGGACTTCACCGACTTAAATAAAGCATGTCCAAAGGACTCATATCCATTGTAAAAAAATCGACAGGTTAGTAGATTCTACTATCAACTTTGAACTGTTTGGTTTTCTAGACGCATATAAGGGATACCATGAGATTATAATGGACCCTCGAGATGCTGAAAAGACGGCTTTCATCACGGAATTCGGCACTTTCTGCTATGTAACCATGCCATTTGGGTTGAAAAATGCTAGGGCTACATATCAGAGAGTAGTCAACAAGATTTTCGCTAAACAGATCGGTAGGTGTATGGAAGTATACGTCGACGACTTACTCATCAAGAGTCGATCAATGAAGCGGTACTTGGTAGACGCTCGGGAAGTTTTTGAATTTTTGAGGGAAACAAAGATGAAGTTAAATCTGAAGAAGTGCACCTTTGGGGTCAGGTCGGGGAAGTTTTTGGGATACAAGATCTCAAAAGACAGGATTCGAGCGAACCCGGATAAAATCGACAATCTGAAAAACATGCCCCCGCCTCGGAATATAAAGGAAGTACAGAGACTCACAGGTCGAATGGCCGCCCTTAACAGGTTTTTATCGAGATCCGCCCAACGAGCTCTACCGTTTTTTAAAATTATTTGCAAAGTTAGTCCGTTCCATTGGGATGAAGAGTGTCAAAAAGCCTTCGAGGACTTAAAAGCATATTTGACGGAGCTACCCACTCTCACTTCACCTCGGGAAGGAGAGAAATTGCTGGTCTATCTAGCAGTATGTGAAGAAGCAGTAAGTGCGGTTCTGATTCGGGAAGGGGTCCACGGCCAAGTGCCAATTTATTTTATTAGTAAAGCATTGCATGGACCCGAGACTCGACACTCACCGGTAGAGAAACTAGTGTTATGTTTGGTACACGCCTCGAGAAAACTAAGGCCTTATTTCCAAGCCCATCCCATTACAGTGGTCACTAACCAACCGCTGAAACGAATCTTAGCGAAGCCCGACACGTCGGGTCGACTAGCAAAGTGGGTGGTGGAGATGGCAGAGTACGACATCGAGTTCGTGCCTTGGACTGCGGTTAAGGGCCAGGACTTGGCAGATTTTTTAACTGAAGAAATTTCCATCCAACTCGAGCAAGAGAAGCAAACCACAGAAGAACAATGGACACTCCAAGTCGATGGAGCGTCAAGTAAAAAGAGGGCAGGAGTCGGACTCCTTATGATTAGCCCGAAAGGCGAAGAATTCCCCTAAGCCCTTCGATTCAACTTCAAAGCAACAAACAACGAGGCAAAATATGAGGCTATGATCACAGGTCTGAAGCTAGCTTTGAAGTTGGGGGTCGAGAATCTAGTAGTTTACAGCGACTCGCAGTTGGTGGTAAATCTTATCAAGGGGAGTATGAGGCCAAGGAAGAAACCATGAAAAATTACTTAATAGTGGTACAAGGCCTCATACCAAAGTTCAAGTCAATCCACATCGAGCAGGTCCCCAGAAGTCAGAACAAGAGAGCCGATGCATTATCTAAGCTTGCTTCGAACTTCGTCTCGAACAAGAAGGTTTTAGTAGAGTTATTGACCGATAGAAGCTACAAAGAATCAGAAGTGCAGCCGATCACTCAACAAGCGACTTGGATGGATCCAATAGCCCTTTACCTTAAGGGCGGAATTCTACCATCCGACACGGTACAAGCATGAAAAATCAGACTTCAGTCAGCATGGTATGCTTTCTTCGACTCCATCCTTTTTCGAAAGTCTTTTGTGGCGCCATGGTTAAGATGTGCGTCGGAAGAAGAGGGTGAATACATTCTCAAAGAAATTCATCGAGGGGCTTGTGGAAATCATTGCGGGGCTAGGATGCTTGCCCGAAAATGCAAGCTAGCTAGGTACTTTTGGCCATCGATGCAACAAGATGTGAACCGCCTGGTTCAGAGGTGTAGGACTTGTCAAATCCATGATAATATCACCCATCAACTGGCCCAAGAAATGAACGTCATCTCGTCAGCCTGACCTTTTGACCAATGGGGCATCGACATAGTTGGACCCTTACCCTGAGCTCCAGGTAACAACAGATACGTGGTCGTCGCAGTGGATTACTTCACGAAATGGGTCGAGGCCAAGGATTTGACCGATATCAGAGCTTCGACCATCAAGAAATTCTTGTGGGTCGATATTTTATGCAGGTATGGAATTCTCAAGGCTCTAATCTCAGACAATGGCACTCAGTTCGAAGACCGAAAAGTTAGAGAGTGGTGCAACGAATATCAAATCAGTCAGCACTTCACCTCGGTAGCTCACCCACAAGCAATTGGTCAGGTCGAGCAGACAAATTGACAGATCAAGCTAGGGATGAAAAAGAGACTAGAAGCCGAAGGTCGAGACTGGCCAGTATAACTTCCAAGCATTCTATGGTCATATAGGACAGCTCCAAATTCTTCAACAGGGGAAACACCTTTCTCTTTGGTCTATGGATGCGAAGCGGTGATTCCCGCAGAGATCACTCTTCCTTCCCCTCGAATTTTATCATATAATGTCGAAACCAACGATCCTGATCTTCGACAATAAAAAGATAGCGTTGAGGAACGAAGAGAAGTAGCTTCAGCTCGAATGGCGAGATATAAGCAGAAGATCTCGCAGTATTACAATTCAAGGGTCAAGTACAAATATTTCAAAGTCGGAGATTTGGTTCTCAGGAAAAATGAAGCAATCCGACAAGAAGCGACTGGTAAGTTAGACCCGAATTGGTAAGACCTGTATCAGATCCTAAAGGTTCATCCCAAAGGATCCTACCAACTCGGACGAGCAGATGGAACCACTGTTCCTCTACAGTGGCACGCCAATAATCTGAGGAAGTATTACGTTTAATTAAACTTTTATATCAATTCGTTCTCGTTTTTTCATCCTTATGCCTTGTAATAAGTCTATTTGACAATTTCATGAATGTTTTAATAAACATGTTTTTTCCTGAGATGCTTTTATGTTTGTTAGGATCTATAGCCTTAACATTACAAGTCTAATGTGATACAAAATGTCAAAGGCAAGGCAATCAACAACGAGAAGGGACAATCCGCAAGTCAGACCCCTCAATATAGCCTAAAGCAAAACGAGCCTACAAGGAAAAAAATGCCAAGGCAAAAGGAGAGTTTGCAAAGTCGGACCAACCGCCCAAAAAATCGACCAGCCAAAAAGCGAAACGAGCCTAATGGGCAAAAAATGCTAAAGCAGAGGGACGGTTCGCAAAGTCGGACCAAACGCCAAGAGAATCGACCCACCTACGGCAAAACTAGTCCGTGAGACAAAAAATGCTAAGGTAACCAGGTCTATCTCAATTAGACTAGACTCACAAGTGCAATAAGAACCAAAGGTTTATAATACACTTGGGGGGCAACACGACATCGATAAGGCAAACAGCAAACAGGGCCAGAGGCCCGACAAGCGAAAAGCTAAAAGACATCGAGATATTAAAGATAGACAATAAAAAAGAAGAAAAAAATATTACCAAAATTGAAGCAAATTCAATACAAAAGGAGGTCAGGTCGACGAGACCAGCAAAAACAAGTCAAAGTATGATCTAATAAATTATACAGAATGATTCAAGTTGTGCAGATAAAAGTTCAACAAAGGTAAAGATCAAAGAACAACGATCAAGAAGTGGCGTCAGCAGGAGTCGGCTCGACATTAGAAGACGACGGACCATATTTCCGAGCCAGAGATTCCCCTCGTTGGAACTCCTCGCAATACTGGTCGTACAGCTTCTCTGACTCAGGGTTGTAGAATTGCGGCGCAGCAAGCTTGGACACGTCGAACTCAGGATAAGCTTCCGAAGCCTGATCCACCGCTAATGTAAAGCCGTCCATCGTAGCCGTGCGCATCAGCACGGTCAAGTCGTCGTCAAGCTCCTTCGACTGGCGGTATTCGAGGACTGCGCCTTTCTTGGCCACCTCGACCTGTGAAGGAACCTTCTCCAGCTCGACCCTTAGACCATCCCTCCACTCGAGCTTGGGTAACCTTGGATAAAGAAGCTTTGTGCGCTGCCTGCACCTTCTCGAACTCCACAGCCAGATCAGCAAACTTTTTATCCAAGACTTGATAGCCATCAGCAGATGCAGACAACTCACTCTTCAACTTCCTTATCTCGGCATCAGCCTCCCTCACATGAGTCTCTAATTGGGATTCCAATCCGGCAACGACGGCACTCTTCTTGACGCCCTCTTCGATCAACTTGCGGATCTGCCTTTTCAGATCCTCTTCGGCCTTGACTGGCGCAGAAAATCTCTTAGCAGCCTCCTTGCCGAGATGGTGTGTCTGTGGAAGCAAAGAGATACATCATTCAGCAGAAATAAGGGATAGGCCATGATAAAAAGAGGAAAAAGGAAGAAACTTACCAGACGACACAACTTCCGAAGTGCGGAAGACATAATTTTGTTTTCAATGTTGGAACTCTCATCGGCAGCCAGGTTCATATCGACCTCGACCTCAGCAGAGGTTTCACCGACTTTGGCCTTCTTAGCCCGTCTCTGCTGATCCCTCACCAGGTCGGGTAGGGTGGTTCTCTTCCGGGGTTGTGCCGACGTTTCCTCGACATTTCCATCGATGGTCGTTGTTATATCAACCAAAGCCTCATCATCTTCGTCTCGTAACGAGCCATAGTGGACAAGTAAGCCACCATAAGGCTGAGATTGGGTGGGGGAACCAGCTGGGATAGCCGATTCAACACCAGCAGAAGTAGTCTCGATTTGGACAGAGCTCCCCCCTCCAGTACTAGGAGTTGTCCTCTTCTCGACAACTTGAGAGGAGGAAGCCGCCTGACCCCCGAGCGGCGGAACAAGCTGGCCTTGCGGCTTGGGGACTTGGGTAGGGTCGGTGATGATCGAGAACTTTCCCACTGCAAAGAAAAGGGCAAAGTTAGTATCGGCAATAATATAAAGAGATACAGACCTCGAGAAAGGGAAACAAAAATAAAGGAACAGAAACAACAACGGAAATATCCTACAGTTCTCTTGGTCTACTGCATGGAGTGTCGAGTAGGGCATCGGACCCGCATCCTCCAGTCTGGCCAACTCGTATAAAAGGCTCAGATCTTGGGTCGACACCTCAAAGCCGAGGTTGTCCATCATATGGGCCTCTCAGGGAGCGGGATCATCACCCAATTTATCCATCTTTTTGCCTCTCGACCTCCACTAACCTATGTAAGGATTGTCCGAGCCGTGACGGAGAAAGAAGAATCGTGGTTTCCAGTCGCCATGTGATGAAGCCCCTTTGGACACAAACTTGTGCCGGTTTGTCCTTCATTGAAAGGTGTACCACAGCTTGTCCGGCATGCTTGCAATCTTGTAGTAATAGCGAAAGAGGGGGATTGGGTAGCATACTCATGCCACTCGACAAGCTATTATGAACCCCATGAGAATCCTAATGGCATTGCGGCCTAGTTGAGATACACTTATCTCATAGTGATGTAGAACCGTTGTGACAGCCGGATACAATGGAAACCTCAACCCGCTTGAAAGTTGGGCTTCGTAGACTGAGCAAACCCTTCCGGAGGCTCGTCGGCGTATTGATGTTGGCCGGAGGGGAGTCGGATTTCAAACTGAGGGCTGGCAAGACCAAACCTTCGACGGATTTTATGGATATCATCAGAAGAAAGGGCAGTGAGACAACCTTTAGGACCCTTTCTCTCCATCCTAGTCACTAGTTTTTTAGGCTCTCTACGGACATGGGGAGTGAATCTACGGGTTCGCCTGAGAGTGGCCGGAGAAGATGATCAGGTTGAGCAGAAGGCGAAGCTTGGTTATGTGCAGGTGATTCACTACCAAATCCCTATCTGATTCTGTGGCACTACTAAACATGAGAAAATGCAGAAAAAGATGAAGGATACAAGAAATATGCTTACTTGGAATTTGGAGTTTATGCAGACAAATGGGCGAAATGATTTCTTCCCTGGTCTCTCTTCCCCTATTTATGCTTGCAAGAATCTGAAAGTGATTTGAAAGGACGTGATTGAGGGAGTATAACCCTCTACAAATCGCAAGAATCAAGGCGATGATGTTATGGTTGATGGAAGACGAGGCGTTAGTGCGCCGCATGACATCATGCCACGACGCTACAATCGGTTAGGGTTGCAGGTGGCGGGCTTTTTCCCACCCAAACGATGGCCCAACTTGAAGACGATTCAAATGGCAGATTTGATCTCGGACAATAGGAGTCGCCTCTCTCAAGTCTGGGGACTTATGACGATACAGGGTTTCACCCCTCCACGTGTCGTCTAACGGTTGGTCCCCACGTCAAGAATAAGTGCCAGGGCACGCGTATCGATTCCTAGGCTCGGGGGTACGACGATCAACTTAAGCAGTGTAGACGAGGGCCTCATCTCGACCACTGTAAGTCGGTTAAGTCGAGATAAAGGACAGAGTCCGCACCAGCTACGAAGGCCCATTATCAGCATGGTAACTTGGGCAAGGGGCAAGGCCCATGAAGGTTAAATATGACAATAGCCTAAACCGACCTAATATTAGGGTTAGGGCGTGCATTATCATTATAAATACCACGTTCCAGGAACTACGTAAGGCTTGATTCCTGGACAAATACAGGATACGTAGGCAATCTAAGATAAGCTTTTAGACTCAGCCACAAATCTTAAAACTTACAACACGTTCTTAAGGCATTAGGGTTTTGGGTGTTCACCATTAGATTCATCAAGGCCTGAATTAATTATGTGACATAATTTGTCATCGTCAACAGTTGACACAAACATCACATTCACTACTACATTATGTATTAAAATAGCTATAAATAAGAAACTCACTCCTGACACGTCTAATTTTGTATGGGTTACCTAAAAAATGTTATTTTTGACATGGCCTGAGAATAAATACGAAGGGATACCTCAACCTGATTTTATATTTTCTCAACATTTGGTCATTGTGGCTGGCCTCGTTCATGACAATGACAATGTGAAATTTCAAGCTATTGTAGCATTAAATTTTACCCCATTGTGAAGAATCAGAAATAACATCCTTTGCCAATGTGAATATATAAGCTATTGCATGTGCTTAAATGCATATGGGAGAGTGATGGATCATGCCTAGTTGTTAGTATCAACCGCTTACAGTTTTACTAAAATCAATTAGTGTTAGTAAATGTACTACTATTTTTCTTTAAACATTAAGAGTTTAGGAAATCTCTTCCAACACTCCCCGCAAGTGTGGCAATCTCTCCCAACACACCAGGTTCAATCTCATGACCTCTGGCTCCGATACCATGTTAGGATCAAGCGCTTACAGTTCTACTAAAACCAAATAGTGTTAATAAAGGTGCTATGATATTTCCTTATACATTAAGAGTGTGAGCAATCTCTCTCAACACTTACACAATATAATTGGGGTTCAACACTAGCTAGTATTCTTGGTTGAAAAGGTTTGAGCATTCAAAAGTATTTCCTCCGTTCCGAAATATCTGAGGCAGTTGCCAAAAACACGTTTATTAAAAATGTGATTTAATGCTATGACTTTAAGGATACAATGATTAAAAAACCATTATGATACAATTAATGAAGTCTTGTTTTTAACTTCTTACCTAGTATTAAATAGGGTAAAGTAGGAAAGTTAGCAATAAATGTTGCTTTGGAAAATGTTCTGCCTCAATTATTTTGGAACAAAACTTCTTAGCAATTGTCTCAGTTATTTTGGAACGGAGGAAGTAATTTCTTTCATATGTGTGTGTGTGCGCGCGCGTGTGTATTGTGTGTGTGTGTATATATATATAGTACAACCACAATGGCTTTTGGTCTTTACCTTGTGGGTTTGATTTATAAAAATCATTTTGTGGGACACGGGAGTGAGTTTTAAAAACCACGATTGTCTGATTAACCTCAACCACAATGGCTTTTGGCCTTTACATTGTGGGCTCACTCCCCTGTCCCACAGAATAAGTTGAGAGGTTAATCAGATAATTTATTGACTCAAAGTCATGGGCTGCTATTATTCCAAGAGACTGAAAGAAGTGTTCCTTTTACGACACTCAAACCCTTTACCACTAGGCCATGTCATGGAGACTTGGGTTTGATTTAAAATGCCATCCCCTTCCCATTGTTAGATAGACTTTAAAAGTAAAATATTCTATTCTATTTAACAAATATTAAAAAAGTACAATCAAATTTACTTTTTCTTTCGATCAAATTTTTTTTTATTTTTACTTTTCCTACTTTTAGATGGAGAAATGATTATTCCACAACAAATGTGTACAACAAAGTGTTGCAATAATTTTTTCCACCATTAATTTTTTTGGAACCCATTTGAATCAATATGTTTCATATCAATGATGCAAAAGTGTGTTGTGGGCTTTGTTGTGGCTATTTTGTTGTGGCATTTGTTGCAAGTAGCGCCCGAAAGACAATTTATGTAATTGTTTTTAGAATTAATAAATGACAGATTTATTCTCATCTTATTACTTCCTTCGTGCTTGTAAGTAATACACAACTGAAAACCCTAAGTCATATCATATGTAGCCATATAACTTAGTGTGTGTCACACATGAGGATTATGTTTATAGTGATACACTAGAAATGTTAGTCCGTGGTGAAGTTAATCAAAGTATGGTCTATTGATTAAACCACCATTAATGCGCCCAGAACACTTTATGGTGTGACCGTCTTATCCGGACCGTTGACATTGGTTGTCTAAGTGGGGCATTTATATATGATAAGAGTCATATAGGACTGGACAGATTTAATCTGAGTTTCTCATATAATTCCGTAATTGAGAAATCTTATTAAATCACAAGATGATCATATATGGATTAACCTTAATCCTAAAGTGATTACAAACTCCTACTTGTTTCAAGATAGGGTTTGATGTGTTCGTTAAGGATCGCTAAGAGGCGTGGTCCGAATCACTTTCACGTTGGCACTATTCTGGAATGAGTGAGAAGTGTGTGTTTCACAGATATGGAATCCATTCCTTCTTGCGGGAAGTAGAAAGACAATCCCCTTATTTGTTGATCCTAGAAACTGATCGATTCATGGAGTTCGTATTGGTTATGAACTAATTGATCACTAGTGGGTTAATGGTAAATAAGAATAAGATGTATTGAAGAAGGTTTACAGAAATAATTCTGCTTCATTACGGATAGTCTATTGGATGGTTAGTTTATATGTAATGATTATATCAATGGACACTTATTGACTCGACTCGACGTTTTGTGAATAAGTTATATCTATAATCGATAGAGTTCAATTTCGGATTTATGGTGGCGTAATTCCGGAATTAATAAGTTGAGTAGAAATATTTTGTTCGATTAATATTTTATTCAATTTATTGTAGCTACTGGTTATAGGTCCATGGTCCCTGGGTTGGCTCCTAACACGCGAGTGTTTTCTAATTTTATGGAACCTCGAGAATAAATTAAATAGTTGGTCTATTTAATGATATGCAATATTATTTATTTGGTAAATAATATGTAAAATAGAAAAGACATTTTCTATTGAATTAAATGATGAAAGTGGCGCCTACTATTATGTGATAAATTAGGAAAAGGAATTTTTCAAGATTATGTCACATGTGTAATTAATTAATTATCTATTTGTTGGATAATTAATGGAAAAATTAAGAGATTGATTTTTTGGGAATTATCTCTTATTTTGTAGCAAAAATATCTTTTTCTTGTGAGAATAGGTTTTTGTGGTGTGGAAATGATAACTCTCTTGACTAGTTATTTTCCTATATAAAGAGAGTTCCTCCTAGCACAAAAAAAAACACATCAAATTGCGCCACTTACAAATTAAAAGGAAGAAAAATTAGTTTTTTGCCTTAGTCATTTAGAGAAGAAAAAGCTAGGGTTTTTATTGTGCATATTCGAGGAGGTTCTACGGCGAGGATCGACGTCCACCAGTCGTCTCTAGGAGATACAACCCGGAAGACTGTGGCTTCTCCCTTGGTCGATTGCTTCTCTTTCTCCGGTTGGGTAAATCTACTAACTTTCTTGTAGTTATTAATTAAGTATGTGAATCGAATCGTGGTAAAATCGCATGCGATTTTATTCGTAGCTGCCGCTGTGCTAAGATCGAGTGTCTCGATCGATGCTGAGAATCAGATCTGACGATCCAATTATGGATCGGATCCGGATTCGAGTTTCTGTATATCCAGCATGTGGTATTAGAGCGAGGTTAAAGCGATTTTGCGATCATGATTGCATAATTAATTAATAAGGAGTGAAATAGAATAAAAATTGCATCTTTATTTTTTTTTATGCGATTGAATGTTTTGGTTGACGAGATGGATTGGGGTTGATACTTGTTTATCGATAGATCTATTGTAAACCCGTTTTTTGGGTGTAGGATGTCATGTAGTTTAATTTTGCAAATTTACTTTTCTATAAATTTATTTTTATTTCGGCTGAGAGGTATTTAATTAAATCGGGTCAAGCCTGTAATGAGGAAAACCTGCAGCACAATGGTCAAGACTCAGATTTAATCATACGTAGACCTAAGTTTGAATCCCCTTGGCTGGATTAATTCTAACTTTTTTTTATTTTTTTTCCTGTTCGTTTTTTTTAATTACGAAAAAAAATAATAAAACCTGATTCACAGAATAAAAAGGTTTGATGAATCCAAAAGAAAGGTTTGATGAATTAGTGTCTTGATATCAAACTCCCACTAGAATAAAAAGGTTTGATGAATATAACCTGTTCCTAAATCATCGGGAGAAAAACAAAAAAAACCGGAGGGGCAGGGAATCAAACTCAGGTGGTGATGAAGGAAGAAGGAGCTTCAACCAACTCCGCTAGAAGAGTTTTTATTAAAAATCTGGAGCAGAAAATTCTTATACCCGTCGGCGGTGGCAAATAATTTAGGGTTTATTTGTTTATTTTATAGATTAGATACGGGGGTACCAACGTTCCATCTCAGTGGTTTATTTTTCGTATTTATTTTCGTATGTTATTATTTATGTGATATAACCATGACATGCATCATATTCATGAATTCCACTCCTAGCATATGCATACATGTAGCAAGTTAATATTGACATCAATTAGACATGTATGAATACGGTAATTAATTTAGATTAATTTACGTAATTAATTAAATAAATTAAAACGAAAGTAATTTTATCGGGATATAAAATTCACATGATAAAATAAAATTTACTCGGTAAATTAAATTTTGGGATCCAAAGATCATTCGTGGATTTTAATTATGTAGTGACTACATAAAAGAATTTTAATAATTGAAAATTTGGAAAATCCAGAAAAGTTAGACACCAAGTGGGCAAAAGGTTCGAAAATTGGTTCGGGCGGTCAACAGGGCTTCGGCTCGACCCGACTTGTCCGTCCAAGTACGGGGTTAGCCACGGGGGTCCGGCAAGGTCAAGCTATCCGGCAAGCTGAGGCTCAATGGGGCAACCTTAGCCCGATTATCAACCCAGCACCCGCACACGTGCGACGTTAGCGTCGTATATGAACCAACGAAGAGGACGGGTTGGCTTAGCCAATCCCGACACCATTCGGTGAACTCGGTTAAAGCTAAGCCAGGGTTTAATACCGATAAGTTGGTGATTGTTTTTCAAGATTTATTGTTTTCAAATTATTGAGATAAAATTCTAAGATCCTAAATAATTCTTTGGTGAATTCTAATTGTTTAGTGTCTACGCAAGAGATTTTTTAAATATTCGATAAATTTGAAGATCTGAATATAGTGTCACTAGTTAGACGGTATTTGGAACCGATAAACTAGTGGAAGCTTTAAATTTGTGATTTATTGTATTTAGATTTGGTGGGAAATTCATAAGTCCTAATATATTAGGATTATAAAATTCATGGTGTATTTTAATTGTGTAGTGTCTACACAAAGATTTTATAAATCCGAGAAATTGGAAAGTCGCGAATAAGTGACGCTAGTTAGACGGTATTTGGAACCGATGAACTAGTGGGAGGATTAATTTAAATATTCATGATTTATTGTTTTTCGGATTGTAAATAAATTCTGAAAATCCTAAAAGACTACCTAATTTTCAAAATAACGAGTGAGAGCGGGGAAGGTGACAACCGACCCCACGGCCTGACCGACCCTAAGGCGGCATACTCGGGGCGTACTTTGAGATCTGAAACAGTAGGTCACACTCTAAAGGGTATTTTTGGAAATATCTTGGCTGAAAAAGGAAGGTAATCAACAATTAAATAGAGATGTCCGATTCTCAGTTAATTGTTGAGAGAGATTATCTCAATTTAATCGTCACCTCATTGACCTACCCTAAGGCGGCACTGTAGGTGTGAGATTAAATCCTTGGAATGGTAGGATAAACTGCATGCATGACATCATGTTTATTATTCCTAAAATTATTATATGTTGTGGTGTATGATTTGATTTATATTTCTGTCATGATTTATTTTCTACAACTGCATATTATCTCATGGTATCTAAACTGCTAAACGTGATATATTGACTGGTAATGACTTCATAAAAGTGGAAAAGTAACAAGAACGTTGAACTCAATAATCGAAAATGCAAGTTAATTCTTCGGAAGAGGATGTTCCTCTTGAGCCTTCAAACTTAAGTGACATTGATAAGTATGTCACTGCTGTCACTCGTGTTGAACGAGAGACAACCGATATTAGTTCAAAGATGACTAGAATGATTTGGTATCAATCTCACTAGACATCCCACAGTTCACGAGTAGTGTCTACTCAAATGAATTGTTAGTTCATGGCCATTTCCTTTATGGAAAGCCAAGAATGGGAAGGTAAATGTCTACAAGTGTAAGTCATCTAAACTAAATAAGTTAAAGGCTAAACCGAAATATTAATAAAAGAAAGCAAAGGATAAGGAAAGTGATTTCGGATCACCAACCTATGAATCCTTAAAGACTTTCATAACCGGGATTATGACCCGGAAGCTAAGTTCTTTTGTAAGAACAAGGTAGCTAGGCATTAATGATTAAAGAGTAGACAACGGGCAGTTATTTCAGCTAATATAGTGGGAGTGATATAAGGAAACAAATTTCAGATTTTAATCCTTGAATATCAAAGAAATATAATTTCTGTTTTCAGATTCGTTGGAACAAATGGATTCACTTTCACATCGATAATATAGCTGCCTTAAAGAAAGTGAATTTGACGTTTGTATACGATTCTGAGACTCGGACTTTTGTCTTATAAAGTCAAAACCACTAAGTAATGCTTGAAAAGGTATATGTAACACATCATAAACTATTAAGACAAATGGTTGCCGTATTTAGATGAACGATTCTTCGGTATCTATTAATTAGTGCATGTATCTTAGAGATAAGATCTTAAGACTGGCTAAGGGTGATTCCTATCTCCCAGTCTAAGAACACTATCTCAAAGGAAAAATGACTAAGTTACCTTTCAATTAGGAAAAGGTAATAGAGCTGAAGAAGTATCACTACTTGTTCATATTGACCTTCGGGGTCCTATGAAGGATACAAGCTAGTGGGAGCTTTTGAGTAGTGGACAATTTGTCTGATAGCTACTCGAAACGCCGATTAGTTTACCTAAATATTTTGGAGGAATCTCTGATATTACCAGAGAAATGAGTATTCCATGCTCAGATATAGGCTACAACATAGTTTTGGCACTGATGCTTGGCCTACCTCCGAGTTAATTGATTTCACTAAAAGGATAAACCATAGATTGTCTTGTATAGTTATTGATATACTACAATACACTGCTTAACTCAATCAAGATATTAGTTAAAAAATAACGGTTTACATTATTATGTAATACCGAGAAGTCTACCTAAAGATGCTTATGAATTTGTGGATAAAGAGTGAAGTGCATTTACTCACTTCCGCAAATAGAGGCATTTAGCACTAGTGCTTGAAGGTAGGACTGGAGATTTTACATAAACGTTCAGATAGTGACTGTTTGTGAAATATCTTAATGCAATGAGTAAAGGTTGGTTATAAGATTCTTATGATCGGATAGTGACGGTTATACACAGCCTTTCTGAAAGAATGTTTAAATAACAACCTTGGACCTTGAAGTAAAGTTACTCAAGGAGTTACTATCTGATTTAATCAGACCACATCCAACATTGGTTGTTGGGGAATACGCTGATAAATTCTACTGAACCGGATCAGAATGTCAATCCACCCAAATGCAGTGGGAGTATGGTTTATCCATTGACTCACTGTGATCATGCAGACTTTACAATTTACTGGGGGTGATTGATCACCTATGGTCTTTTTGGGAAGACTGTATAGGATTCTGACAATAAGAGGTTGGTTTAAAGCCATAAACCTGTATTTGGAGTTTTGGTACTCCAGTTCTGTTAACGATCTTGTAGAACCACCTGAGTGTCTCAGGCCCAGTGGGAGTAATTGGATCTACCTGATGAGAATGAATGGAAAGTTTATCTTTCAAGGCAAAGCCAAGTGGTCTAAGGGTAATTCCCTGAGAAGTAGATAGTTCAACAGGGGTGATGCCTTGAAACTTTTTCACCACTCAGCTTTTCTTGACTCCATGGAAAGCAGAAAGATTACCAGGGGTGATGCCTTGAAACTTTCTTGCCCAACAACGGAGATTGAATTCATTCGGAACAGAAGGGGTTTAGCTTAAAGCCAATGGCAGATTGACTGCCTATGCTTATATCCATTGGTGGGTTAAAGTAAACCTTCAGGTCATTAAAATTCACATGTTTTGAAATGTGTGGGCTTGACCAAAATATTGATTTGTCTTGCATAGACTAGAGAATCAATATTGGTAAAGTAGTAGACGTTAGTGCTTATGAAATATTACACTGCAACGGTTGGGAACAACTTGAGTGTGTTATCTGAAGTCAGAAACTGACAAGCCAAGATTCTCTGAATCAGAGAAGTGGACTATATTCTTAGAATCGATTCGGTCGAATTCATGAGAACAAGTTGTTGGCCGTATCCCATCCATCTTATTAGTTAAGATAACAAATGCATATTAGTATGCGATATTCAACGAGAGGTTTCCTACCCAACCCGTCACAGAATAATTCTCTCAATCTTCGGATATAGAGGAAATGGGATAGATTCTCTTTTGGATAGAGAAAGTCAGGCTATTAAAAGTCAATAAAAGTCGAGTCTTGGATTCGGACGTTGGAAGCAGTATAGTGCATCCTCAAGTATCTTTAGAGAACGAGGAATCATATGCTTATGTATTCGGGTACAAACCTGAGTATTGATTACACTGATTCTGATTTTTGTCAGATTAAGGATGATCGTGAATCGATCTCAGACTCAGTGTTTACTCATTATGATGGAGCTACAGACTTGAACAATCCAGCACTGCCAATTTGACTATGTTAGTCGAATACATAGCAACTTTCGAGCAGCTAAAGAGGCAGTGTGACTTGAGAAGTTCTTTGTTGGATCGAGAATTGATTCTAGGTCTTGATGAGCCGATACCATTTTACTGTGAAAACAGTTGAGAGGTAGCTCATGCAAATGATCTTCGCAATCACAAGAGGTCAAAAGCATATTGAGAGAGAGTACCACCTGATCAGACATACCGTGCAGAGAGGCGACGTTTTGGTCATAAAGACCGCCTCGAGCCGACAACCTAGCTGATCAGTTTACCAAGTCGCGTGCATCTATTGTCACTGATGAGCGCTTGGCGGGTGTAGAATTGGGAGATATGTCTTATCTGCTTTAGAGCAAGTGGGAGAATGTTGTGGATAGATAGAATAAGGGTGTGGTGCTCTAAAAACAATCATTGCTTGTCTTTACGGGCAAGTGGGAGATTGTTAGGTATAGTGTGCCCGAAAGACAATTGTTGCTTGTCCTTACGGGCAAGTGGGAGATTGTTGGAAGTAGCGCCCGAAAGACAATTTATGTAATTGTTTTTAGAATTAATAAATGACAGATTTATTCTCATCTTATTACTTGCTTCGTGCTTGTAAGTAATATACAACTGAAAACCCTAAGTCGTATCATATGTAGTCATATAACTTAGTGTGTGTCACACATGAGGATTAAGTTTATGGTGATACACTTGAAATGTTAGTCCGTGGTGAAGTTGATCAAAGTATGGGGTCTATTGATTAAACCACCATTAATGCGCCCAGAACACTTTATGGTGTGACCATCTTATCCGGACCGTCGACATTGGTTGTCTAAGTGGGGGAATTTATATATGATAAGAGTCATATATGACTGGACCGATTTAATCTGAGTTTCTCATATAATTCTGTAATTGAGAAATCTTATTAAATCACAAGATGATCATATATGGATCAACCTTAATCCTGAAGTGATTATAGACTCCTACTTGTTTCAGGATAGGGTTTGATGTGTTCGTTAAGGATTGTTAAAAGGCGCGGTCCGAATCACTTTCACGTTGGCACTATTCTGGAATGAGTGAGAAGTGTGTGTTTCACAGATATGGAATCCATTCTTTCCTGCGGGAAGTAGAAAGACAATCCCCTTATTTGTTGATCCTAGAAACTGATCGATCCATGGAGTTCGTATTGGTTATGAACTAATTGATCACTAGTGGGTTAATGGTAAATAAGGATAAGATGAATTGAAGAAGGTTTACGGAAATAATCCTGCTTCATTACGGATAGTCTATGGAGGGTAAGTTTATATGTAATGATTATATCAATGGACAATTATCGACTCGACTCGACGTTTTGAGAATAAGTTATATCTATAATCGATAGAGTTCAGTTTCGGATTTATGGTGGCGTAATTCCGGAATTAATAAGTTGAGTAGAAATATTCTGTTCGATGAATATTTTATTCAATTTATTGTAGCTACTGGTTATAAGTCCATGGTCCCCGGGTTGGCTCCTAACACGCGAGTGTTTTCTCGTTTTATGGAACCTCGAGAATAAATTAAATAGTTGGTCTATTTAATGAATATGAAATATTATTTATTTGGTAAATAATATGTAAAATAGAAAAGACATTTTCATTGAATTAAATGATGAAAGTGGCGCCTACTATTATGTGATAAATTAGGAAAAGAAATATTTCTAGATTATGTCACATGTGTAATTAATTAATTATCTATTGTTGGATAATTAATGAAAAAATTAAGAGGTTGATTTTTTGGGAATTATCTCTTATTTTGTAGCAAAAATATATTTTCCTTATGGGAATAGGTTTTTGTGGTGTGAAAAGGATAACTCTCTTGACTAGTTATTTTCCTATATAAAGAGAGTTCCTCCTAGTACAAAAAAAACACATCAAATTGCGCCACTTACAAATTAAAAGGAAGAAAAATTAGTTTCTTGCCTTAGTCATTTAGACAAGAAAATTTTTCTTGTGCATATTCGAGGATGTTCTACGGCGAGGATCGACGTCCACCAGTCGTCGCTAGGAGATACAATCCGGAAGACTGTGGCTTCTCCCTTGGTCGATTGCTTCTCTTTCTCTGGTTGGGTAAATCTACTAACTTTCTTGTAGTTATTACTTAAGTATGTGAATCGAATCATGGTAAAATCGCATGCGATTTTATTCGTAGCTTCCGCTGTGCTAAGATCGAGTGTCTCGATCGGTGCGGAGAATCAGATCTGACGATCCAATTATGGATCGGATCCGGATTCGGATTTCTGTATATCCAGCAGCATTATCACTACTCTTTTAGATGTGTATTGGCTGCAATTTTTTTGGACCCGTACATGACTCAATCACAATGACTTGCCTCCTTGAGAGAAGTCATTTGTCTATGTCCAACCTTATTTTGTTAAATGATCCTCGGGTTTGTATTAGGAGCATTTTATTAGATGATTAGAGAGGAGTTCTTCTCCCTAGGCAATAGGTTTTATTTTGGGGGTTTCGACCCCCCGTTTTGTACCAAAAAAAATAAATTCACAATGACTTATTTTTTGACATTTTGATTGATGATGTCGGATATCACCTACAGATCCGATCAACCTCTAGGACGATTCAAACAAGAATTAAAGCAATGGAGATTATGATTTGTGTATGATTGAAACTGAGCATGAGAGTTAGTTTCTCTCAAGTTGCCTACGTATCCAACAGTGAAATTGGAATCAAGTCTTTCGTAGTTCCTTAGGGCTGATTATATAGGGAGGCGTCTCACCCCTTTTCTTGTCAAACAAGTCGTAGAACCCTTAAACCCTAAGGATCATTATGTGTCTATCTCTGATAATAAATGATTAGGATTATATTCGAATTATGGGATTTCCTTCCGGTGATCCAGGGATTCTCCAATGATTATCCTATAATATAGGCACATGTGTGGTTTATCGTATAAGGAAAGAGCCAGTAGGCATTCGGCGGGCACCTCGGTCCGTCTTGACCTGGGTTGCACGTCCTACCTCCTGACTGGACTGAACTGCCCTGCAGTGCCCTAGTCGGGAAGGATATGGACGGACCTCCCTCCTGGGGTAGGGTCTTACTACTGAGGGGCTCCTGGCCCTAAATGTGGTTTTAACCTTACTCTTCCTTTGATCCAAATGTGTTTTCACGATGACACGTGACAAGATCTACTTTTACCATCGTCAGTGATATTCACTTTTGTCATAAATCACATGGGTAACAATGTTAACAACTTACAATGACTTACTTTTATACATTGAAAAGCTTTTGGATGTGAAAAGCAATGTGGCTCTGTCCACTACGAAAGAGAAAAAAATGCACTGTTTCCAACTTTTTCAGGGCTTTTCTTTTATTTTTTTAATTAAACATTTTGCTTTGACTGCTTACCAAATAATTGACATGTGAATGCTATGTAGACTTTTTTTTTGCTTTTTCTTTCAATACAATGTGCCGATGTATTACAACGAGGCCATTGTGATGGCCTTACTTTTTGAGTAATTCTCATTGTGTGTTGACGATACTGGATCTTGTTTATTAATTAATCCTGTCAATTACCTTTGTGACAATGATCTTTAATCCTATAAATCTTAAATCGTGTTAATGGGGACGTGTGTTTTTTGTGTATTTTAGACTAAGCTTGTGAGTTATTTCTTCCGAGTTGCCTACGTATCCAATAGCTGAATTGGAATCAAGTTTTTCGTAGTTCCTTAGGGTTGTTTATATATGGGACGTCTCATCCCTTTCCTTGTCCTGCAAGGAATTGCGTTATTATTATTATTATTAATATTCCCTAAGGATATATACACGCAAATCCCTATCATTCAGGGATAATTATGAACATATTTAAGTGTCATGATCAGAGTCTTTATGATTTATGATTGTTTCCTTATTTATCTTCAGTTATCCAGCACATGGAATAACAGCCGGGGTTGCTCTGTGCGTCCTGCGCCGAGCCCCCAAGGCCACTATGGCCGAACTAGGCATCTCCTCTTCAGCAAGCCCTAGCCGACCTGCGGCGGCTGGAGGAGGAGCATCTGCCGATCTCCCACCTGGGGTTAGGGACATGCCCTTGGGTATGTGTTTGGGGCTCTTAGCCCTTAATGCCTTACTATTAGAAGCTAGTCATTTATTATATGACTTAAATGGATGACATGTGGCATAGTTCGGGTCGGCCATCATCATGTGTCATAGAGGCAAAAAGTTCCACACCCATATTCCCACTAAAAGTTTTTCCATAGTCTAAAATTGAGCCACTATAATATTAATTAGGGTAAATTGCAAATTTAGTCCCCTATCTTTCCCAAAAAGGAGGGACTTAGCCCTCATCTTTGATTTTTGTTTGACAGGTCCCTTATCTTTTAAATCTTTTACAACTTTGGACCATTTAATAGCCAGGCAACAAAAAAATTAATGGAAAACCTGTGTGTATAACGCACTGTTAGCATTTTAAAATATTATTATTTTAATCAATTTCCAAACAAATTATAAAAAATAATTAAATTATCTCATTATTATTATTACCGTATACTGTGTAAGACAAAACCTTTTTTCACCATTATTCATCCCGTCATTTTTCGTTTATCTTTCTCAGCCTTAATGTAGCTCGAATTTAGGGGTTTATCCCCATTTTCATCTTCTTCAAATCATTCCTCTAATCTATATTGCAAATCACCCAATCGTTTTCCAAGATGAATGATTAGATGAATGATTTAAAGAAGATGAAATTGGGGACAAACCCCTAAATTCGAGCTACATTATGGTTGGGAACGATGAAAGACTTTGAGAAAGATGAACGAAAAACGATGGGAGGAAGAATGGTGAAAAAGGTTTGTTTTACATCTTATATTGTAATAACATTATTGAGATAATTTATTTATTTTCTTATAATTTTTTTGGGAAATTGATTAAAATAATAATAATATTAAATGCTAAAAGCGCGTGAAGGATTTGCACAGGTTTTCCATCAATTTGTTTTTGACTGGTTGTTAAATGGACCAAAATTGTAAAAGATTTAAAAGATAAAGGACTGATCAAATCAAAATTAAAGATGAAGGCAAATTCCCTCCTTTTTAGGAAAGATAAGGGACTAAAGCTGCTATTTACTCGTATTAAAAGGAATACACATTGTGGTCCTTGTATGCTAGTAGTTAAAATCTGTGTCTTTCTAAGTACTTAATTCCTTAGATATTGATTATATGATTTTAAAGCGTTTAAGGTTATATAATATATGCATTATTCATCACTTATAGTGCACATGAAGTTTAAAATCAAGTATTAAGACATTTGTTCGTAATGGACTTATTATACACACGTCAAATATATTTTGTGCACTAATCGAGCATTAAGCTTTTAAAGCTTATGGACGGCAAATATCTTTGTCTATTAATCTTGATTATGTACTAATTTAATATCAAGTTATCAAGATTTGTTTTTCAGAAATTATTTCAAGATTTATCATTCAACGAAAATTTATCTCAACAAATTAAAGGAAATATTCATTAATTTTGGAACTTTATCGTAGACGATTTATCGATCTACATGAATGTACCTATAAGGCATGTCAAAAATATTAACTTCATGGTGAATGCTTTGGAAATAGTAATATAAATTTGAAGAAGACGCAAAAGTTTTTGAAATTGTCACATTATTATGGGATTAATTAATTGGAGATTTTATATTTTGAAAGTTGATCAATGCGTTTACAAGTTCATATTTTACTCCTTTCAACCCCAAAATTCATTATTTTTATGTCGTTGGAAAGCTAACTAACGAGGGTCGGACCAGCTCTTGCCACGTATCATCTATAGAATGACCAAGTAATTAATGAAGGTAGAGAAATTGATAAGTAATAAAGACCAGGAGCCCCAGGTATGACTGAAGAAGCGGATTTGAACCCCAGGTGGGAGGTCAGCTCGGACCTCTTTAGCTTACCACGGCAGGTCGGTTCGATGGTGGTAGAGGTCGGGCAACGCAACTCAGGTCGGGAATGACCCAAGGATGCTCGACCCAGGTCGCCAGAGTTTTCCTTATCCGATATTTAAACATGTTCCGATATTATAGGATAAACATGGAAAAAATCTTAAGGTATTGTGACCTTGATCTTGTCATTCAAACGTATCCATAATTGTCCCTAAATTAAAGGGATTTACATGCAATAATCC
Organism: Gentiana straminea; assembly: GCA_036785695.1. Lineage (NCBI taxonomy): Eukaryota > Viridiplantae > Streptophyta > Magnoliopsida > Gentianales > Gentianaceae > Gentiana > Gentiana straminea. The sequence continues at coordinate 3,526,070 of JAVUPR010000312.1, read as the reverse complement.
TTAGGGGTTAAGAAACAAATCATTGTCCAACAAGAAAAGGGACCAGATATCTTCTATATAAACTATACTAAGGAACTACGAGAGACTTGATTCCAATCACACATATTGGATACGTAGACAATTTGAGAAAAATAACTCTCAGGCTCAGTCTAAAATACACAAACACCCATCCCCATCGTAATTTACCTTCAGAATCTTCTTGGAGTAATTGTCATAGGGGTGAATTTCACTCGGATCTTTGAACAAACGAGATCCAGCATCGTCACTAACATTTGGGGCTTTCGTATGAGACTTGAAACACTCATTTTGGTTTGGCCATTCTTGTGATATTGGTTTTTAAAGTGAGACAAAATTTTGGACGGAATAAATTGATACATGTCCACTATTTTGGTCATATCTCAGTATATATCCGGAGGACAGAATGATCCAAATCTTATACATTTAAAAACCCGTAATCTAGGGCTTTCTAAAATGATCCGGTTAATGATTTTGGTGGAATACATTACTACAAAATATGATATAGGTCATAATTAAAATATGACAGCAATCACAGTTTTAATAAAATCGAGATAAAAAAAATATATATATCACACTTACAACTTTCTATCACACTTATTGAAAAACTGAGACAATTTATATTAATCAATCTCATTTTTAAATTGTGATTTAATTGATATGATTTTTCCGTCACAGTTATTGAAAAACCGAGATAAATTATATCAATCAATTTCATTTTTAAACTGTTACTTAATTGATATGAAATTTCTGTCACAGTTATTAAAAAAACGAGATAAATTATATCAATCAATCTCACATCTAAAACAATGACTGAATTGATATGATATTTTTATCACATCTATTGAAAAAGTGAGATAAATTATACCAATCAATCACACTTTTAAACCGTGACTAAATTGGTATGATATTTTGTCACGGTTATTGAAAAACCGAAATAAATTATATCAATTAATCTCATTTTTAAGCAGTGGCAGAATTCATATGATATGTTTTTCACAATTATAGAATAAGTGAGACAAATTATATCCACTAATACAAAAAGAAACATACTTCACACTTATAGAAAGATAAGGATCACACGAGACAAGAAAAATGTATATATCACACTTAAATTTTTTATCACAGTTATTAGGTGTGAAAAAAAATTGATCACATTTTTTTAGGTGTGATTGAAATTATAATAAATCTCGGTTTTTAAATGTGATAACAACTACTAAAATAGATCACAGTTTTAAAATGTGTTGAAATTATAATAGACTCGATTTTTAAATGTGATAACAACTATAATAGATCACGATTTTTAAGTGTGATAACAACTAAAATAGATCACAGTTTTTAAATGTGTTGAATTATAATAGATCTCGGTTTTTAAGTGATAACAACTAAAATAGATCACAGCTTTTATTATCACGGTATTTAGGAAAACCGAGACAAAAACATCAATCAATCAAAGTTTTTAACTGTGACTAAAATAATATGATATTTTATAGTGATATTTCAGTTTAGTGTGGTCGAAAACGATAAGAAAGTGGGCATCGGCCCAGCGGTAATTAGTATGGTTCCTTAATCCGGAGTATTCGGGTTCGAGTCCCACTGGGAACAAAAATTGTGTGTGCATATATTTCATTTTCGAAAAAAGAATGATCACACTTTTTTAGGTGTGATTGAAATTATAATAGATCTCGATTTTTAAGTGTGATAACAACTACTAAAATAGATCACGGTTTTTAAACGTTGAAATTATAATAGATATCGGTTTTGAACTGTGACAAAAACTATAATAGATCACTTTTTAAGTGTGATAAGAACTAAAATAGATCACAGTTTTTTAAATGTGTTGAAATTATAATAGTTTTCGGTTTTTAAGTGTGATAACAACAAAAATAATAACAATTTTCATTATCACGGTTTCTAGGAAAACTGAGACCAAAAAATCAATAAATCACAGTTTTTAACTGTGATTAAAATAATATGATGTTTTATAATGAGATCATAGTTGAGTGTGGTCGAAAATTAGAAGAAAGAAGGCACCGGCTTAGTGGTAATTAGTATGGCTCGTTAATCTGGATTATCCGGATTCGAGTCTCATTGGGAACGAAAAATATGTGTGCTTATATATTGTTTTCGAAAAAAACAGTTTTACAGGTGTGATTTAAATAATAATATATCACTGTTTTTAAGTGTGATAACAACTAAATTAAATCACAGTTTTTAAATGTGTTAAAATTGTAATAGATCTCGGTTTTTAAGTGTGATAACAACTTTAATAGATTACCGTTTTTAAGTGTGATAACAACTATAGTAGATCACGTTTTTAAATGTGATGAAATTATAATACATTATGGATTTTAAATGTGATAACAACTATAATAGATCACAGTTTTTAAGCGTGACAACTTTTATAATAAATCACAGTATTTTAGATGTGATTGGATTAAAGTACTATATGTCACACCTCAATTTGCCACGTTTTGAAAGCCGTGGCAAATGTGAATATATCACACTTAAAAACCGTGATCTTTATGCTTTTTGTAGTAGTGATATATATTGAAGGAAATATTTCATTTCAGGTGAAGGCATTTTCTGGATGAAATATCGTTCATTGTTTTATCAACAATGATGTAGCCGTAACGGACTTGGATCCTCTCATGTACACTTAAGGGTCAAGTTGTGTTCACACATTTGTCCTATGTGCAAGGTAAAAAAATTCTTCCACATAGGACAAAGGTGTGAACACAACTTGACCCTTAAGTTACATGAGATGATCTAAACCTGTAGACAGAGGCCTGCTGCATGGATTCTATCTAGATGACTTGGAACCATAGGCGGATCTACCATTTGCTCAAGGGGTTCCGTGGACCCCGTTAAATATAAGAAAACTCTACATTTTATGTGTAGAAAAACATTTCGGGCCTCGTGAAAAATAAAATTTACTCGGAAAAAAAATTACGGACCCCGCTAAATAATATTTCTGGATCCGCCACTGCTTAGAACTACATCACAAATGAATATCCCTCTATTTTTACAAGCATCCAATGTTCATATGCTCTATGGGATGAAGACAATTGAATTTCTCTAGACTTTACTCTCAAATGGTTAGACAAGCTAGCTTAAATTTTTTTTTATAAATAAAGTTAGACAAGCTTTTTGGGTTTTAAGGAAAGTTGCTTTATTTCTTTCTACTCCGGGGGAAAAAAATCTATTTTTAGGTGTAGTGCATTAATGAACAATTCATTATAATTTTTTATTATAGCTAATTGTCAATTATGACACATTTAGAAAAATGTCATGATATTAAGACTATAAAAAAAATTGTCCAAAATGACATTTAATCAATGAAAGTGAATTACGTTGGTTTGTGTTGAAAACCAACGTAATTCAATTTCAAATTTACTTTCACTTTCCTTTTCACTGATAAAATGTCATTTTTGACAAAAATCTTTTCTTATAGTCTTTTTTGTCTGACATCTTTCAGATTGTGTCCTTTAGGACCTTTATCCAATTTTATTATTACTAAATGGTAAATTTATTTATAATCTTATTATTTGCTTTTTTATAAATATTATTTGTTTTTGTGGATTTAAATATACACCACTAAAAATCCCTAAGTCGTATTTAACCATAATACTTAGTGTGTGACAACAAATAATTAAGTTTCTAGTGATGTACGCTTCAACCATGTTGGTTCGTGGAGAATTTAATCAAAGTATATAGAGTCTATTGATTTAAACCACAAATAATGCGCCCATGACACTTTACAGCGTGATTGTCTTATCCGGACCGTCGATGTTAGACATATAAGTAGGGCATTTATATATAATATAATCATATAGGACTAGGACCGATTTAATATTATTTCTCATATAATTTTGTGATTGAGAAATCTGATTAAATCACAATATGATCATATATAATATATTGATTAATCTTAATCCTGATGTGCTTGTTTCGAGATATGATTTGATGTGTTCGTTAATGATTTCTAAGTTGCATGGTCTGAATCACTTTCAATGCAACACCATTAAAGAATAAGAAGCTGAGAATGTTGGTCTATGGCTTGATGTGGGCCTTTTGTCTCATCCACCCATCCTTCTCCTATATCGGGGGCCGACCAGAAGTCCCCTAACTTCAACCCGTCAGAAGGCTTAGCTCTCTTCACACTTTTTTCTGCAGGTCTTTGGCTTGTATGCGGTGGTAGGAGCTAGATTTCTTGTCGTCTAGTCCGGATATGAAGTGAGACAGCTGGTGTGCCCTGGCTTCGTCGGTGGTTGGTTTGTTCGCTTGTGGTGGTGCTTTCGGCGGATTTCATTTGCCACCTTCACTATTGGGGGGGGGGGGGGGGATTTCTACTTTCGTGCTCTCTTCGATGTGTTGGTGACTTATGCCGCTGATTGGTGGTGAACCTCCTTCTAACGGTGGAGCCATGGCGGAGAAGGAAAAAATAATTAAAAATTGTTGTATTAAATTTGTTCTTAGCTTTTAGTTTGTTGTCTATGTATGTGTTTTTGTCGGATAATAAATATATTGCTTTGACTTTGTTATGTTGTAATCTATGTTTGTGTTGTTTTTTCTCAGTCTGGTATTAAGCCGGGTTGTAGTGCGGCATTAGGCCGCATAGTAGTGCGGCGTGTGGCCGTGTTTTTAGTCTAGCTGTGGCTAGCTTTTGATGTAATTTTATTGTTCGGTTCTAATCAAACTTTCGTCGTTGGTGGAAAAAAAGACAGGGAAAAATGAAGATATGGTTAAAGTAAATAATAGACGTGGATAATAATTGCAGCAGAATTTTTGAGATATTGGGCAGTCGAAGGTATTCAACATTAAGTGGTTGGTGAACCGCTGAAAACTTAAAAAGTAAATTTCGTGTATTTTCAGATCATCTGATCTAATTAAGTGGTATAAAAAAGTGTTATCAAACATTTCTTAATGTAACCACGACTGAAACTTTTTAGAATAAGTGACCAATCATGTTACTAAACAACCCCTTGTTTAATACTAACAATTTCTTATTTCATCTTATTGGGAATGAGGTTTTTTTTAATGAAAAAAAAACTGAGTTTAAGGAAAAGTGTCTTGATTATCACACTAAGTGTAATGCCTTTAGACCCCGGACCTGGTAGCGCTAAATTAGTCGTAAATGGTCCGGTCAACTGTTTAGATCGCCATCCTCGCTTGGTCTAAAAAGGCTAACCTGAGTCGACAAGACCTTTATGTTTCACACTTATATGGTGGTGATGTACTTCCCTCATTTCTAACGTGGGATATCACATTCTTCCCCCTTATAAGGAACTGGCGTCCTCGCTAGGACGACCAAGACTTGTCCCACTGGACTTGTCCCAGTTCGTCCCTACTATAAGATTCTAGAGGTGGCTCCCACCGCCTCTCATGGTGTGACACTTAGGTCCGTATGACAGTCGGCTCTAATACCATTATGTAACGCCCCCAGACATGTGTCTGATAACGCTAAATGGGTCATAAATGGTCCGGTTAACTGTTTAGACCTCCGTCCTCACTTGGTCTAAAAAGGCTAACCCGAGTTGACAAGATATTTATGTCTCACACTTATATTGTGGTGATGCGCTTTCTCCACTTCTAACGTGGGATATCACACTAAGATTTTGTCTATAGTTTACTCTATGTAAAGAGAGTTATCCCAACACCATCAACACAAGTGTATGCGACACTTGTCAAATGAAAGAGATTATACTTCACATATTAGCCACTGCGAGTGAGAAAAACGCAAGTTTTTCTCATGGAATATTCGAGTATTCGATCGAGGTCACTCAATTGTCACTTGAAGATACAACCCGTAAAATCATGATATCTCATTTGGTTGGGTATACATCCATAAATTGTCTTTTAGGTTTAAATTAATTAATTGTGTTATGTTAAAATTTGTAAAATCCTCATATGAATGTTCGAAATTCATCCTTCAGTTTTTGGATTTCGGTTAGATCAAGATCAGAACGAATTTGTATAAATATATATGGCGTGAAACCAGATTTCGACCATGCGAAAAATTCGACAACAGTGTCGCAGTTTCTATAACAGCACGGCCGTTGTAGGTTTGTGACAACTGTGCTGTAGATGCGGTATGTCAAGATTTGTCCGGATCACGTTTTCGGGTTGGATTCAAATTCCGATAACTCCAATATGTGGTAAATTTTTATTTTTTTTGAGGTAACATGTGTTATCAAAACATGGTTAAAACTGATTTTACAAATTAATTACCTCAATCGTTTTTAAGTAATTAAGGAGTTGAATCACAATAGAAAAAATGAATCTTTATTTTTGTTTATGATATACTGCGTGGTGAATGCTTTGTGAGATGCGTTGAGGTTGATATTTATTTATTCCGTTCTTTTAATTTTATTTTCGAGTGGAACTTATGTGAAAATAATGAACAACTTGTAATAGAATAGAATAGATGTTCTTGTTGTTGAATTTCCGGTTCGCATTTTCCACCTTCGATGGTGCCGACCTTACGACATTAGCGTATGATCAACGACAGACGTGGCGAACACGCGGCCTTAGTACCGAACCTACAGTACTCTTACCGGTCTTGCGGCAGTTGTGCCGAAAATTGATACGCTTACGAAATCTACGGTAGTCTTTGGTCGTTACGACGACAGTGTTGAGATTTTCCGGTTCGAGTTTGTTCTTGTTTCTAGGAGATTGTGATCCACATGGAAGTGATAGCACTTCGGTGTATTGCCCATCATGGATCCCTCCTTGGGTCATTCCCGACCTGAGTTGCGTTACCCGACCTTTACCACTACCGAACCGACCTGCGGTAGTAAGTTAAAGAGGTCCGAGCTGACCTTCCACCTGAGGTTCAGGTCCGCTTTTTTAGTTATACCCGAGGCTCCTGACTTTTATTACTTGTCAATTTCTCCACCTTCATTAATTACTTGGCCATTCTCTGGGTGACACGTGACAAGGGTTGGTCCGACCCTCGTCATAGACATATAAACTTGTGTTCAACCCGTCTCAAGTATTACATGATTCGACTTGAATCATTTACAACCTAAACGATTTTTTTTTTTAACTGAAACGAAATTACCTCATTTAGAGGATTATAACTCACACATACACACGATGGAAATCGAATCCATAACATCTTGATCACCGACCCTCAAGTTATTCATTAAGGTAAGCGTCGTTGACAGCCTAAACGATTTGTTTAAACAATCCCAATCGGCTCCTCTCGTGGAGCAACAATTAGATTATTTTTGGCAAAAAAAAAAGCCATAAAAATTTCACTTAAAAAAAAACATAAAAATTAAATTCAAACGAAAGCGGCCTTGATGTTTCAAACCCCACCGTGTCAATTAACTGAAGGCACCTGATTAAAAATTTTAAGCCCCCTGAAAAAAGCCTCCGCTTCAACTTCAAACTGAATATTTTTGAAACACCGCGCAAACTCAAATTTTTCGAAACAAAAAAACTCCTCTCTAATGGCGGCAGTCTTTTTCCCTATACAAATTGGCTTCTCTCCCACCCGATTTCCTCTGCCTTCTTCTCACCATCTTTGTCTCTCGTCTCTGAGTTCCCTCTGAGAATTCCTCCAGAGGAAGAGAAACCAAAAGAATCATAATTCAATATGTCTGGCAAGGAGAATCTCATGAGGGTCACACGATTGGCGACGAAGAGAGCAGCAGAGGAAATGGCTGTTCCTGCTCTGCAGAACCCGAGTAAGAAGAGAGTGGCATTGGGTGAAATGAAGAGCTCCAGTGAAAGTAATCGTAATGTTATGTTGAATAAAGCTCAGGATTTGAATTGCGAGCCTCAGAAGAAGAAGCAGAAGTGTTGGAATAAGACGAAGGAGAAGGGTGATGATGTTTTGGAGGAAAAACGAAACGCAGCGGAGGAGGTTGTTGAAGTTGTATTGGTTGAGGAGGGGGAATCAGATGATCCTCAGATGTGTTCTGCTTATGTTTCTCAGATTTATGAGTATCTTCACAATATGGAGGTAAATAATTTTGCTGTTTTGTTCTTCTTCTCCTCTAATTTGTTGGCTATTCAAAATCTTCGGGAATCAATTTTTCATTTTATCCCAATTATTACGGAAGCTAATTGAATGCTATGAGATGGCAATCGTTATGATTCCCAATTTGGTGCTTATTTCTGGTTATTGGATTTTTAAATTGAATTAGACGATTTCTTTTTTTTATTTTATGAATGGGGGTTGTAAAATGCAGATTGAGCCAAAGAGGAGGCCTTTACCACATTATATTGAAAAAATTCAGAAAGATGTGACGCCAAACATGAGGGGAATTTTGGTGGATTGGTTGGTTGAAGTTGCAGAAGAATACAAGCTTCTTTCTGACACTCTATATCTATCCGTATCATATATAGACAGATTCTTGTCAATGAATCCTATTAACAGGAAAAGGCTTCAGCTTTTGGGTGTTTCTTCTATGCTAATTGCCTCGTAAGTATCCACTTTTGCACTTATGGTGTAATGTTTGCCTGTGTGTTGAAGCTTTGGTTTTTTGCTTTTAACTTATGGAGTTTGATCTTGTGGCATTGTGCAGGAAGTATGAGGAGATCAATCCCCCGAACGTTGAAGATTTTTGTTACATCACAGACAACACATACACAAAGGATGATGTGGTAAAGATGGAAGCAGACATACTCAAGTTCCTCAAGTTTGAAATGGGAAATCCCACAATCAAGACTTTCCTTAGGTAGCTTAATTCTCTTTACTCAATGCTTATAAACATATATATTTCCACCATTTGGATATCGGTCAAGTTAGTTCTGTTTTCACTAATCTAATGATATGCTTATTTCATGTTATTCTTCTTTTGTATCACAGACGGCTTACAAGAGTTGCTCAAGAAGATCAAAAGGTATGTTTAAAGTTGTAATATGTTTATTTCAGTCTTCGGTTTCTTTTAGCGTTGTCCTAATAAAACGTTCTGTTGTGTAGAATTCGGATCTGCAGTTAGAGTTCTTGGGCTGTTACTTGGCTGAGTTAAGCTTACTGGATTATGCGTGCGTGAAATTCCTCCCTTCACTAGTTGCTGCTGCTGTTATTTTCCTTTCAAGGTTTACACTTGAGCCCAACTTACATCCATGGGTAAGAAGTCTGTTCAATTATGTTCTTGTTCATGAATTGATTTTGTTTACGGGTCATGGGCTTAACCGGTTTTCATATATACCAACTTGAAAACTTGCAGAATGCTGCATTGCAACGTTATTCGGGATATAAAGCCAAGGATTTGAAAGAATGTGTCCAAATCATACATGATTTGCAATTGTGTAGAAGAGGGAGCTCTTTGATGGCAATTAGAGATAAGTACAAGCAACACAAGGTAACTATTGTTGTGTTCATATGCAATTGGTAATAAAATGTATGATCAATGTATCTTCTTATCAAATCATGACGTTAACTATGCTATATATTATGCTGTAACAGTTCAAATGCGTGTCAACTCTGTTGTCTCCTTTGGCGATTCCTACCATATTTTTTGAAGACAAAAAAGAATGAGACCTCAAGAATCTGTTTTGTTAAAAGGGCAAGAAATCAGACGAGTTTGGATTTCAAAGGAAGTCGATGCCTTAGAGGACTGTTAGAACATGTGCATATATGGTGAATGCAAATGGCATAAATGAAGCTGAATTGGTAGACATATTTATACATGGAGGCATGAATCCAATTAGAAGAAATGGATCACTTTAAATCTCTTTGTTTTAGGAATAGCAAAAAAACTCAGATTTGTTGTAATAGTTCTTTCAAGATGTAGAAGCATAAATGATACTTACCTTCAAGTCAGACCATAGATATTCATATCATGCATAGTTTTTTACAGAGTGAAGTGATATTACTTTGTTCTTGATGAAAATCATCATGAGTGAAACTATGAAACAAGGTTGGGCTATGTAACGCAGCAACGGGCAAGAAAACATAAATCCTTCATCAAAATTGTAATAAACACAGATTAAGTGGGATCATTGTAGCTATTGAAGAGGTGTCTTTGTTTGCATTTAAGATTTGTGTCTGGCTGGTATTTTGCCCTTCAACTATCTTGGCATGCCTATTGAGCAGAACATGACTCATCTTCTAGGGAAGCTGATTGTCTAATGCAAGTGCAGGAACATGTTGTCCAACTGGAAGTTTCATTCTGTCCAAGGGAAGGAAGATTTACAGGAAATTCTTAGGTGGTACCGCTACTTGTGTGGGGAGAGTGGAAGTGGATGAATCGGGACCGTCACTTTTATAATTGGATCTAAATTGTGTGATTCTGATCATTTCGTCAGTCACATAATCCAAAATACACTCTTCACTTAAGAATTTCCCAAGATTTACTATATGATTAAATCCGTACAGAATAGCCTTTTACATAATGTGGTTTAACGTCATTGATAATGATGTAGATCCATTATAATCAATGGTTTAATAACATGTTATATCACTTGTTGAAAAGAATCATAAATGGAACAATATCTAGAAACTATAATGAAGAAGAAGTTTGAAAAGCTGGAAAAGCAGGAAAATAGAATTTCATTGATCTTGATAGGATTGTTACAACTTGATAATTCCGGCCTACAATTGAGCCTATATATAGATCTCCTAAGCATCTAATCGGCAGTTAAGTTGTTACAACAGTCTTGACAACTACCAACATACTCAACCTTATTTTTATACATGTGCTCGATGAAATGCCTAAGAGAGCTTGTAGTCTTATATCTTGGAAACAGTCTTGAACATGTGGCATCAGCTTGAACATCATGCTTGAACTTCAACATCCCCTTTCAAGTTGTAGTTAGGGATAAATACAACTTGACATAAGCTTGAACATCATGCTTGAACTTCATGCTGTTGTATCTGTAATAGGTGCATAGATGTCCTTGGTAGGGTACCTAGGCCATAGTCTAATGAAGGTAGCCTTTTCAACTGCTTTAGTGAGAATATCAGCTAGGTTATCTTCAGTCCTGACTGACATAGGAATTAGAACCTTTTGCTGATACTTCTCCCTCACAAAATGACAATCAATTTCAATGTGTTTAGTTCATTTCATGGAAAACAGGATTCTCCACAATGTAGGTTGCACTTTGATTGTCACAGAACAAGGGAACAAGTTGGGAATGCTGTATTTTGAAGTCAGATAGGAGATATAATAACCATTGAATCTCACAGGTCTATCAAGGCCATTGCCCTATATTCTGCTTCTGAACTGCTTCTACTAACAGTGTGATGGGTATAAATAATTCCACCACCTCAACAGTAAGGGACAACCCACTGCGGCCACCCTCCGGCATGACAAGAGAGATCGCAAAAGGGGCGGCCACCGTGTCTCACCTCGCCGCGACCAAGGCATTTGCGGTCCCGTGCAAGTGCAACGCATCCCGTGAATCTCATCCAGCAGTCAGTCAAGAAGGGTCGCCAGGGCGGCGAGGCCGCAGGGCTTGCTCCTTGCGACCTCGCAGAGATGGCCGCCGATTGATCCGCATCTTTTCCCCACTTGTAGCTTAGATATTTCGTCTTGCTTAGTATCTAAGTAAAACCTAGCTATTAGTAAAATATCTAATAGATTACTTATTCCCTAAGTTATCCACCTCTATAAAAGGGGTGGTCATTGTAAACAAAAAGAGGATGAGATATATGAAATACACACTATACTTGCAAGCCAAAGCTCTCTCCATTCTAACTCTCTCCATACCACCACCCGCCGGAGTAACACCACACCTTAAATACAGCCGATATCCACCATCCATACACCGCAAGGACACCCGTGACGATTTAGACATCTTCGCTTGGCTCCGTTACCGGGAATGCGATTGTGTAAAAAATCACCTGAGCTCTTATCAAGGAGGAGATAATCTTACAAAGAAAGTCCTCAAACCGCCTTTATTTCTTCCCTTTACCAAAGAAATCGCTCAAAAAGCCACCCCGCAGAGATGGCCGGAAGTAAAGGACATCTAACACCCCAAACCCCTGCAAAAGGTACTATGCTACATCAAGCTCGTGGGGAAGGCGCAGGAGAAACGCTAGACAATCTCCCTGCAGAAGGAGAAGGATCCCAGAGAGGGGTCTTAGCACCTAGCGACGCTCGAAATGTCATTAATCAAAAAACCAAGTCGAAAGAGGCCGTTGTTGCCCCGGATGGAACTCGCGAGAGAGAGGTCACAAAGCAAAGCCAAAGATCGATCCCGTAAATACAACCGGGCTTTCGGGAGGACCCGCAGGTCGCCGAGATGAGGGAATACGCCGTGTACGCCGAAACTATGTATCTCACCAATTCCCGCCTGGTGGCTAAGGCCGTGCCCCTATGACGATTCGACCCCGGAATCCTCCCGTAAACGAAATCCCTCTTGCGGTCGCGGACCGGGCCGCCGCAGCCAAATTCGGCGGATCGACGTAGAGGAGAGCGTGCACTCTTCGGTCGCTATGGACCGAGGAAAGAAATTCCACGAACCTCGGCCCCCCAAGATCGCGACCATCAAAAAGGAAAGAGGATCGACAAAGGGTCCGCGTTTAATAGGTTGGGTGAGAAGGACAAGGCCTTAGCCCCAAGTCGTCTCGGCCTTCCTAGAGAAGAGATGCCCATCCACAGATAGACACGCACAAGATGCCCGCATAATTATCGTGGAAAAGAGGGCCCGCCAAGAGGGATCACGAGATCATAGGGAATCGTAGCGTAGAACGGAGCGAGCCGATACGCAAGCACGCCGCGACCCGAATCGACCCTATTTTGGCGGAACAGATGGAGGTAATGAGAAAAGAGCTTGCGTAATTAAAAAAGTCGAGGCCCGTCGAGAAAGTCGCCCCAATTTCGGGGATCGACGTACTCGCTAAAGCGGATTACCGAAACATTGCCTCCCGAGCGAGAGAAAAGGTTAGTTATCCCGCTTACAACTATTACAATGGAAATTCATGCCCAAACGACGGCTCACCGCGTTCCAGGGTCGCATCACCCTTGCTACACAAAATAAATCCGCCTGGTGCATCGCATTGGTTGGCGCATGCGGGATAGGGCTGCGTCCCCGGATACGCGGGCTTCTCGCGGCTCGCCTGAAAGTTGGGAGGATTTGTCGGAAAAGTTTGTCGAGAGTTTGAATCGGCAAGCAGCCAAAGAAAACCATTGAGGACCTATATGAGGTTCGTATGGGAGGGCATGAATCCGGAAAAGAGTATTACGAACGGTTCGTCAGAATATATGATCAAACAAGGAACATTCCAGACGATGCGGTCATAACAAGTTTCCTCACCGGAATCGCCAAAGGCCCGATGAAAACTGAATTCAATCTGCGGCCCCCCAAAGCGGGTCTCAGGGAGATGTTAGAAAGGGCCAGAATGATGGGGGTCAGCGAGGCGCCATCTGCGGGGAAAGCAAAGCCTAAGGCAGAGCCACGTTCGCCGAAGGAGGATCGCGTAGATGACCGTAAAAAAGAAAAGGGACGAGATACTAATCGCGATCGTGAGGTAAAGAAGCCGTACAAATTTAGCGAGGATAATTTTACCCCGCTCAACACCAAAGCATCCCAAATACTGTTTGAAATTCGTGAACATTTCGACAAACCAAAGCCTATGAGGGCGATCCCGATAGCCGCGATAAATCCAAATACCGCGACTATCACAAGGACCATGGCCACATCACCGATGAATGCTTCACCCCGAGGCGCGAGATAGAAAGGCCGATCCGTGAGGGACCGCCAATAAATATAAACGCGAGGGGAACAACACTCCCGCCGGGACGCCAACCTCGCGTCTATCGAGAGAGGTTCGGGTCATCCACGGGAATATTCCCGGAACCATCAACCGAAATCTCGTATAAATCAAATCAATACCCGCGGCTTCGAAAAGCGATTGTGTTGGGAGAGAATGAGAAGGGAATCATATTCACAAAAAGCGAGCCGACAACGGCCGGTGGCCCTATGGAGATACCCCTCATTCTAAAGGTGGGGGTGAACGACAAGCACGGCGTCAACCGAGTAATGGTCGACACAGGGGCCGGCCGCGACGTCATCTATTTCGACTGTTTAAAACAGATCGGATTCGGGGAGGCCAAGTTAAAACCCTACCTCGGGGTCCTCGAAGGTTTTACCAACGACACAAGACGGGTCAAAGGCACGATCGACCTCAATATCATTTTGGGCGACTATGAGCCCCGTAGAACGGAGATAATAACTTTCTTGGTAATCGACCCGCCCTCTTACTACAACATGATTTTGGGAATCCCGGCTATGAAGAAGTTCCAAATGGTGGCATCCGTTCCCCACCAACGGGTCAAATTTCACGTAGGGAAGAAGTTGGGGTCGCCATCGCCCGACCTCGGAGCTTTCCTCGACTATATGACCAAAAACAGGGGTCGATTCTAAGCGACCCCGACCGGATGGTCTTAACACGGCTACGGATCGATTGCTATGATGAAAGAAATCTCGGAGAAGGCCGTAGAGGTAGAAACATTGCAAGTTCGGGACGAGCCCGACTTCACCGCCGAAGACGAGTTGATCGAGGTTATAATAAACGACAAATATCCCGATCAAAAGATAAAAATAGGATCGAGGACTACCGAGGAAGAAAGGGAGGAACTGATCGAGCTTCTGAAAGCAAACTTGGACGCATTCGCCTGGGAGGTAACTGATATGAGAGGTGTGGAATCGGAGGTCGCCTTGCATAACCTGAGTGTCGATCCCAACTTCGTGCCAATACAACAAAGGGCGCGTCAATTCTCTACGTAAAAGGAGGTCGCAATAAAAATTGAGGTCGAGAAACTTTTAGCAAGAGCAGGCATAATCAAAGAGCTTCAATATCCCACCCGGCGGCAAATGTAGTAATGGTGAAAAAACACAACGGCAAGTGGCGGATGTGCGTCGACTTCACCGATCTAAACAAAGCTTGCCCCAAGGACCCCTACGCGCTCCCTCGAATCGATAAAATGGTGGATGGGATCGCGGGTTTTGAAACCTTAAGCTTTCGGACGCCTATTCCGGCTACCACCAGGTCAAAATGGCCGATGAAGATAAGGAGCCGACGGCCTTCGGGGCCGCCGGCGGGCTATATTACTATGAGATGATGCCGTTTGGCCTAAAGAACGCAGCTCAACCTATCGAGAGAATGGTAAACGAGTTTTTAGCACGCAGATAGGCAAGAACACGAGGCCTACGTTGATGACATGGTCGTGAAATCAAGTCGCCAAGATCACCTGGAGGACCTTCGCGAAACCTTTGCAAACGTGAAGAATCACTCAATGAAACTAAACCCTACGAAATGCACTTTTGGGGTCCAGCAGGGAAATTTCGGGGGCTTTATGGTAAGTCAAAGGGGGATCGAGGCAAATCCCGAAAAAATCGAGGCCCCGGTCAACATGAGCGAGCCTACCGATTAAAGAAGTACGGCGGCTCAACGGCGGGATCACGGCTTTGGGTAGGTTTGTCTCGAAATCGCGAAAAGAAGTCCGCCTTTCTTCAAAATTCTGAAAGGGGCTGGTACCTTCTCTTGGACAGCGGAATGCTCCCAGGCATTTAAAGACCTCAAAGAATACTTGTAAAGACCGCCGTTGCTAACCAGCCCCGAGGCTCGGGGATACTCGTTTTTATATTTGGCGCCTCGTATAGGGCCGTAGCCGCAAAGACTTGTAAAAGAGGAGGAAGGCTCGCGTAAGCCGCTTTTTTATGTTTCCAAAGCTCTAAGCCCCGTTGAAAGTCGTTATTTTAATATAGAAAAGTTGGCTTATTGTGTTGTTATAGCCGCCCGCAAATTAAGGGCTTACTTTTCATCGCACACCATCGTAGTATTATCAAATGCATCGCTAAGACAGTTCTTCACAAACCGGACTCGTCCGGTCGATTGCTCCGACGGGCCATCGAGCTTACCGAGTTCGATATCCGATATGAGCCCCGGAAGGTCAGTAAAGGCCCGTGCTCTCCCGCATTTCATAGCGAAACAAGCTTCAACGAAGAGGTGAAAGAGCAAACGCTCCGAACGCGACCAAGATAGGGTCACCACAGAGGACGAGCCCGTCGCCAAGTCACCGTTGGCGCCTACGTTGACGGGTCCGCTAATCACAAAGGGTGTGGCGCGGGAATAATCCCGTTAGAACCGGGCACATCGAAGAAATTGAGCAGGCTCGAGATTTGATTTCACCGCCTCTAACAACCAGGCGTAATACGAGGCCGTCATTGCCGGGTTGAAACTCGCCAAAGCCATGAAAGTCGAAAATATACAAGTATTTTGCGACTCACGCTTGGTGGTGAATCAAATCAATGGGTCATATGGCATTCATTGCGAAATTTTACAAAGGTATATTAACCTCGTCAAAAGACTCGAAAGCAAACTTCGCATATTGTCAATTCAAAAACATCCCTCGAGAGGACAATCATAGGGCGTACTACTTATCCAAATTAACCAAATAAGACGCATCGTGCGATCCTAGCATCATGGTCGAACACCTATCGGAACCCGCCATCTCCCAGACGAGATCATGGATTTCCAACCCAAGAACACTTGTTGGGTCGACATCATGAAGTCTTATATCGAGTTAGGAGAGCTTCCCGGCGACCCTTGCGAAGCTAAGGCCTTAGTAAGAAGGGCCGCAAGATATACGATTATGGACGACGTGCTTTACCGTCATTCGTTCTCGAAACCCCTTCGCGATGCGTACGACCCGAGGAGGTAACGGGAATCCTAACGAGCTACGAGGGAATGTGCGGCGGCCATCTCTCCAATCGAACACTAGCACGTAAGGTACTTCTAGCCGGATATTATTGGCCAAAATTAGCGAAGACGCCAAATCTTATACCAGAGCATGTGATGCTTGCCGTAGGTTCGCAAGTATCCCCGTGCTACCCTCGCCGAACAAAGCATAGTGGTAGCTGCCTGGCCTTTCGACATGTGGGCGATCGACCTCATCGGACCCTTGAAGAAGGGTCGCTCGGGTTGCGAATACGTGGTCGTCGCGGTGGATTATTTTACTAAATGGGTCGAGGCTAAGGCCTTGGTAAAAACCAATACCAGGGACATAACATACTTTTTGCTCGATCAAATATGGACAAGATTTGGTGTTCCAAGAGTGATGGTTTCCGATCACGGACCTCAATTCAGAGACGAATTCGACAGATTCTGTGAGGAGAACAATGTTAAACATTGGCAATCATCCGTGTGCTACCCGCAAGGAAATGGGCAAGCCGAAAATGCCAACAAACAGTCCTAAGTGTGTTGAAAAAGAGCCTGGGTGAGAAAGCAGGCCACTGGCCGGATCACCTTCCAGCGGCTCTATGGGCACTCAGGACGTCGCGAAAAATCACAATGAGGGAAACTCCTTTTGCTTTAACATATGGATCTGAGGCTATGGCGCCTGTGGAAATGGCCTTACCAAGCCCTAGGGTCGTTTTTTACAGCGAGGTCAATAACACAGCGGCGCGTAAACTCGAGCTTGATCTAGTAGAGGAACGGCGCATCCAGGCGTACAGTCGTCTAGTCAATTATAAACAAAGCGGCAAAGCGTCATCACGACAAACGTATTCGCAATCATCACTTCGCCGTCGGGGATTACGTTCTACAAAAAAGACAAGCCGCGGGCCACGAAGCAAAAAAAGGAAAGCTATCGGAAAACCGGGAGGGCCCTACGGATTTCGCGAGTTATCAAAAAGGGGACGTACATGCTAAGTGACAAGGAGGGCCGCGAGTATAATAGACCATGGCATGCGTACAATCCGAAAAAATACTATATGTAACAAGCCAATTCAAATAAAGTCGTTCTTCCAAACTCGTATTTACATTCTTGTCTTTTCGTCATCATCAAAAAAAAAAAAAAAAAAAAAAAAAAAATGACGATGAAAAGTTTTTTCAAACATATCGATCAAGCCCGGACAAACTTCCATCAACTCAGGGATGGTTATCTTCCTCCGATCACATGTATGGAGGTCCAAAAACGACACCACGCTTGCAAAGAGCCACCACCGGATAAGTTTTTTCAAACATATCGGTCGAGGGTATGGAAGGAGACCCTGGCGCCACTGCATAATTTGGTTATCGCCGATGCGAAAGGCATGCGGCGACCGCACCACGGCGACCTTGAACCACCGAGCACGCATATCTTAGTGCCTCGCGATGGATCAACACTCCCCAGTCTATATCCACTCGATGGTCGCGAATGGCGTGCAGAAGGAGCGCTTCGCTCTCACTAACAACATCAGCATCGGCAGAGATAAGAGCGCGGGAATTTATAAACTTCTTCCACTCACGGTCGCTGCGAGAGAGGTCGGACGCAGTCACTCCTAAAGACCAAACCCGCTGATTCTCGGGGAACAAACTCGCACATTGCAATACCTAGACGAATCCGCCTATTTTCCTCATCCGCAAGGTCCCGTGCGATCTCATAATGGGAGGAGGGATTTATGGCGGGTATGTTAAAAACTTGGTTAATTCTCTCCGGAGTAAAGATAACGGGGACACCCCGGAGAGAAATGCGCTCACGGTCCCGCCGTAGGCTACCTCGTACAACACGGAATAAAATTCCCGTATCATGGTAACATTAACCGCTCCCGCAGGCTCGGAATAAATTCCCACCAAATAAAAGCCGAACGCGCGGCATGGAGCCGTCTTCTATTCGTTGTTCATTTAAGCCCCTCTCCCTCATAATATCACGCCACTTAAAATAATCCCGTAAATAATCCTTGGCTACGGGGGAGGCAAGTGGTGAAAAAGGGAGAAACATCCCGGATAGGACGAGCTTTCCATATCCGAGCCTGGCGCTTTCCCCGGATAAGACATGAGTCGGGGGATAAACGGTAAAGAGGATAATGAACGATTGAGGGAGAACGATTGAGGGAGAAAGAAAGCAAATTCGGTATGAGGCAAGAGGTAGAGTGAGTTCCAAAGTAATCCCCTTTTTATACCGTAGAAGGGGTATAATCAACGGTTGGAATTAATCGGATCCTAGGGCCGTATATGCAACCGACCCGAAAACCAAGGCAACAGGAGCGCCGGACCATAAAGAGACCGAAATTTATGGCTACAAGCACAACCGACACCTAGTCATTGGGGTCATAACTCGCGTTAATGACACAAATCAAAGGTCGCTCTAACAGCTCTATCTTCTGGCAAAAGCACTGCTCTCAATAAGGCCGCTGAAACTTTGAAAAATTAGCGTCGCGTAGCGACTATGGTTACAACGAGACGACGACGTTTCATGACTGCTTGACGCAGCCAAATTATTAAAGCAACCTCGCACGAATCAAGAGGACAAAGACAGAGAATAAAATAACCCGTCACAGCCTCGCGAAAGGCCGCCGGATCGAATCGACAGAAAAGCCAAGTTTTATAAATTGAAAAAATGCGAAAATAAATTGTCAAGATATTACAAATCAAGATTCAACAAATCACAAAAGTAAATAGTCAAAGTTACAAATCAAATTTTCAAAGAGCTCGCAAAAGTCCAAGAAATCTAGAGAGCATGCGGAGTAGGCGGGGTGTCGGTAAACTAGTCGCCTTGCTCGGAGGGCGGAGGCTTCTTCAACATCTCAAAGTTTACAGATTAACAGAGCAGATCCCAAACAGCTCGCCGCGTTTAAGCCGTTCGCCTCGAATCGAGGTAACGAGCTCGCTTGCATAAGGGATTTCCGGGTGAAAGACCACTAAATCGGGATGACCTTGATGCGTGTTCACCCACCGCAAAGATATCTTCCAGAGTGATGTGCCCCCGCCTCGATCGGCCCCGTATACGGCGAGCTAGGTGACTAAAGCCCCGGTCAAAGCTATTCTCCATAAGGTCGAAGAAGTCATCCGAATTCTTGTAGGCGGCGACGGCCCCGTACTTGGCCTCCTCGACGCCCTCTCGGCCGTTTTCTTCGCCTTCCTCAATAGCTTTCTCGCCAGCCTCTTTGGCGCCGTCTCCGCCTCGGCCAAGCTTAACCCTCAACGCGGCGATCTCCTCCCCGCGCCCCGCATAATCCTTTGTCAAAGATGCAACTTTCTCATTGATCTCGCATCCAATTTAGAGTGCTCCTCCATGATTGCTTTCATCTTCTCCACCTCGCCACCGCATGCTTAGCTTTCTTTTCGGCGGTAACCCTCGCCTTATCAGTCGCTCCCAGCTGCGCCGTCACTTTCCTCACCTCTGCATCGCGCCTCTCAGCGGCCTCAAGTACCCTGTTTAAACGAGCACCGAGCTGTGGAAAACAGGGGATAATTAGCAAAAAAAAAAAAAAAAAAAAAAAAAAAAAAACTGGTCTTACCAGAGAAGCTGCAATCCCAAACTGGCCGCTCAAATCTCTGATTTCAGCAATCTCATCTTGAGGCGGAGAGTCGTCTTGAGCCGCAAAGCGGGCTAATATGCCCCGGCCAATCTCCACTTGAACATGGTCAGGATAACCGAGAGGGATCGGCCCAAGAGGAATCACATCGCCGATCGCTTCACCAACCCGACGAGCTTTGGATAGGTCAAGATCCCGGGTAAAGCTCGGATCCAACCACGTGGCCTCTTTCCCGAATAACCTCGAGGCAAAGTTTTTTGTGGCGCGTCTCGCCGGGTGCGCTCTTCTCCACCGGAGTTTCAACCTCTTCAAGATGCGCCGGGCCGGGAGCGGACCGTTTGGGTGGGCGATCATCCTTCGCCTTCTCTCGGTTGAGGTCGCTTCACGCCGTGCGACTCTTTAGTAGGGGGATGAGTCTTTTTTGAGGCACCACCGACTCCGGGCCCGCAACAAGGGCGCAGGAAGTCGCAACAAGGGCGTAAGAGGTCGCATCTTCCGGGTTACGTGTCTCTTCGACAATCGAGGCGTCTACGCTCGGGGCACCATCCCTAGAGCTTTCTTCAAAGCCTCCCCGTCGAGCACCGGCCGCCTTGTCCGCCTCCGCATTAAGCTTGTTTCGGTGAGCCCTGCGAGCATTTGGATCCATACCTACAAAAAGAGAGCGGTTTAGAACCCAGGAAAACAAAATGAGCATTTACAAATAAATACAAGTGGACAAAGAAAGTTACAAAGCGGCCTAAGTATGGGTCGCCCCCACATTCCAGGCACTCGTAGGGAAAACATTTGTTGATATGACAACCCCCAATCCAACCGGATCGCAGCCTCTCGACCCATCCGTACCATGGGCGCGGCATTCCCTCTCGCCCACCAGGCCCGCCATACATACAAAAGGCTCGGCCGCATCAAGAAGTTCAACCCAGAAACATTTCTCCAAGATGGCGCCGCCCCGTCCGACCGAATTAACGTCATCGCCCCTTTACGTAGCGCCGCTCACTCACGGGGGGGTCAAAGATTAAAAGCGTGGATTTGCCTCCACGGACTTCGCCCTAGAAAAGGCCACCTACCTTCGACTCGACTTTCGCACCCGCCGCCCCCATTTGTGAAACTTATTGGGAAGCGGGAATAGTAGGCGGGGAGTCCGCGACCTCGCAGAGATTTGTCCAGGAATAGACGTCCCACGTAAGGAATAAAATTGCCCCGCAAAGTTAACGTCGGCTCGATCTTCGAATCCGGCACATAACGACGAAGGCCATCAACCGGATAATAGTCCCGGCGGCAAAATCGTAGGGAAGCGCCCGCATCTCCTTGCGCATCTTCACAAAGAAAGGATCGAAAGGCGGTCTCGCACCCGCACACAAATGATGGAAGTGGAGGATAAGGGTGTCCTCGGAGCGACGCGCACCTACATAATCCTTATGGTCCCCGGGTTTAAATTTATCGGACTCCTTCCCATAATCGAAAAAAGAAAACCGATACACACCGGTGTCGATTCCGAATATGCTATTAATGGTCCCGTTGAGATCGCTACTCTTGCACGCCGGGACCATTTCTTATCAACGTCCTTCTCATACGCCGCCACGATCGCAAACTCTCGCATAGCTTCGGGATTGTTAGGACGAGAGCTCTTCGGCCGGGTATCGGCCGCGCGGCCTCACCAACCGTCATGGTTTGGCTCGCAATTTTCCTTTTCTTCTCGCTTTTCGCAGCATCCGCATATCCTTCCGGGGCAATTCCGCATTTTCGTCCTCACCGGACCCCATTAACTCATGAACCGCGGCGTCCCGAACATAAGCTTCGTCATGGTCGGGAGCGCCGCTAGTACTCGGGACCGCAGCTTGTCCTTCGGTCGGGAAAGCGATTTCTTCACCCCACGAACCGTCGGAGACCTTTGAGCCCGCGCCTTCTCCTTAAGGCTCACTCTACGCGGCGGATTTCGGGCGAGACGAAGGCCTCCAACTCAAAAGGGTCGACATCCATATGAGCGGCCTCATCAGCGGTAATCTCGCCAATATCTGCGCGACTACTTTCCACTTCAACCTCGTCCAACAGATCGCCAACTGAGGCAGCAGATAGTATGGGGTCATCCTCAGCATAATCGTAAATCTCCCTCTCCGCAGAGTCATCGCTAGAATGATCATTCCCCGACATCCTGCAAAAACAAGGGAGGAAAAAGGTGGAGCTTTCAGACCTGGTATAATAATAAATTAGCCCAGGAAGGTGATCGCACCCACTTCAATACCGCCTCCTCCATTTTTGCAAGAGAGATCGCAAATAAGATTACAGAGGATGGCAGGGGAGCGGGTGAAACCCCAATTTTCCCAGAAAGCTATGAATCTCTCCCCAGAAAAACCCCCGTTATTAATCGGAAACAAGGCAATTTCGCATCTCCATAGCAAAAGGAATGACAAAATTGATGTGTGGAAAAACAAGACAGAGCGGGATGAGTAAACAAGTTAACAAAAAGGATTTCTTACCTGATTTGCTGAGAAAGATTGGAAAACCGCGTAAAAGCCGGGAAATACTCAAGAGGTGGCCGGAATCTTCAAAAGAACCGCCGTGAAATCCTAGAACCACCGCAGAACACCGTTGAACCTTCAAAGCTCGCCAAGAACTAGAGAAATCTAAAACAACGGAGAAAGTAAGAAGCGCTAAAAGTGTGAAGGGTGAGAAGCGAAAGCTTTATATAGGCAAGGGGGCCACGATCGTACGGTTGGGAACGCTTCATCCAACGGTTCGATTTGGGCGGCGCTTGTCGGTTTGAAATACGAAAGGGCGTCCCATCGCATCCACGTACAACTCCCTAGGCGCTTCTTGAAACGGCCGCATCACTCCGCGAGAAAAGACACGGAGGGCGACGTCGCCCGCGATTGACGGCCTCGCCTCGCAAAAACAGCCCAAAGTTACCTTGAGGTCGCTTGCTTTGAAAGCACGGCCCTTAGAGAACAAGTCGCATCGACGACAAGGTCGCAAAAACAGCCCAAAGTTACCTTGAGGTCGCTTGCTTTGAAAGCACGGCCCTTAGAGAACAAGTCGCATCGGACGACAAGGTCGCAAAAACAGCCCAAAGTTACCTTGAGGTCGCTTGCTTTGAAAGCACGGCCCTTAGAGAACAAGTCGCATCGGACGACAAGGTCGCAAAAACAGCCCAAAGTTACCTTGAGGTCGCTTGCTTTGAAAGCACGGCCCTTAGAGAACAAGTCGCATCGTACGACAAGGTCGCAAAAACAGCCCAAAGTTACCTTGAGGTCGCTTGCTTTGAAAGCACGGCCCTTAGAGAACAAGTCGCATCCGACGACGAGGTCATAAAAGTGTTGATGATTACTCCATCCTTCATATCCCCAGGGAATGTCATTAAAGCACGGAGTAGGGGGCCATTGATGGGTATAAATAATTCCACCACCTCAACAAGAAGGGACAACCCACCGCGGCCACCCTCCGGCATGACAAGAGAGATCGCAAAAGGGGCGGCCACCGTGTCTCACCTCGCCGCGACCAAGGCATTTGCGGTCCCGTGCAAGTGCAACGCATCCCGTGAATCTCATCCAGCAGGCGTCAAGAAGGGTCGCCGGGCGGCGAGGCCGAGAGAGGGCTTGCTCCTTGCGACCTCGGAGAGATGGCCGACGATTGATCCGCATCTTTTCCCCACTTGTAGCTTAGATATTTCGTCTTGCTTAGTATCTAAGTAAAACCTAGCTATTAGTAAAATATCTAATAGATTACTTAATTCCCTAAGTTATCCACCTCTATAAAAGGGGTGGTCATTGTAAACAAAAAGAGGATGAGATATATGAAATACACACTATACTTGCAAGCCAAAGCTCTCTCCATTCTAACTCTCTCCATACCACCACCCGCCGGAGTAACACCACACCTTAAATACAGCCAGATATCCACCATCCATACACCGCAAGGACACCCGTGACGATTTAGACATCTTCACAGTGGTTTGTTTCTTGCTTTTCCATGAGATTAAGGATTCACCAAGGAAAGCTGTATAACCACTGATTGACCTTCTGGTTTTAGTGCATCCAGCCCAATCTGAATCACTGTAAGCTCTTAAGACAGGTGTGACACTAGAAGGAAAAAATAAACCTTGTCCTGGTGCTCCTTTGAGGAATCTCAAAAGTTTATGAGCAGCAGCCAAGTGATTCTCTGTAGGTTTATCTAGGAACTGACTTAATTGTTGTACATAGTATGCAATGTCTGGTCTTGTGTTGCTAAGGTTCCGAAGTTTTCCAACTAAACTTCTGTAATAAGTGTTATCACTTAGAGATGGTGAGTATGCTGCTTCCAGTTTTGTCTTTGAATCCATAGGTGTACTTGAGGGCTTAGCTCCCAAATATCCAAATTCTTGAAGTAGATCTAGACAGTATTTTCTTTGATTCATCAAGATGCCAGATTCTGATCTTGCAATCTCATAGCCTAGGGAATACCTCAATTGTCCCAAATCTTTGATTGTGAATGCCTGATGTAATAAGTCTTTAAGAGCCTGAATTTCTTGCAAATCAGGACTGGCCACCACTATATCATCCACATAAACAAGGAAAGCTATAAAAGTAGGACCTTGTCCTCTTGTGAACAGACAATATCATGCTTGGACTGAGTATATTCCGCCTGTGTAAATGCCTCAGTCAACTTAGCATTCCACTGTCTACTAGCCTAGCTCAAACCATATAGAGATTTTATTAGTCTACACATTTGATTTCTGCCTGAAATAGAAAGACCTGGTGGTGATCTCATATAAACTTCCTCATCTAAGTCTCCATGCAAGAAGATTGTATTAACATCCATCTGATGCAAGTGCCACTTATTCAATGATGCTACGCTAAGAAACAACCTTATAGTAGATAATTTTTCCACTGGTGAAAAAGTATCTAAGAAGTCTATCCCTTCAGTCTGTGTGTATCCCTTAGCCACTAATCTTGCTCTATATCTGTCAATAGTACCATATGCTTTTCTTTTAATCTTGTATACCCACTTACAGCCTATTGGCTTCTTGCCTGGAGGTAGTGTGACTAGAGTCCAGGTGTTAGCTTATGAAGTGTGATAGCAAAAATACTTAACCGCTAACTTTCACCGACAGATTATCGGGTCAACGGGAGTATAGTGGTCACAAGGTCGAATCCACATGGAGTAATGTCTAAGTACCAAAGCTGACGTATAACTTAGTTCAGATCAATCAAAGGTTGAAAGGTCTTATACTAGTGCAGAAATAAAGATTACACTACCGGTGTTTACTTCTAGTTATTAAAAGGTATAGCCGAACTATGATCCCACAAGCTACTTTTACCCCTAAAGAAGGACTTGACAGGGAGCGTGTCTTAACCGACCTACCTATCCTAAGTAGTTCAACGACATCCACGGGTGCCAACTCCTAATTCTAGTGATTAGACTGAACAACTCGATCTAACCACCCTATGTGAAGCTAACCGACTCTCCCTTTAGAAAACCGAATAGCCTAACATGATTAAGTTCTAGAGTTGCTCGAACAACGATGACAAACCTCTGTATTGGAAATGGACCTAACAACTAGGCCGAATCTACGCAACGATCCTAAAACCCCTTATCCCACATCTCACCGCAAAATGCATCTATAAGTTCGATGTGTGTGACAGTGAACTAGGTGATCAAACTAATTCAAAGATGTTAAAATAAGTTTTAGGACGTGGATTAATCATTAAAACATTCAATTATGCACTACACAATTCCCTATCTCATCCCCCTTAGGATTTTCGCTCGCTTTCACATAATTCGACTACACAACGGATTAGCTACTCATGGTAATAATAAAAGTGCAGAAATTTATGAAGAAATTAATAATCAACATGATAAAGAGATTGAATAAAATTTACCAAAAGAAATTGCAACAATCCACCACTCGAATCGTCACTTCGTTGTGTTGTAATCGCGTAGTAAAATAAATAAAACTGCTATTGTTCTAAAAGGAATTGCAGAAAAAGAAATAAAATAAATATGTTCTAATCTCAGGGAAAAACGGCGGCAGGAAAGAATAAAAATAAAATTCTAGTGTAAAAACTGTGTGTTGAAATTTGACCTAGGTGGCTTTTATATATAACCAATTGCCAACCCCGTCTTCTGCTTCCGAAATTGTTCCCCAAAATAAAATAAATTTGCATCCCTATTAGGTGTCTTCACATAGGTGTGGTCCCCTCTAATATTATGCTTCTCGCATTTTTCCTTCAATTCCAATTGATGAATGTTGCTGCATTAAATGCCCAGCCAACAGGGAGTGGCCACCTGTTTACTTTTCCATCTCCATTTTTCTTTCTTTTATTTTATTTTGGCCAAAACGGACGACATATTGGGGCTTCACTCCCCATTGAACATCAAAGTTGGGATCCCATAAAAACTGAATAATAATTTATTTATTTTTCTCTCGATCGTCAAACTCGAATCTCGCGTCATTCCATCATACGAACTCCGTTTTGGACGATTTTCATATCGTTTTGACCATCGTCACGCACTCTACCACGCCACACCTATAATAAACATAAACAAGAAAACCCAAGCGTGACAAATGCCAATAAAGCGCACATAAATCACCCAAAAATATGGAGATTTCGGACGTAAACGCCTTATCGTCTCGTGATTCAACTAGTGGTGAAATGTGCCAATAAAAACCACTCAACTACCCAAAAGTAAATCAAATAGGCTACAAATAGGGGGTAAAATGTACACGAAATTATAGCAAATTTGACTCTCATCAACTACCCCCCACTTAGCGTTTGCTCGCCCTCGAGCAAATCAAGCGATTCAAAAATAAATCATGAGATCAACATTACGATCATATGGGAAACCACAATATCTAATGAGTAAAAATTAGTCAATAAGCGAATAAACACGAGCCAAAACGTATCTTATCATGGAAACGAGAATGTGTGTGTGTGCATAGCTTCTCAATCATTTATTATAGTCAACCGACTCAGATTATAAATGCATGACTAATGGCGTTACACCATAGGCTTATACTTCATAATCATCTCCACTAATCAAGGTCAAATCAAGGCTGACTAAGGTCTAGCAGGACTTGTACGGTTGTAACGTTAGGCTAGGGACGGGGCTAAACGAAAGGATAAAAGGAATATCAAAAGAGAAAAAACGAGTGAGTCTAATCAAAACATCCTGAAGTTACCTCATAGCCCACCTTTTTAGCTTGATTCGAGCAAGCTTTCTCCTTCTTTACTCTCAATTCCAAACATAATTCAATGAGAACTTGTCCACCAATGCCACTTTGGAAGAATTAATACATAACCCTTTTTTCGGGCAAATTTTGACTTAATTTTATTCTTTTTTTTTCTTTTTTTTTTTTTTTATAAACCAACACCAACACTTTTTGCTACCCCTTCTCATTCGTAGTACAAAAAAATCAACCAATACCATAATTTGATACACATCTTCGCCACCCCACACTTGTGCTAGCAAGTGTGCCCAAAATAAGATTAAAACTCACTTGTAGGGTGCCAAAGAAACGTAGACCACAAATAAAGGCTAAGGGTTTGTAATTATGGGATAATCAACGAATGGCTAAGTTCGGGTGGGGGTCTAACCACCCTACAAAAGCTTAGAGGGGTTTCTGTGGAAATTATGTACATGGTTGGCTATTTGGCTCTGGTCGGGTCAAAGAAATGCCAGGACCGTCATCCCTTAATCTACCAAGATTGACCTTTCTATTTCGCCTCGAAGTTAATGGTATAAGTTCTAGGTAACAGATTAATGTCTATGGCATCTATAAGCATTCACTAATCAACCACAACTCATGAAAGCAAAGCTATTACGTGCATAAGAATTCTATTTCCACAACAAGATAAATGTTTGACTCGAATACATTCAACTCTTGACTAATAATTAACCAAAGAATACTATGACTCACATAGGATTCACAACGTCAAAGTCATGAATTTTTTTAAAAAAAGCTCAATTTTCACTCAAATGGATCAAACACTAAGCATATAGCTCATTCAATGCATAAAATTAAAGTACATGGTAGTAAAGTGAAGCTAAGTCTACCACCCCCCACTTAAAACGGAACACCGTCCTCGGTGTGTGAGTGATAAAGTAAAGAAAGAAAGACTTAGCTGAACTGGCAATAGGGCGGAACTCTGCAAAGTGACAACCTCCAATGTATCTCCTAGGGTACCTGTGCAATCATAACATAGAAACCAAGAATCCACTACGACGAGAGGCCGAAACCTCGAGCGTAGGTAAGCACAAGTATGGAAATGTATATAATAAATAAAATATGGGTTATCACAAAGCATGCAACGGACTTCGAGATGCGTGGTCAAATCTTCATCACTTCTCAAAAAAAAAAACCTAAAAAACTAAGAAAAAGTGGGTTGCCTCCCACCGAGCGCCTTTGTTTTACGTCGTTGGCTCGACAGATGACTTAAACTGTACCGGTTCTTTCAAAGTTATACTACCGGCACGAACGAGGAAACAAGGATAGAAAGATAGGATGGTGGATTGATAGGATCAGAACATGTCAAGATTTTAAGTCCATGACGAGACTCATAAAAGA
The DNA here is from genome assembly GCA_036785695.1 of Gentiana straminea. Classification (NCBI taxonomy): domain Eukaryota; kingdom Viridiplantae; phylum Streptophyta; class Magnoliopsida; order Gentianales; family Gentianaceae; genus Gentiana; species Gentiana straminea. Next base: position 3,497,311 of record JAVUPR010000312.1, on the reverse strand, counting down.
TTGATTAAGGTTCGGGATCAGTTAAATGCACAACTTCGAGAGCCTCATCGAAAGGCAACTTCTCATACTTCTTCAGACGAAGACCGTTCGTGATGAACGTCCCGTGCTTTGGATGAGTTACCTCGATTGCTCTCGAATCAAAAACTCTCAAAACCTTATATGGTCTCGACCACCTCGACTTAAGCTTGCCTTGAAATAAGTGAAGGTGAGCATTATAAAAAGAACCTCATCACCAATGTTGAAAACGCGAGGTTTAATCAACTTGTCGTGAAGCATCTTGGTCTTCTCCTTATACTTCACCGAACAATCATAAGCTTAAAGGTGAAACTCATCTAGCTCGTTCAACTAGGCCATCCTTCTCTCACCGATTAATGCGTCATCCATATTTAGACTCTTAATTGCCCAATAGACCTTATGTTCTACCTCTACCGGGAGATGGCAAGCCTTGCCAAAGACAAGCATGTAGGGTGACATACCTATGGGTGTCTTGAACGCAGTGCGGTGTGCCCAAAGTGCATCGTCTAATTTCTTGGACCAGTCCTTAAGGTTTGAGTTGACAGTCTTCTCTAGGATTCTCTTGATCCCTCGATTGGTTACCTCTACCTGGCCACTAGTCTGGGGGTGATAGGCCGTGCCTAACTTGTGAGTTACCCCATACTTCATTAGCAGCTTATCGAACTCTCTATTTGCAAAGTGACTGCCATTGTCACTAATTATTTCTCGAGGTACACCAAACCGAGATAGAATATGTTTCTTAAGAAACCTTATGACTACATGTTTGTCATTAGTAGGCGAAGCGATTGCCTCAACCCACTTCGACACGTAATCACAGGCAACAAGAATGTATTTATTCCCGAAAGAAGATGGATATGGCCCCATGAAGTCTAATCCCCATATATCAAAAACTTCACACACTATTATCGGTTTCCGAGGTATCTCATTCCTCTTGGAGATCCTCCCTGAGCGTTGACAGGCATCACACATCTTAACATACGCATGTGCATCCTTGAAGATAGTGGGCCAGTATAACCCACTTTGTAACACCTTCAACGTTGTTCTCTCGCCCGAGAAGTGGCCACCGGCCTCTTTGTCATGGCAGAACGAGAGAATACTCACTACCTCACTGTCATCAATACATCTCCTCAGAATCCCATCCGCACATAACCTAAAAAGTAAGGGATCTTCCCACACGTACCGGTTCACCTCACTATAGAACTTCTTTTCCTGATTCTCATCAAACTCGGGATCTACGAACCCACACTCATGATAGTTGACAAATGGTGCATACCACGGGTTCCCTTTCTTCCCTCTTTGCATAAAATTCCCTCGCTTAACCGGGAGCATCGTATCCACTACGAACAACTGCTCATCCCGAAAGCGGTCATCTATCTCCACCTTTGTAAAGCATCTTTCCTCACCCGGCTACATCCTACTCAGGTGGTCAGCTACCACGTTCTCACACCCCTTCCTATTCTTAATCTCCACGTTGAATTCTTGAAGGAGCAAGATCCATCTCAACAAGCGCGGTTTTGCGTCTTTCTTGGAAAACAGATATTGCAACGCAGCATGGTCTGTATGGACTATAACTTTTGACCCAACCAAGTACGACCGGAACTTATCGAAAGCAAAGACTGTTGGAAATGTGTCCTAAACCCAATCGGGTTGGACCGGATCCGACAGGGTCGGGTCATTTACAGTCTATTTAGTTCATGTAATAACTTTATTATGATTAATAAAAGCACTTATGTTATTATATATTGTTTATCTTCATATTATTTGTTGTATATATATAGTAACATCCCTAGTATCAATCTGTGATAGAGAAACCATGATAGTGATTATGGTTGATGAGATCTCTAATCACTATAACAAGGTTGGTACTTAAATGTCTCTAGTCTTACATATTATCAAACGGGACATTGATAGTATGATCAGACTAGCACGTATTGGATGTCTTCTATCTTTTAGAAGATAGGGATAGATCTCGCCTATCGAAGTGTAGGGACACTTGGACTGTACGTGGACGTGTATTAGAGAATGTGTACGTTAGACTGACCCACTTACATTAAGTGTCACACTATGTGGCGGTTGTGTAATTATCCTTTTGACCGGAGTCTTCATGGCATCACGGTATGGATTGTCATGCTTTGACACTATTGAGATTTCTCCTAACCACGGGGCGATCATGCGGTAGTGATTGGGTATGATATTGAAGCATGCGGAGTATACATGATTGGTCGTCCGGGAATCGCGTATCCTATGATTGTGATCGAATATCTGAAATGGCCTTCTTATAAGGAATGTCTAGCTCTCGAGAATCTTTGCAAAGTAGGAGTAAATGTGTTATTCCGAGAGAGCATGATATCCAGATTATAAGATACGATCGTCAATGTATTGACACTCGAGATACGATTGTATGGATATTAATTCAGCGATAGGATTGTAAGTTACACGGTAACTGCTTCATATGAAAGGTAGTAGTCATTGCTTTTGACTCTTTCGATGATTGGAGGTCACGGTGTGTTGCTAGACGCTATCCCGTGATCGTTAGGTATGAAGGGCATTTTAGTAAATTGCACTTTGTGTCTACGGCCAACATATTCGGAAGCCTATCGGGTCACACACATATGAACATCGAGTCGGATTAAAATGCGGTTATAGTTGATAACCAAATAAGGAAAGTTTATCTCTAGACTATAAAGGTTATGGTAGTAAATTAATATGGTGGTATTTATTTGTTATGAATAAATAAAATACAAGATATTAATTATATACAAATTATATTAATTAAAGAATATTCCGGAAGCCAATTATTTGGCACATGGGGCGCCACATTTAAGTGTATGAGATACACTTTGATTGTGCACTTTAATTAATAAGATTGCCATAATATTAATATATGATATTGGTTGATTTTGGAGAAATAGATTTATGGTAATAAGATAATTATATTCAATATAAGATATTGACAAAATAAATTATAATTAAAGACATAAATCAATCTAGTTGATTTTCCTTATTTTATTGGGAAAATGTTTTCTTCTCCTACACACATATGGGGCGCCACTTTTAACTATAAATAAGAGGTGGGTGTCAAGCTCTTTTGTACATCACAATTGCTAGAGCTCATAGTTCTTGTGTAAAATAGAGAGCAATCCATAGTGAGGGAGAAAAAAGGCCGGTCTAGCAACCGGAGTTTTTCTGATAGCAATCCAAGGAGGATTCCGGCAAGGGGTTCGTGTGGATTAGCGATAGAGGCCGGACGCGTGGACGGCATGCGCACTGAACTACTCTCCGTTGATGGTCAAAGCGACGATCTTATAGATCATCTGAGGTATCTCCGTCAAACTACTTAACGTGTTTATTGCATTAAACGAAGAACGATCTAGAAAAGGAAATCAAATTTTAAATTCCGCTGCGTTAAACTAGTGATTTCCTAACAAAGACGACGGCTAGAAGTTCCTTCTCAGTGGTAGCGTACTTTTGTTGAGCTGGATTCAGGGTATGACTCGAATAGTAGATAGGTCGAAACAGCTTGTCGACCTTCTGACCTAGGACAGCTCCTACGGCGTAATCACTCGCATCACACATGACTTCAAACTCCTTGGACCAATCAGGTGCCACTAAGATAGGAGCCGAAGTAAGAAGTTTCTTAAGGGTTCTAAAAGCATCTAGACATGCCGCATCAAAAACACCGGGGGCACCCTTCATCAACTGAAGGGTGAGAGGTCTAGCAATTTGGGAAAAACCCGGAATGAACCTACGATAAAAACCTGCATGGCCTAAGAATGATCTCAGGGTCTTCAGATTTGTGGGCATAGGCAGCTTAGCTATTGCCTCTATCTTAGCTCTGTCGACCTCTATTCCCTTCCCCGACACTTTATGTCCTAACACAATTCCCTCAGTGACGATGAAATGACACTTCTCCCAATTTAGAACTAGGTTTGTCTCTTCACAACGCTCAAGTACTCTATCAATGTTAGACAAACACTCATCAAAAGTATCACCAAAAACACTAAAGTCATCCATAAAACGCTCTATCATATCGGCAAAGATGGCAACCATGCATCGCGGGAACGTCGCGGATGCATTACACAACCCAAACGGCATTCTTTTGAATGCAAATGAACCATAAGTAACGTGATGGTAGTCTTATCTTGGTCATGTATATCTATGTGGATCTGATAGTATCCACTAAAACCATCTAAAAAGCAGTAAAACGCATGACCACTTAGACGCTCTAGTATTTGATCAATAAAGGGGAGAGGGAAATGATCTTTTCTCGTTTTATCATTCAGCATGCGAAAATCAATACAAACCCTATGGCCGGTAACTAAACGAGTAGGAATGGGCTCACCATTTTCATTTAGCTCAACAGTGATGCCTCCTTTCTTGGGCACAACTTGCGTGGGGCTCACCCACTCACTATCGGATATCGCGTAGATTATCCCCAATTCCAACATCTTCACCACATCTTTCCTCACCACCTCTTGCAAATGTGGGTTTAGCCTTCACCACTAAATACTTAACCGCTAACTTTCACCGACAGAGTATCGGGTCAACGGGAGTATAGTGGTCATAAGGTCGAATCCACAGGGAGTAATGTCTAAGTACCAAAGCTGACGTATAACTTAGTTCAGATCAATCAAAGGTTGAAAAGTCTTATACTAGTGCAGTAATAAAGATTACACTACCAGTGTTTACTTCTAGTTATTAAAAGGTATAGCCGAACTATGATCCCACGAGCTACTTTTACCCCTAAGGAAGGACTTGACAGGGAGCGTGTCTTAACCGACCTACCTATCCTAAGTAGTTCAACGACATCCACGGGTGCCAACTCCTAATTCTAGTGATTAGACTGAACAACTCGATCTAACCACCCTATGTGAAGCTAACCGACTCTCCCTTTAGAAAACCGAATATCCTAACATGATTAAGTTTTAGAGTTGCTCGAACAACGATGACAAACCTCTGTATTAGAAACGGACCTAACAACTAGGCCGAATCTACGCAACGATCCTAAAACCCCTTATCCCACATCTCACCGCAAAATGCATCTATAAGTTCGATGTGTGTGACAGTGAACTAGGTGATCAAACTAATTCAAAGATGTTAAAATAAGTTTTAGGACGTGGATTAATCATTAAAACATTCAATTATGCACTACACAATTCCTTATCTCATCCCCCTTAGGATTTTCGTTTGCTTTCACATAATTCGACTACACAATGCATTAGCTACTCATGGTAATAATAAAAGTGTAGAAATTTATGAAGAAATTAATAATAAACATGATAAAGAGATTGAATAAAATTTACCAAAAGAAATTGTAGCAATCCACTACTCGAATCGTCACTTCGTTGTGTTGTAATCGCGTAGTAAAATAAATAAAACTGCTGTTGTTCTAAAAGGAATTGCAGAAAAAGAAATAAAATAAATATATTCTAATCTTAGGGAAAAATGGCGGCAGGAAAGAATAAAATAAATTTCTGGTGTAAAAACTGTGTGTTGAAATTTGACCTTGCCGGCTCCGTCTTCGGCTTCCGAAATTGTTCCCCAAAAATAAAATAAATTTGAGTCCCTATTAGCTCTCTTCACATGGGTGTGGTCCCCTCTAATATTATGCTTCTCGCCTTTTTCCTTCAATTCCAATTGATGAATGTTGCTGCATTAAATGCCCAGCCAATAGGGAGTGGCCACCTGTTTACTTTTCCATCTCCATTTTTCTTTCTTTTATTTTATTTTGGCCAAAACGGACTACATACTGGGGCTTCACTCCCCATTGAACATCAAATTTGGGATCCCATAAAAACTGAATAATAATTTATTTATTTATCTCTCGATCGCCAAACTTGAATCTCGCGTCATTCCATCATACGAACTCCGTTTTGGACGATTTTCATATCGTTCTGACCCTCGTCACGCACTCTATCATGCTACACCTATAACAAACAAAATCAAGAAACCCAAGTATGACAGATTCCAATAAAACGCACACAAATCACCCAAAAATATGGAGATTTCGGACGTAAACGCCTTATCGTCTCGTGATTCATCTAGTGGTGAAATGTGCCAATAAAAACCACTCAACTATCCAAAAGTACATCAAATAGGCTATAAATAAGGAGTAAAATGTACACAAAATTATAGCAAAGTTGACTCTCATCAAAGTGATGACAATTCTTCTTGCATTGCTTTCTGCCAATTTCATGTTTGGCTGCTTCTGTATAAGTTGTAGGTTCTTGTTCAGCATCTAGATTGCAAGAAAACACTTGGTAGGAACTTGACAGGTTGTCGAAAGACAACACTTTGTCAAGTGTATGAGGTGTAGTAGTAGCTGCTCCTATTATAGTTTGATAGTCCTGCAAGTGTGCATGTAGTTTCTTCTGCCTTATGGATCTTCTTAGATTATGATATGGATTTGGTGGTGGTAGATGCTGTGAGGCATCATAGTCTGCATCACCTGCATCTCGTGTGTGTGGAACAGGATCCTCAGTGTTTGAATCTTTATTATCATAACATGTATGCTCATCCACCAGCATGTCAGAATTGATATTTTGAAGATTAGGCACAGGTAAAAACACATTCAGTGTTTGTAGGGGAATGCATTAGTTAGGAAAGGAAAAGAATGCTCATGAAAAACTACATCTCTGGAAGTAAGAAACTCCCTGGTTTGAAGATCTAGCAGATTGTAACCCTTGGTATGTAGAGGATTGCCTATATACTCACACCTTCTGCTTCTACTATCAAACTTGTTTCTTCCTTGAGAAATTGTACTAGCATATGCTAAACAACCAAAAACCCTTAAATCAGTGTACATAGGTTGCTTCCTATACAAAATAAAATAAGGTGTTTGTTCTTTCAATAACGGTGTAATGTTAATTAACATAGCAATATGTTTGACACATAAACCCCAAAAGGACATGGGAAAACCAGACTGAAACGTAAGTGCCCTAGCCACATTCAATAAGTGTTGATGTTTTCTTTCCACCACACCATTTTGTTGTGGTGTGTGCACACAAGATGTTTCATGTATGATGCCTTTTTGTGCATAATAAGCATCCATCTAAAATTCCAGGCCATTATCAGACCTGATTTTCTTTACTTGTTTATTGAATTGTGTAAGAACAGTGTTACAAAAAGTTTGTAGCAGGGCCCTAGTTTTAGACTTGGTTTTAATTAAATGAATCCAAAGAAATCTAGAATGATCATCAACAACATTTAGAATATAGTTTTCTCCATTATATGTACAAAATTTATTTGGACCCCATATGTCTATATGTAGCAAATCAAAAATATCAGCAGAAATAGAATCACTCTGAGGAAAACTGTGTCTTTTTTGTTTGGCATAGGGACAGACAAGACACTCAGTATCTAAACAATATTTGATATTAGGAATAGACTTGTGTATAACATGTAATCTCTGTTTAGAATGGTGACCAAGTCTATAATGCCATAGTAAGGAGTCTGGCAACATGACATATTGACAAGCCATTGGCTGTGTAGAAACCACAACTGTAGGATCAACTTTTAGGATGTACATGCCTTTGATTAGGTCAGCTGAACCAATCATTCTCTTCAAGGTATTGTCATGCACAGTACAACCATTAGCTCCAAAAAACAAAGAATATTTCTCATTACTAGTTAACCTCCTAACAGACATTAAATTGTATGTGAAATGTGGCACACACAAGACATGATCCAGTATCAAATGTTCATTAATTTTAACTTGTCCTATATGTGTGACTGGGGTTTGTGTTCCATTAGGTAGGGTTACAATGACACCAAAAACAGGCTTTGCATTAGTCATTAAGGACATGAGTAAATGACATGATCAGTGGCACCTGAATTCACTTTCCATTCATAGGTAATACCTGATGGAACTGCAGTAGGGTGAACATTGGCAGTGAGTGCTACTTCTTGTCCAGGACCAAAAGGATCTGCAATTTGTACATTTCTCAGCATGTCCATGATAGTATCATACTGTGATCTAGTCATTATGTTGGAACTTGATGACACTGTGTATGATCTTTGTGAATCTGCACTTGGATAAGTATCTACAGGTGTGTCTTCCACATTTGGTAAGAAACCTTGATCCAAACATACATGATTTGCATGTATCCGTCCTCTTCCCCTTCCTTTTGAACCAATAGGGTATCCATATTTCTTATAACATTTTTCAATAGTGTGACCTTCCTTACCACAACAGGAACACTGTGGTTTCTTGTTATTTCTAGGATTACCCCTCCTAGGTCTCTTCCTCCACCTCTTCCATAGGAAACATCAGAGCCCTGATTATCTTGCTTGAAACCAGTCATCTGGACATCCAATATTTCCTTATCAGCTCCCATATCTGCATAAATGAGTTGACTCTCATGCTGCAAAGCCATATTGAACACAGTGGGAAGATCTGGAATAGGTTTGGCCATCAAGACTTGTGATCTTACATTGTTGTAAGCATCATTCAACCCCTTCAAGAACCTGATGACTTTGTTAGTCCCATCTTGCTCTCGATAAACAGGGAGAGTAGCACATGTACAGGGCGGTGCAAGCCTCAGAAATGTAATCTCTTCTATTATTATTTGAACGAATATCTATATCCACAAGGAAAATTCCAGATTATTTGACTTGCTAAAATGTTGTGTTCTCCGTTAGGGATTTAATTGTTTTGTTCTCAGGTAACCACCGTCAATACCCCTGCAACCTTAGGTAATGGTGGAGGTAATTTATCACATGTGTTTTCCAACTAGGTAGGCTTCTGGTTGACCCATGTTTTAGGGGGTGGAGCTAGGAGGGGGTGGGGAATATTGTTTTTACCATTTTAATCTTTTTTTGTTGAACTTGATATACTTTTTCCGGATTATTGATTTGCATTCATAACCTGTGATTTCGACTCCTCTTTGCACATTGATGTAAGAGGTATATGAATGTAGTGGTTATAGATTTATAAACGTGTTTTTTTCATTGTTTGTAATTTTAATTTTAATTTAATTTCACATTTTATTCTTTCTCATTTGCAACCATGCTTAAGGTTTAAATTGCCTTTTTTATTGTTTTTTTAATGAGCATATTGTCATTTTTTTCCTCTTTCTTTTCAATCAATCTTTACTTATTAAATCGACATGAATGTGCAGATAAAGAATCATTGAAAGGGTTCAAGATGTGTTTTTTCTATGTTTGTTATCAAGACGTGTTTTTTGTTTGTTATTTCGATATGTTTTTGATGGCCGTGAATATGCAGGGAAATACCCCTGCAACCTTAGGTAATGATGGAGGTAATTTGTCTCATGTGTTTTCCAACTAGGTAGCCTTCTGGTTTACCCAAGTTGCGGCGTAGGCATGAGAAGCAGTAGCGCAACACAACGCAACACAATGACATCATTTGAGGGATTGGGTTCCAATATCATTGCCCAAAACGCAAAATGGGAACTTTTTGACTATTACTTACCGGCCTTACTGGGGTTATCGGTATGCTTGGATGAGGTGGAGAGTGTGCATTAATCTAAAAATCACGGTTTCCGTTTTTTTTTTTGACAAATAAGAAAAACTAATAGTTATTAACCTTTTCGCATTGGCTTTTGAAGGAAAAGGGGTAGTTGAACTTGAACGGAAAAAACATACGATGTAATTGGCATGAAGGACCACAGGGATAACATATTGCAGCCATGGGAAAATTATGTCTTTCATTTCTCTACTATGATATATAATTCTAATCCTGTAACATTTATTATATGTTATTGATTGGAACTGTTTTTTATGGTTGGTTGTTTGGTTTGACAGAAGATATCATTATATCTCTTAAATTTGTACGCTATGGGATCTTAAATAAATTTTTTGCTTAGAGTCCCTGGTATCCGGGACCAACTGGTCCTACTAATTCGGGGTTTTTATATAAATTTTTTGCACATATCCCCGTGCAATGCACGGGTTAATTGCTAGTTCATGTATATTTTTAAACATTCATGTGGTGCCCTAAGTAAATTTGGTGTAGTGCCCTTAAAGACTCTCAAACTGAATCAATCTATTGTTAATATAAACACATTATATTTACCAATAAATCCATTGTTAATATAAACACATTAATAGCATATTCAAAGATTACTTAATATATTTATGCATTGTAAATTACATACATTCTTATCAATACCATAATTAATGATAAATATTAAGGGTTAATGAACATGATAAAACTAAGTGTAGTGTTTGTGTGTTTTAGAGTGTTTAATCTTTTTTTATTGATATCATTAATTATATGTTTGTATTGTAATGAATCATGATCAACACGAGTTTTCCTCAAGTGGTGGTGACTTAAGAATGTTTAGAGAAATCCAAAAAAAAAAGAATGTTTAGAGTTCTAAGGCATCATGTTGAATAAGACTAAAGGCTATGTTTGAAATCAAAGCCAAATCCTCGGGCACCGAAATGACTGACTTCAGATTAGTTGAGTCAGTGGTCCGGATACCAGAGCCTTACGCATATATATCATGATCATTTTTAAGGGGGTGGAGAAGAAGAATATGTTTATTTTATCAATGAGAGAGTGGATTGAACCTTGATTTTCAGCAAGTCGTGCAATTATATTTACCACTAAACGATATATATTTCTTATATATCATGGTAATTATTAAACCTTATCAAATTTAAAACATAAAATTAATTTACCATACTCATTAAATCTCATTATATAAATAGATATTTGCCGAGAATGACATATTTACTAATAAATCAGGATTCAAGAAACTGATTATTAATCAGGACAAAAATAGTGTAAACTTCCAACAATACCTTTTCATTAATTTTTTAAGAAATGTCATGATATGTGCCTGAACTCTTTCACATTTGGTTACAATCCTTAAAAATCTTCCATTTAATTCTTTTATACCAAAAAAAAAAGGATAAAATGCCAGATACTCCTTCCGACCCGATTACGATCCATAAATTTTTTCCATTTAATGCTATTATACTCAAATAAAAATAAAACATCAATGCTACTATATCGTTCCTAATTATAGACACATGTTCAAATTTCATATTTTAAAGCCAATGTTTTTACTAAAGCCCTATGTTTTCTTTCAAATTCTCATTATGAACATGCAAGGGGTTAACTTGCCATGGATCATGCAAGGGGTTAAGTTCCAATAAGATGTGAGATTGATCAAGTTGAGAGGACGTGACATGGTATTAAAGGTGGATTGGATGAAATGGTACAATCCAATAGCTTGACTTCAACAAAACATAGATGGTTTTCACTAACAATAGAGAACAAATTAAACTGGGAATTTACACATAAGAAGCTTAACTTAAGATTATCAGCTCTAAAATCATTACTAAGGAATTGAGAAAAGGAACTATGGACTCCTTGGGTGCTTCAATTTGATACAAAAACATGCCCTGGATCTTGTGCCTATTGAACTTACTCATGTTTTAGAAGAGTATCATGACGTGTTTGCGAATTCCCAAGGATTGCCATCGAAGAAGAGCTATGTGCATCCCATAACTTTGAAAGAAGGTGTTGGACATGTGAAACTAAAACCTTATATGTATGATCACTGTCAAAACGATAAAATAAAGTAGTTGGTGGATCAAATACTACAACGGGGGGATTATACAACACAATAGTAGTCAGTGACGGACGCAGGATCTCGGGTAAAGGGGGCAGTAAGATTTTTAAAGAGACAAATGAAAAATTTAAGGGGGGCAAACAAGATGCATACAACATGTATTAGTAGAATTTTTCCGGATTGAGGGAGGGCGCCCCCCCCCCTAGCTGTATGTAGGTACACCACTGATAATAGTCCATTTTCATCAGTCTTGCTCCTTGTGAAAAAGAAAATTGGAACCTGCAGATGTTATGTGGATTACAAAAGGTTGAATGACTTGACTGTCAAAGATAGCTACCATATTCCTCTAATTGTTGAATTGTTGGATGAGTTAGGAAGTGCTAGGGCATTTTCAAGAATAGACTTGAGGTCTGGATTCCATCAGATTCGATGACGGTATATCCAGAATACTGCCTTTGTAACTCATCATGGCCGTTTAGAATTCAAAGTGATACCATTTGAAATATAGATACAAAGATAGATATCTAATTATTATTTTTGTCAAATATATCATTATTATTTTCCTTAATATATGTAACATGTATGTTTAATTCATGTCATGTATATGAAGTCTATTTACCAAAGTTAGTATTAAATTTGATAAAAATATTACCCGACATTGAGCCCGCGAAGAATTATTTATTCAATAAGATTAAAAAAAATGCTCTGATAGTGATATACTTTTCATCAATTTTGGACAAAATATTATATTTTGAATCTAAACATGATCCGAATTAGAAATGATACATAATTAATATTTTGTATATTTGTAATAATATTATTTAGCGTATTATAACTAATGCATTAATACATACTTGATAAATATGTAATATTATTTTTAATTTTTAATTTTTCAATTTCATAAACTTCATTTAACTATAACACGTGCAACGCACGTGCATTTTGCTAGTGTGATAAAAATTTGAATGCGACTTTTAGTTTTTAAGGAGGGGGTGCTAGTTCTAGGAAACTCTCTTAGGTTGCCTGGGATAAAATAATGTTGAGTAGGTATGGTGGGTGCTCAGGAGGCGGGAGTCTTTTGCACTTTAATATTGCATTATAGGGTAAGTGGTGGTGGAAAGTGGCTAAATGTTGTAATCAAGTCAATCTTTGTACATGATGATGATGTGAGAGTGTATTGGAATTTGGAATATAAAGCTTTCAAGAGCCCTTTTTTTAGTGTCAAACAAACGATGCTTGAGATCACGTGTGTGGCGTGTCAGATCAGGGTTGAGCAGTATAGATCCGGCTGCCCTCTAGCTACGACAGTGTAGAAGCCTAGAACCACCTGTGAAATTAGTAAGTATGAGGCTAATGAATATATGTACTAGTAATGTGACCGCCCACGTACCCGTAAGAGGGATCAAGCTGTCGTATTTCACGGTTAGTGTGAGCATACCTTTCCATTCATGACTGTAGTATATATAGGAGAATATGTCTATGCTGATGTTAAATTCCAATCAAGTTTACATCACCTAATTGATAATAGGGGTTCAAGATTTAGAATCTTATGATGGGATAAAAAAAGAATCGGTGGATCATATGCGGCTGTATATTCAGAGCATGAGCTTATACTGCTCACCCGACGAGATATGATGCAAGGTTTTTCCAGGATTTCTGACTGGGAAAGCTAATGAGTGGTTCAAGAGACTCCTCCCATGATCTAGTCGCTGCTTTTCCGAGCTGGCTCAACAGTTTGTTACATTTTTATCACAGCTTGACCGTTTCAAAAGAACGCTACTGATCTCCACACAATCAAACAGTTGGAGAGGGAGACCGCGTTGGAGTATACACAGAGGTTTATAGAAAAATCCAGGCAAATAATTGGGGCTGGGGTGCACATGGTGGTTCTTCGTTTGTGGGAGGCCTTAGAGAAGGGAAATTGTACGTTAAGCTCAATAGAAAACTCCCCAAGTCTTGGCTGAATGCATGAATACCATCTTCAAACACCGCCAATGAGATGGGGCAAATCACCTAATGAGATAGATTTATCAAGGTGTCCGGAATGACCACAATGATGACCGATCTGGTCAAAAGAGGAAAACAATTTGGGATCGGATGAGTACCCACATCATTGACCATTAGGGAAGAACAATCTCTACAGGACATGGACATCATCCCTCTCAATTGATCCAGGACCCAAGTTCTAGAAATTATGGAATATAAAGGGCCAAATGAAAAAAAAAGACATGAGATTGTTCTGCCGGAAGCTTAAGAGGGGGAGACGATGGGTTGATCGAGGCTGGAGTTCTGGGCCCGGTCACTAACCGAGCTGAAGGTGATGATCATCAACAGGGGCGTGGAGCTTACCACCGACATGGGAAAGAAGATAGAGGTAGGCGGGATCGTGATAATCGGCATAGGGGCGGGTCTCCCGAACCATACCAAACAAACAATAACCCTCACCATGCAGGTTTTTTTTCCGTCTAAGAGAATTGCCTATAGGCCAGGTGATGTGATCCGTAATCGAATCAGATTTGAATTTACCAATGACCGATTAAAAGTATCAATAAGAACGAGCACAAAGACCCTTATCTAACTCGTAACTAAGAACCTTGGTATGACCTTAACCCTTAGAGACCTAAGAACCTTGGTATACGGACGCCACAAGGTATGCTCAGAACCTTGATAAGTTCATGTTTCGAATATTCTACATAACAATAATCACAAAAAAAACTTAAAACTTAATATAAATTTCACTCAATAATGTCTTAATTGATTGTTACAATGACTCTATATGCCTTATATAAGGGCTATAGAGTCCAAAACAATTGCTAATTTAGCATAGTGGGAAAAAGATTTAAAAAAACAATAAAAATAAAATACTATATAACCAATGTGGGATAACAAAAGACTAAAATAAAAAATTATAATTACTAAAAATAAATAAAAAACTCTAAATAAATTTAATAAGTTTCTTTTTCATCGGGAATCACTTCACCAGAGGACCCACTCTCTCTGGTGCATGTTATTTGTTATGAAACAGATGGAGATAACTTCGGATACAAAAAATAGAAACAGATGCAATCAAACGTAAATAATCAAATGAGATAACAGAAAACAAGAAGAACACAGATTTAACGTGGAAAACCCCTCTCAAATCGAGAGAGATAAAAAACCACGGGCAGAAAAGAGATATTTAGTATTATGCACTGAGTTTCAGATTTCACACACACAGACAATGTAACAATAACTGTATTTATAGGCACAAATCCCTAAAATCTAGCCGTCAAGGAATCTTTGTCTGATCTGCCATAAATACCCTTACACGTGTCCTCCTTTTAATGACACTGTATAGCTGTCACATAACAGAATTAGCAGATGTGGGACCCGCTCGTATTCCGGTACTCGGCGGACTTCACCCCGTCGACGAAGCCTCGCAGACTCCACCCTACTGATGCACAGAATTGAATACACTTCTCAGCTGTCCATCACACAGCTGAGTCTTCAGATTGGTTCCACCAAATGTAGAGTTTAAGTCACTTTACTGACAAATCTCCACCTTGACTTCAACTCTCACTAGAGTCAAACAGATTGCATAACCAGATGTATTCGTCAATGCCAGATGTACTTGTACCAGACTATCTCCACAACATCCACTCCACTGATCTGCCCTCAGTAGAGTTTCCAGAAACAGATTATAAGCTTTGAATATTCAGTAAATCCAGGCAAAGCTGAAACTTACTCTGCTGAACTGGTTTAGTGAACATGTCAACAGGATTATCCTTGGTGCTGATCTTCTTCACTACAACCCTCTTCTCATTCCTCAAGAAATGATACCTGACATCAATATGCTTGGTTCTCTCATGATGAACCTGATCCTTGGCCAAACATTTTGCACTTAAACTGTCACAATATATCTCAGCCTGATCCTGATGCAACCCCAAATCACTGACTAGCCCCTTCAACCAGATACCCTCCTTAGCTGCTTCAGTAAGAGCCATGTATTCTGGCTTCGTAGTTGATAAGGCTACTGTAGCCTGAAGAGTAGCTTTCCAGCTGACCACTGCATTTCCCAATGTAAACACATAACCAAATCATTGATTTTCTCGGTCAACATCACCGGCACCGGCAATCGCATCACAAAGTTGCACGTGAACGGACCGCATCACCTCCATAAATGAGACCAACATCAGCTGTACCTCTTAGGTACCTGAATATCCTTTTAACAACTTTCCAGTGTTCCTTTCCAGGTTGAGCCATAAACCTGCTGACAACACTGACTGCCTGAGCCAAATCAGGCCTAGTGCAAACCATGGCATGCATTAGACTGCCAACTGCACTAGCATAGGGAACTCTTGACATATACTCCTTCTCTTCAGCTAACTGTGAAGCATAAACAGACAAATGAACATTTGATGCCATAGGAGTATCTATTGGTTTTGCAGCAGACATCCAAACTTGTTTAATATCTTCTGCATATAACCCTGCTGAGACAAGAACAATTTCTTCTGACTTCTATCTCTCCAGATCTCCATCCTCAAGATTTTCTTGGCTGCACCCAAATCCTTCATTTCAAATTCAACACTAAGAAGGTTCTTCAGATTTTGAACATCAGACTTCCTTGCAGCAGCAATCAACATGTCATCCACATACAGAACAAGATAGATATGTGATCCATCTTTCAAATAGACAGATGTGGTATACACAACATCATAAGGACTTCTGCTCGTAACCTGTCGAAGCATAAAACTATCAAACCTTTTATACCACCGCCTTGGAGCTTGCTTCAAACCATACAATGATTTCTTCAACTTGCAAACATAATTTTTCTTGCCAGGAACTTGAAAACCCTCAGGCTGTGTCATGTATATCTCCTTATCCACCTCACAATGTAGAAAAGCAGTTTTCACATCTAATTGCTCAAGTTCCAGATCCTGTTGTGCCACCATTGCTAGTAACACCTTGATTGAAGTGTGTCTGACCACTGGTGAAAATATTTCATCAAAGTCAACCCCTTTCTTTTGACTGAATCCTCTTGCAACCAAACGTGCCTTATACCTGACCCCTTCTGCCTTAGTTATTCCTTCCTTTTTCTTGAAAATCCATTTACAAGTCACAACTCCCTTGTCCGTAGGGTTGTTTGACCAATTCCCAAGTCTGATTCTTCAACAATGACTCCATTTCATCTCCCATGGCCGCAAGCCACCGAGATGCTTCGTACATGTCACCGCTTCCCCGTAAGTAGTAGGTTCAAGAACCTCTACCTCTTCTTCGCAACTTGGAGTGCATATCCACCAAATCATCATTTCCATATCTCCTTGGAGGTATCCCAACATTAGATCTTCTAGGCCGCCGGCGCCTAGACTCGCCGATCAATGTTTGTATGACGCCCTACCGAGGTCTCGGTAGGGCCGGCTTGGATCGGTTCTCGGTTCGTTATCCGGATCGGTATAGTGTTGATTTGGATCCACCGATTGTTGCATATCGCAGAGACTCCACCCGAAGCTCCACCGTTTCTCAACACTATCGATTCAAGACCGGTTTCGACTCGAGTAGACCTCCCATTGATGAGTTTAACATTGAATTTTCATCGAACACAACGTCCCTGCTGAGGATTACTCTGGACTCTGCCGATGACCAAATCCTATATCATTTCACTCCACCACCATACCCCACAAACACTCCCTTCTTGGCTCTTGGCTCAAACTTCCCTTCACTAACATGACAGTAAGCTGTACTTCCAAAAACCCTTAGAACTGAGTAGTCAGCAGGCTTGCCTGACCACATCTTAAATGGTGTCTTGAGATTGATTCCTGTGTGAGGACTCCTTGTTGATTAAGTAGCAAGTTGTCTTAACGACCTCTCGCCCAAAATCTCCTTGATAAACCAACTTGAGAAAGCATACATCTTGCCCTCTCCAAGAGTTTGATTCATCCTTTCGGCCTACACCATTCTGTCGAGGTGTATTCCTTACAAGTATGATGTCCGGCAATACCCTCACCGCACAAAATGAATCAAAATCCGTCCAAAATTGAAATTCCGGACCATTATCTATACGATGCTTCTTGATTTTCTTGCCTAACGATTCTCCACTAGGGCCTTCCACTTGCTTGAAGTTACCGAATGCATCACTTTTGTTCTTCATCATCACCACCCAAGTCATCCTTGAATAGTCATCTATGAATGACATAAAATATCTGTGACCACCCAATGACTCAACTTTTGATGGACCCCAAATGAGTCCGAATGGATATAATCAAGTGATGCCTTTGTGTTGTGCAACCCCGCTGAGAACTTACTTTTATGCAATTTCCCAAACACACAATGTTCACAAAAGTCCAGATTCTTAACCTTATATCCCCCAAGAAAACCTGCTGTAGAAAGAACCTGCATACCCCTTTCACCTATGTGACCAAGTCTCATGTGCCACACCGAGTCTTCGAGACGGTGAACTGCCGAGGATGCAACGAAGAAGGTGCCGGATATACGTAGATCCTTGTAATATATACAAGGTTCCCTCTTGATGCCTTTGAGGACTACAACCGAATCTTTGAAGACATTCGGTTGTCCACCTTCACCCTTGAAATTGAACCCCTTGCCGTCCGAGAGGCGAGAGATACCAAATTCTTGGTCATCTCGTGGAACATGTCTTACATCTTTCGGTGTACGAAATTTACCATCCTCCGTCCTTAACTTTACCGAGCCAATTCCCACAACTTTGCAAACCTTGCTTTGTTGGCCATATAGATTTGACCACCATCCATCTCGCTCATAAGTAGAAAACCACTCCCCGTTTGGACAAATATGGTAGGATGCTCCGAATCAAGTATCCACACATCATTGTGGTGTGTAGAATCCCCTGCAACTAGAACCAGATCCTCATCAGATTGCTCAGTAGCCAAGGCTACTGTGCCAGAATTGCCTTCCTGTTGTTTCTTCTTCCTTGGACAATTGGACTTCCAATGTCCCTGCTCCTTACAATAATTACAGACATCAGTAGACTTTGGACCTTTGGACCCTGACTTCTTTTTCTTCTTCTGTCCATATCCTTTTCCACTATTGCTTTGCTAGCTACTAGCCCAAGAAATTGTCCGTCTCGTCCCAAAGACTTTGTGTCTAAGCTCCTTGGCATGTAAGGCAGACCTCACATCCTCCAAAGCTACTGTATCATTTCCAACTATGAAAGACTGCACAAAGTTTTCATATGATGCCGGTAATGACACCAACAGGATTAGGGCTGCATCTTCATCTTCAATTTTAACATCAATATTCCTTAAATCAAGTAATATTGTGTTCAACTGGTCAAGATGTTCCCTAAGTGGACTCCCTTCATGCATCTTCAAACTGAACAACCTCTGTTTCAACAACAACTTGTTGGTCAGTGTCTTGGTCATTGATGAGCGAAAAATTCACCCACTAAAAATACATTTATAAAGACTCGCAAAACCGTGGGTAAACTAACTCTCTAACTGGCAGTGTACCAGGTCGATTGCTAGGATAGCTACAGGAGTACGAGGTCGTCCCAAGAGAAATGTGGTTGTGAGTACCAAAGCGAACGTGGTTCTTAGTCTAGGCGATCAAAGTTTTAGGTGGAGTTTTTATACTAATGCGAAAAATAAATTTTAACTAACGAGATTAACTAGGTGATTAAAAAGCATAGCCGAGCCATGATCCAACGGGTTATCTCCCCACGGAAAAACTTGATAAGGAGTGTATTTTATCGATTCGGTTCATATGACATTCACGGGTGTCAACTCTTTATTCTTGCGTTAAGATCGAACGGCTCTCACTTAACCCCCACATTAGGCTTATTAACCCTCCCTTTAGAGAGATAACTTACCTAACATGGTTGACCAAAATAAAATACCGGCGAAAAACCTCACAAAAGCATAGTCCTAACATGTCACTTAGGTTGTCAATCTAACGATTAAGGCTATGTTTTAATGACTTTAATACTGTTTCTACATCTCATAGCAATGAACAAGGTTGTCAATCTCATTCAAAACTATGAAAATGATCAAAACAAGTTTTAGAACATGATTTTATCATAAGAACGTTTAATTAAGCACACACAACTCCCATCTCGTTTCCCGAGGGTTGATTTTACCCGTTTTCACATAATTCGGCTATGTTGAGTTTAACTACTCATATTAACGAAAATAACAACGAAAATAACAAAACGAAAGAAAACAAAACGAAAAAGATAACTACAAACTATATAGATATACGTATAGATGTATATATAGATATATATATATAGATATATATATATATATATAGTATACGTATATATATATATATATTTTTATACTAATTGCATAAAATGAAATAAACATAAAAGAAAGAACGGAATTGAAATTATATTAAAACGATAACTAGTCGGGTTATTACACCGACATTATAACTACATATATTACATATATATAGGCCCCCCGTAATAAAAAAAAATGGAAGAAGAGAAGAAGAGAAAGGGAGAAAGAGGGGCAACGTTGCCTCTGCTTTGCGATGCTCTCGCTATATATAGGAAAATAGGGGGGCCGGATCGATCCGGAGGGCCGGATCGATCCGGTAGTCATCATTGCTTAACACCTCGGATTCTCGATCCTTCGGTTATAAGTATAATTATTGAAATAAAACTTCTAAAATTCATATCTTGAGTTGTAGACCTCCAAAAATTATGATTCAAACGTCAAAATTAAGCTCTCGGAAAATTCTTCAACTTTCATGAAGGACTCTTCTTCGAAAACGCCTTTTTGATGGGCCATTCCCATTACGCGTCGTTTTACGACATTTTCCTTAATACAAATCAATTAGCCACTTGACCACCATTTGAGTTGTAGAAATCCGATTGACTTGATTCAAAATCCATTGGAAAGCTTTCTTGAAGATATACAACTTTTATTAAGGAAATTTCTTCAGAAAATGTCGTTTTGATTGAGCCATTTCCATTACGTGTCGTTTTACGACATTTTACTGATACGAATCGATTAGCCACTTGACCATAACTTGAGTTGTAGAACTCCAATTTACGTGATTCAAAGTGCGTTGGAAAGCTTATGTGAAGATCTACAACTTTCATTAAGAAGTCATCCCCTGAAAATGCCTCTAAGCTGGGTCAAATCTCCGTCGAAAATATGTAACGATTCAAGTACTTAGGAAAAACGACCCTTTTGAACTCGTAAGCTTGTGGCACCTTCTTCTAACCCTCTAAACACCTC
Organism: Gentiana straminea; assembly: GCA_036785695.1. Lineage (NCBI taxonomy): Eukaryota > Viridiplantae > Streptophyta > Magnoliopsida > Gentianales > Gentianaceae > Gentiana > Gentiana straminea. Next base: position 3,476,550 of record JAVUPR010000312.1, on the reverse strand, counting down.
TTTAAGGGCTCAAAACATGTCGTTACGTAGGATCTTGGTCTACTTATGATTCTGCAATAAATCACCAAAATACCAAACGTAAATCCGACACGACATTCCGGTTACTAAACCGGTACAAAAACTACAAAAACATGATAAAAATACGATATTTTATAAAATAACTACTACTTATATATTTTTATGAAACTTAGGAATTAAAGACTCGAAACGATATAAAAAGTGCTCAAAATGATATCAGAAACGGGGTGAAAAGTTATAAAAATAACGGTGAATTTTTCCGTTATCACAACCCCCCACTTAGCTTTTGGTCGTCCTCGAACAAAATTAGCGATAAAATAAAATGAATGAGGAAAAATTCATGAAGATATAAGATATAAAGGACAATCAGATGATGCAACCAATCGAATCATAACTACACGTTAACCGCAATATAAATGTATAACAGAGTGAGTGTGTGACAAGCCTTTTCAATTTCCACTATCCTCTCTTGAATAATTCAAGCAAACGAACAAATATCCATTCAGACAGTCCTAATGACTTTCCTAGGCATAGGCAGTAACAGTTCCACACAAAGTCCTCCCGTGTACTTATTAGGATAATCCCTAATGCATATCATTTAGTTTATACTGGGGATAGTCAGAAGATAACTTTTCTCTTTTTTTTTTTTTTTTTTTTTTTTTTTTTTTAATTTTTTTTTACATAGAATACTAACATATCCGAACTCATTGCCAAAATCGACTATCTTTCAAGCGTCATGAGGTGAGACCGAATACATTAATACCTATCTAACTCTTTTTTTTCTTTTTTTTCTTTTTTTTTTTTATGTGTAGCATATGCCCTCATTCCCAGCAATAGGATGTTTCATGATAACACCCTAGCTGGACTACTATCATCGGGCGATCTGAGCTTTTAAGCCTCGTAGTGGTATAGGACGTTTCGTGATAACGCCTACCGCACTCAAATCATTGGTAGCTACAACCGACATATATATAGTTTATCTTATTTTGACATTCTTTCTATCACATTCAAACCTTCAAATATTCACGGTACATGTTCGAAGTTAGGTACTAAGTTACTTTGCTATCTCTAGGATAAACCACTAGAATGCGAATGGATACGAGTTTAAAATTTTCGCTTCAATATCAAAGGCTTACGTGAAGGAATTCATGTTATACAAATAAATTTCCGGTTAAAATACACTTGCGGTTCACATTGGTTATACATATCCAAATTGATCATTACATCTTTAAATCCATGAAATATATACCTTATACAAATTATTTTAATCAACTAAATAATGCTCGAAAAAGATCAAAAACTAAGGTTTTAAACACTTACTACCATTTCTAAACCAACCAGACTCTACCCCCCACTTACGATTTTGCATTATTCTCAGAGTGTAAATGAGATAGAGAGGAAGACTTAGCTTATAAACCAGGCAAAAAGATGCTATCGAATCCCGTAACAGCCATGAGAAAGCACATCCCGAATCCCTGTACCAAAACAACCAAAACAAAGCCAACACGGGACATGGTCCTCGTGCCAAAATATTGAACAGGGATATGGGAATAATGAGATAATGGCCCTATCACGTCAGAAAATTCGATAGGCAATATAATAGCTTTAGATGGAAAATAACCATGCGGTAAAGCACAAAACATCTAAGCATATACGTATCATAGAGAGCATCAATTCATAGTCCACTATTCCTAGACTCATTTTTTATTACACACGGTTTATTAAAGCGGGAATACTCACCACTATACTAAAACGACCAGAAATTTGAAACAGACTAGATCGTAAAGTGAAATGTGTGAAAGAGTGTTGAGTCTTTTATACCCAGATCCTCAAGGATTCAATAACCTAAGTCCAAGAAATGATACATTTGAATTTTTATCTTTTTTCTCCATCGGGATTTTCGGATAACCACCTAATCATTCCCTCTTAATGAAATTCAAACATTCATCCTGAGACTTGGTTGTGCTTTGTGTTCATCTTTCATACAGATTCTACATTTCATTAAGACTAGGCTTATCCAAATTATTATTATTTAACGGGCGCCTCCCGGTAGCGCTTTTGTTTAACGTCGTTGGCTCGACGGGTGACTCTAAACGGACTCAATCAACCAAAATCCGAACTCAAGAAGATCAATAGCTTAAGAAAAATTAACAAAGCGAGAACCATCGAAATTAAATTGTCTAGAAACGTACCTCGTTTGGCTCTCGATGCTACCTCCTCCCAGCCGTCGAACCTTCTTTTATCAGCCTGTCGAACCATCTTCTTTTGAAAATCACCATAAAGCTCATCCATCGGGGAGTACACAAGCTGGACCGCAGAAAATTTATCCTCACAGAGTGGATAGTAATCCGGGACTGATATATCAACTTTTACCAACTCTCCCAGTGGCTTTACCAAAGATGGCCAATCAATCTCCCGATCCTCTAACTCTGAAATCTCATTATCGCAAACTGAATCCTCAACCTTATTCTCAACCTGAACTTCTTCAATGAGCACTTCATCTTTCCCAACCACCTCACATGTCTCTGCCTCTTTCACATACCTCACTAATTCAATCAATTCCCCCACCTTGTCTTGAAGATTTCTTATGGCGGAGTCAGTACTTACCTTGAACTCCTGCATGTCCAACAGTCGCTCTTCCAAGATCTGGTTCAATCGTTCTAGTTGCTCTATTTGACTGTCGGTGAATTCTTCTTGTGACATGGGGGCGCACTGATCATATTGACTTTGATTCATCGGAGGTGAGTAGTAGTCCTCTTGCCATTCCAAACACTGATCAAATGGCTGAATATGGTTAAAGCTATCAACGTGCTGAGTATGAACACTGTAATCCTGATAAGCATTAGGGTTCGGGTAACCCTCGTAATATTGTGGCTCATAACTCGAATAACCAAAATTATGATCCTGGTATGCATTAGAGCACTGATAATCCCATGAACCTTGGTTATTCTGCTGTTGATATTGAGGCTGAGGCACGAACTGTTGTTGATAAGGTTGGTAGGGGTATTGTTGTTCAGCTGAGTAGTTTTGATTGAAAAATCCATCCATTTAAGCTTAATCTGCAAGATCTCAGAAAACAACAATAAAACAATAATTTTTTTTTTATTTTTTTATTTTTTTCGTTTTTTTTTTCCGTAAACACACGATATTTAGACCCCTCAAAAAGTTATGGTTGCCGAAGGCCCTAATCCCCAGTTTTAGCCAGACTTACAAGATATCACCCTCCGAAGAGGCTAAGTACCAAAGTCGTATTCAAACCGAGTTCAGGACAATATCACTTCAGCATCCATAGCTCTTTGTCGACATCTAAATAAAACAAGAAAATAAAAACCTAGGCCCAAGCCTTCGGTTCACTTACAAGATATCACAACAATATCACACATTTCCCCGGCAACGGCGCCAATTTTTTTGATGAGAGAAAAATACACCCACTAAAATATTGGTCCCCGGCAACGGCGCCAATTTTTTGATGAGCGAAAAATTCACCCACTAAAAATACATTTATAAAGACTCGCAAAACCGTGGGTAAACTAACTCTCTAACTGGCAGTGTACCAGGTCGATTGCTAGGATAGCTACGGGAGTACGAGGTCGTCCCAAGAGAAATGTGGTTGTGAGTACCAAAGCGAACGTGGTTCTTAGTCTAGGCGATCAAAGTTTTAGGTGGAGTTTTTATACTAATGCGAAAAATAAATTTTAACTAACAAGATTAACTAGGTGATTAAAAAGCATAGCCGAGCCATGATCCAACGGGTTATCTCCCCACGGGAAAAACTTGGATAAGGAGTGTATTTTATCGATTCGGTTCATATGACATTCACGGGTGTCAACTCTTTATTCTTGCGTTAAGATACGAACGGCTCTCACTTAACCCCCACATTAGGCTTATTAACCCTCCCTTTAGAGAGATAACTTACCTAACATGGTTGACCAAAATAAAATACCGGCGAAAAACCTCACAAAAGCATAGTCCTAACATGTCACTTAGGTTGTCAATCTAACGATTAAGGCTATGTTTTAATGACTTTAATACTGTTTCTACATCTCATAGCAATGAACAAGGTTGTCAATCTCATTCAAAACTATGAAAATGATCAAAACAAGTTTTAGAACATGATTTTATCATAAGAACGTTTAATTAAGCACACACAACTCCCATCTCGTTTCCCGAGGGTTGATTTTACCCGTTTTCACATAATTCGGCTATGTTGAGTTTAACTACTCATATTAACGAAAATAACAACGAAAATAACAAAACGAAAGAAAACAAAACGAAAAAGATAACTACAGCTATATAGATATACGTATAGATGTATATATAGATATATATAGATATAGATATATATATATATATAGTATACGTATATATATATATATTTTTATACTAATTGCATAAAATGAAATAAACATAAAAGAAAGAACGGAATTGAAATTATATTAAAACGATAACTAGTCGGGTTATTACACCGACATTATAACTACATATATTACATATATATAGGCCCCTCCGTAATAAAAGAAAGAAGAAGGAGAAGAAGAGAAATGGGAGAAGAGAGGGGCAGCGTCCTCTGTTTGCTGTGCTCTGCTATATATAGGAAAATAGGGGAGCCGGATCGATCCGGGAAAGGGCCGGATCGATCCGGTAGTGATCATTGCTTATCTGGTTCTAGATCCTTCTGAAATTTCTAAAATTCATATCTTGAGTTGTAGACCTCCAAAAATTATGATTCAAACGTCAAAATTAAGCTCTCGGAAAATTCTTCAACTTTCATGAAGGACACTTCTTCAGAAAACGCCTTTTTGATGGGCCATTCCCATTACGCGTCGTTTTACGACATTTTCCTTAATACAAATCAATTAGCCACTTGACCACCAATTGAGTTGTAGAAATCCGATTGACTTGATTCAAAATCCATTGGAAAGATTTCTTGAAGATATACAACTTTTATTAAGGAAATTTCTTCAGAAAATGTCGTTTTGATTGAGCCATTTCCATTACGTGTCGTTTTACGAAATTTTACTGATACGAATCGATTAGCCACTTGACCATAACTTGAGTTGTAGAACTCCAATTTACGTGATTCAAAGTGCGTTGGAAAGCTTATGTGAAGATCTACAACTTTCATTAAGAAGTCATCCCCTGAAAATGCCTCTAAGCTGGGTCAAATCTCCGTCGAAAATATGTAACGATTCAAGTACTTAGGAAAAACGACACTTTTGAACTCGTAAGCTTGTGGCACCTTCTTCTAACCCTCTAAACACCTCTTTAAGGGCTCAAAACATGTCGTTACGTAGGATCTTGGTCTACTTATGATTCTGCAATAAATCACCAAAATACCAAACGTAAATCCGACACGACATTCCGGTTACTAAACCGGTACAAAAACTACAAAAACATGATAAAAATACGATATTTTATAAAATAACTACTACTTATATATTTTTATGAAACTTAGGAATTAAAGACTCGAAACGATATAAAAAGTGCTCAAAATGATATCAGAAACGGGGTGAAAAGTTATAAAAATAACGGTGAATTTTTCCGTTATCAGTCATATACAGGCTTTCAAGCTTCTTCCACAACTTGGCTGCGGTGTCTTCCTCAGCAACCTCAGTGATAACATCATCATATAAGCACAACATGATGGTTGAATGTGCTTTCTCTTCCAAACTGGCATAATCTGCTGTACCTGTATTTGGTTTGTCAGATAAAGGATTCCACAAACCCTGTTGTTTCAACAGTGCACGCATCTTGATTTGCCACAGACCAAAATTGTTCCTTCCTGTAAATTTATCGATTTTCACGTTTACTGATGACATCTTTTCTTTCTAAAGGTCACAACTTTATCACAGATCCTAGCACCTTGCTGAAGGTCTTGGTGAAGATGAAGTTGATCGTACAGATTGTTTTCTCCAGAACCTGTCTCTGATACCACTTGTTATGAAACAGATGGAGATAACTTCGGATACAATAAATAAAAACATATGCAATCAAACGTAAATAATCAAAGGAGATAACAGAAAACAAGAACACAGATTTAACGTGGAAAACCCCTCTCAAATCGAGAGAGATAAAAAACCACGGACAGAAAAGAGATATTTAGTATTATGCACTGAGTTTCAGATTTCACACACAGACAATGTAACAACAACTGTATTTATAGGCACAAATCCCTAAACCCTAGCCGTCAGGGAATCTTTGTACGTCGATCCGCCATAAATACCCTTACACGTGTCCTCCTTTTAATGACACCGTATACCGTCACATAACGAAATTAGCGGATGTGGGACCTGCGCCGTATTCCAAGACTATGCGTACTTCACCCCGCGACGAGCCTCGGTAGACTCCACCCTACCGATGCACGGGGTGAATACACTTCGAGTCACCGTCCATCACACGGTACCGTGTCTTCGATTGGTTCCACCAAATGTAGATTTTAAGTCACTTTACTGATATTATTGAACTCGTCATTCATAATCATTGGGTCAAACACATTCACATAGATACCGGAAGCAGCACAATAAATATTCTTTACCAAAACGTTTTCCGGTCTTTAAAGCTTAAAGAGAGAGAGAGAGACCTCATGCCAATGGAAGCTCCAATATTCAGCTTCACGGGGCCATCAGTCCAACCCCTTGTATGATACGATTGGATACCACGTTTGATAAGGGGAGAAAAAGCACGACACTGATGGTCAACTCAAAAAAAATTAAAAAAATTAAAAAAATTAAAAGAGGAAGAAGGCTTACTTGTTAAAAGCCTAAAGGTCCTTAGAGAGCAAGATTCTCTCACAAAATCAACCATCCATAATAGCTAAATGTAAATATCTTGGTAACTCGAATTGTTATTCAGATTCCGAGGTTTACAAGTTGGCATGAGACGGTTCGGGTCCAGCCTCACAACTCGTGCCATGTCATCTATGAGCATACCTAACCTACAATCTACCTATCCCAGCTCAGATCTGGGAGGCAGTTGAAATGAATGAGATCGGTCACCGTACACGTGAAACTCATCCGACCGGACTACGAGCACAAGCAAAATGATCAGTAACATAGCGAAAGTATATCATTCCGTTCCATATTTAAATCCATAAAAAGAAAATGAAACCATTCAAGTAACAAGATGAAAAATAACTGTATCAATACACTAACAAGCAATATATAACATTTTGATCGATAATTCTTGAATTCTACAAACGGATATCTAGGACACATACTACATTGTTTGCAAAACAAGCAGCAAGCCTATTGCCTTCCTTGTGCCAGCAAACTTCAAAGATGCCACCATTGCCTTTGTAAGTCTTCACAATCTTGGCTTCCTTTAAAGACCATATGTTCACACTCCTATCCAATGATCCACTTGCCAAATATTCACCATTGGGGCTAAATGCTATTGAGTAGACCGGTTCCCTGCGCAAAACAACACCACATTTAAAACGAATCAGATCCTTGATCCGTCGTTACATTGATCATTGTTCACACCTGCAACAGAATTCTTGAATTCATTGTATAGGTATAAGTATAACCAAAAGCAAACCGCTGAATCTTGTAAACTCATTACCAGGTCCTCGGGAATCAAACAAAAAAACTCGGGTTCCAGAAGGAATAAGCAGAGTTGATTTGTGTTAAAAGTTAAAATAAGCATAGCAGTAATAAAAGACTTGATAATTATACTGCAAGTTTGGCCAATTTACCATCTCCGTATACTAAGACAAAGGATCATCTCTCCCCACCCACTCCTGCCTCCAAAAAAAAAGAAAGAGAGAACTATAGTAGGTAGGCAAATACCTGTGTCCATTCAAGCTGTGGATTAGACGACCTGCTTCGACATCCCATAGCTTTATTGTTGAGTCAAAGGAAGCACTGCATCAACGGAAATGAAAAATATAGATTATTAATTTATGAACATGCCACCCTTTTCAAATCTAGCAGAAATATTGAGCCCATTAAGTCGAGCAACTACAGAAAATGAAAGTAAATGACAAAGGGAAATAAAACAAGATGGTCTTTTGTTCATGAAAAGGAGAAAAGAAAATGTCGGAATCCACAGTTCACAAAAGAAAATCATGAAACCCCAGAGTTTATATAAGTTTCAATGAGACAGTCAGTTTACTCGTAAATAAGCAAGTAGGTTCAAAGTCATACCTGGCCAGAAGCAAGTTTTGGTTAGGATTGTCGGTGCTTGGCCCAGTAGGACTCCATCTGATAGTATATATCTCCTAAAAAATGGTGAACTTAACAATTCAGTAACAACAGCATAGGAAGTGATTGTTTCCTATGAGAGCACCAAAAGGAAAGAAAACAACAAACTGCCACCATGCGCGAACAAAAGCTTCCGATTTTAGTTAAGTTATGGAAACAAAGATATGTCAATAGCATATTAAACAATATTTTGGTGAAGGTTTAAAATACAAAGAAGTTTCAGAGCATACTTTAGTATGATCCTTCAAGTCATGTAAGCATGTATCCTGTTTCATGTTCCAGATCTGCACAACGGGCAAAGGTATCAAAATAAAACTCAATCAATCTTGTTTACACATTTGCTATGTATCAGAGTTTAAGTTAGAAAGTGTAATTAATGTCTCTGAAGTCCAAAGATGTATGATTAGTTTAGAATTACAAGAAAATACAATAGAGATAACTACCTTTGCAGTGCCATCATCAGAGCATGAAGCCAACAAGGATCCCGTCGGGTCCCACTTAATAGCATTAACTTCAGCCTGAAATAAAAATAAAACAGTAAGCAACCCACAACTTGGAGCCAAAATCTATGCACCAAAATTGCAATACTTTTGAAAAACTGTGGCAACAGACCTGATGACCCGCAAAGGTCTTTAAAGGTCGGGAATCTCCAACTTTGCAGATATGTATCATGGTGTCAGTGGAGCATGTTGCAAATGTGACGTTATTTTTCCAATCAACGTCTAGAGTAGGAGCTGAAGCAAGGAATATAATTAATAAAACGGGAAGAAGAAAAAGAAAAAACGTTTGTATGAAAATCACGGCTACCACATACCCGTATGGAATTCGAATTGTTGTCTCCAATTTCCTGTCTTTACATCCCAAACAACAGCTGTTTTATCCACACTACCACTGAGAAGATAATCACCTTTTTTGTTCCATTTCAAAGAGAAGATTGGCCCCTTGTGTTTGTTCAAAGAGGACACTAGCTCTCCTGGACGAAGATAACAGATTCAGAAAAATTATGGGAGTAAAAAATGGTCAACTATCAATAACATGGCAACAGATACACATATGTACGAAACCAATTAACAAGGAAATGGCATCGCATCCACATGATACACAATGGCCACCGTACCTTCAACTAACATAATATATGGGGGTAATCATGCAAAGAAAATGATCTGGTCCAAAGACAAATTACTACTATATGGAATGTTATTGTCCTCGTAAAGTATGATACATGTATCTTCCGTTTAGTAATGCAGCTTACCATCTCTGTTCCATATCCTTGCCTGACCGTCATAAGAACCAGTGGCAAGCATAGTTCCCTCAACCTACGAATAACATGTTCATTACAGAATAATTATAAGAAAACTCATAAGATACTACCCAAATTCACGATAATGTAAACAGACATGCACACACGAATACACGACACACCTGCACATCCACAGGAACACATGCACGTGCACACACATACCTACATACACACATACCTACATACATACATGTACGTGTGTGTGTGTATACACATACATGTGTATACATGCAAATATATACATACACTTTAAAATATTGCAAGAAAATAGAACCAAATACAGTCTAGATATAAACTTACATTCCAGTCCAGGGTAGTTACATCCTTGTTCTCATTTGTCCGACCTTTAAAGTGTTTCAAGACCAAGACAGGAGTTCCATTTTGCATATTAGAGCTTCCTGCTGCATCTCCAATGGTCCAAATTCGAGCTGTTGAATCTGCAGACCTGCAATAAAAACAGACACTACCATAATCAAGAACCACACAAATTTTCATTGAAAGTAAAAGCATGCTCTTAACCAATCTTTCCTACCGGATTAAGCAATCAACTTTCCTGTCATCCTAATCTAGGAGTTAAGATATGCCTTTCAAGCTAGAGTCACAAGATTAAGACACTCTTTACAATTATGAACAGAATAGTAATCAATAAAACTTCAAGACACAAGTATTAGTTGTCTTGTACTGGTATTAGTACTTGGTACCAAAACCAGGACTCATTTTGGATTAGAGACTTTCTTTTTCTACTTTTCTTTTCCCTTCCTCTTTTTAGTTTCTCAGAAAAATAGTATGACTAGAAGATATATGTTATAACAATGACGTTTCTTGTACCATCACTTACAAATGTTGGCATCAGACATCAGGTATCCACCCAAAAGCATGTATTAATGATGTTATCAATGATTCTTAGTTTTAAGATTTACTTGAAGCAAAACAGCAGTTCATCACCATAGGCCATTCTCAGAGTGAGACAACAATTAACTAAAGTGTAAGATAAGAATACTGAATACATGGACATGAATTTCGAACAGAAAGAAATAGGATCAAACAAACTTCACCCAAGCAAATTTGAAAGATGACTCCAGGATAAAATAAACAAAAGCAAATTTAAGATCAGATGCCCACCCAGATGCTAGAAGTGAACCAGCAGGATTCCAGGCACAAGCAAAAACCTGGTGTGAAAGAATCAAGACCATGAATGTGGAAATATATTAAGCTGAAAAATGCTGGACAAAATATCAGTGACAGATAAGGTAAATATCAAACCTCTGAAGTATGACCTTCCAGGACAAGCACATCAGAATCGGGAATTTCAGGAGTTAAAGATGTGGGATTTGTGCAAATCTCCATTGGTTCAGGCCCTGTTTGCAAGGTAAGAGGCATATTTATCAGAAGAAAGGCCAACAGGATACGAGCCTACTACAAGGAGAAGCATGATAACCATATAATCTTCCAATGCATACTTGAGCATAAAGATGCATACAGTAGGAACAATAAATGCATGTTACCTTCTATTCCATCCTCCTTCTGCTTGACCTCAACCTCATTGCCAATATGCTTTGTTTGAATGAGATCCTCTGGCGGCTTTTCTTTATCTTTACTCCTTTCTACGTCTTCGACTTTGTCTATTTTCTCTATCTCATGCTCCTTCTCACTTGGTTCATTTTCTTTCTCTTTTTCTTTTTCTTTTACAAGTTCATGTTTATGGAGGTCCCCATCTGGTTCAGCAACTTCATCAATTTTTGCCTTCTTCTTTTCTCTTCGTAAGTTTTCCTTCTTTTCTTTAATAATCTTATGTAATTCATTAACATCTTTCGTCATAAGATCTAAAGGTTGCAGAAAATGGAAATCTTCATCCACGTCAAGATCATCCTGAATACTTTCACATTTCATATTAGTCTAAAACTATCAAGATGAAAATTTAGAACAGAACAAATATAAGTATAGCACGAACGCTCACATTAGTCAAGTTTGCTTCTAATTCAAGATATTGAATTCCTTTTTGTACAAATGTCACAAGGGCACCTGGTGGAACTAAATTTCCATCAATGTTGCCCTTACTGATTCCTGCTTCATATCCCAATGTGAAAGCAGAATGAGTGAACCCTGAAACCAACATATTAACACTAGTAAACAAGAAATCTATATACAAGGATACCTCAAACATCAACTAGCTGCAATCATGTAAAGGTTTATGTTTTCTTGCATAAACCTTCAAAACCCTATCAAGTCTCAAACTACCTCCCATAAAAAAATAAAATTCCAGCTTTTAAGCAGCTAAAAGTTTACACCAGGATGCTCTGACTTGAACAGCTTTAAGTTAATAATGAACGTAGTTGCCAAACGAAAAATAATTAGGTATAGCGGCATGTGACTGCATGTATTCAAATAGATGTATGACCTTAAAAAGTAAAAGATAAACTAATATGGATATGCTGGAAAACATGAACTAATAAAGAATTGCTTAATATTCCTATTAAAGACAGGCATCGATGAGACCAGCTGTTAAAGATATATCATTATCGATTTATAGCATGAAGACATAATTAAATATGACTTGAGGTCGCGATTACTCACTAAGCCTTCTTTTCAAACTGATGTAAAAGGAAAAGTTTCAGACCTAGGACTGAACTGTTCACACATAGTGATGAAGCTCAAACAAATGTTTCCACATTGGAGAACAGAACCATGTGAATTATAGATTAAGACAAAAGAGACAAAAGGGAAGGAATGGGGACAAAGAATTCTAGTTTATCAGCAATATATGAGCACTTATAAATTCTCCTAACTGTAAATTCAACTTCTATACTCGGCATAAAACAACCCAAACTATAAAGGTCAATTCTTTGTACTTCACATAAGTTTTCCCTCACGACAGCAATCCACTATAATTCATAAATCCTAAGACTAACCATAAACTTAAGAAGGAAAAAAAGAAGGGAACTCCAGCAAATTCAATAGCCTCTCCACAAATCACAAAAGGCATCAAGACCCCGCAAGAGCGGAATAAAATCAAATTGGAAAATCACCCAGAACTCGACAAAGTCAACCTACTTAGTTATAACAAAATGATGCTTAAATACTTGTTTCACTGAAAGCAAGCTAAAATTCAACCGTGCATGGAATCCATAGAAATTTTTAAACCAAAAGTAAGGTTTAGTAAATAGTAAGGCGAAAGAGAAGGAAAAAAAAGTTCTAATTAAAACTAAAAGAACACAAAATCAGACCTGATTCATGCAGATAACGGAAAACGAGGTAGTTCAAATCGGTGGAGGTAAGAGATGAAATCATCTTTCACACAAAAATTCTGCGGACGGAAAACAAAAAAAGAAAAAAAAGAAAAAAAAAGAAAAAAAAAATGAGAGTAAGGAAGATGGTATCTCTTCGCCCACGGTCTTCTTGTCTGCCTTCACCAGTTGGAAAGTGTTAGATATGCAGAGTAACCGGAGCGAGATTAAATACAGGGATCCAAACAGATGGTGTTAAAGACTCTATTACCCTATCGATAAATAAAATATTATTTCAAAACCAATCAGAATTTTTAAAGGGATATAGATTTCTTCAAGAAATAGAAATTTCACCAATAGAATTTATTAATTCTCTTGATAAGTCATTAGTTCTCAAGAGTGAGACCCCAAAATGGTGAGACATGAGATCAAAAAGTTTTTTTTGAATGAATTTGACTATATATTGTGATTATATTCTGCATATAGATATTTGTATACCCTAATAGGGTTAATGTTGTTTTTATTAAAAGGATATGCATTTTATTTTTGGTAGACAGATCCAGAGTATATTCATCGTATGATTAATATTAGCAAATACTCATGACGTGTGGTATACGGTTTCGATTAATGCACTATATAGCAAGTATATATGACGTGTTTTTGTAACGTATGAAGTTAAGTTTTCGCGCTAAAATTCCAATGCCCAGAACACACGAGAGAACGTAAATCTATCATGCATAACCGCTAATGTTTGCAAAGTATTCATTACCTAACACGAAGGGACTTTTCAGACATGATTATTTTGGTCATTATTTATATTTAGTGAATAGTTATTTATTTTATTTTAATATTGTTTTAATGTACCATAATATCGAATAAAGTGAATGTTATGCATTACAAGGTAAAAAAAAAACTAAAGGAATTCTGATAATACACTTGCTGTAATCACATGATTGGAGTAAGTCCAAACCCTTAAATTCCAGAATGGAATGAAGTGATTGTTGGATATACAGTATCCGAATTAGGATCCGAAAAGCGAAAAAAAACTCGATCTGAAAAATTCCGGGTCTAGTCGCGGCGTGGGTGGTTTAGCCGCGGCTAGAGTTTTCTTGTTTTTCTAATCCGGTGGCGAATCAAGTTTACGGCACCGATCGAGTCACTCGATCATACACAACGGAAACTACGAATTAAATTTGTTTTTCCATTTACCACAATATGAAACCCATAATTAATTAATCTAACTGCAAAAAGGTTTGAAGATTTACCCAACCGAAGAGAAGCCGCAGTCTTCCAAGTTGGGTTAATTTGAAGATTTACCCAACCGAAGAAAAACCGCAGTCTTCCAAGTTGGGTTAGTTTGAAGGTTTACTCAACCGAAGAGAAGTCGCAGTCTTCCAAGTTGTGTTTCCAAGCGACGACTGATGGACGTCGATCCCGTATTGGAGCCTCCTTGAATATGCTTAAAAAAACCCTAGGTTTTCTTCTCCCAATGGCTATGACAAGAAATTAATTTTTCTCTCATTTTCTACGAAAGTGGCGCGGATGTTGTATGTTTTTGTGTTGGGAGAATTATCTTTACATAGGAAAATCACATGGCTTGAGAAAACAATTATATTTTTCTTTAAGGAAAAGATAATCTTCATCAAATAAGAAAATCAACCTCTTATTTAATCATTAATTATTTAAAAATTAATTAATTAATTACACATGTGACATAATTCATTAAAAAAAATCTCAATTTTATTTACATGTGACGCCAATAATGCCACGGAATAATATGAAATGACTTTTCTATTTTATATATTATTTACCGAATAAATAATAATTTTACATATTCAATATTGAATAGATCAACTATTTAATATATCATTGATGTTCCACAATTCGAGAATTCACTCCCGTATACGGCGACAACCCGGAGACTATTGACTTATAACCAGTAGCTCCAATAAATTGAATAAACTATTTACCAGAAAAAATATTTGTACTCAACTTATAATTCCGGAACTACATCACCATAAATATGAAAATAAACTCTATCGATTATAGATATTTCTTATTCTCAATATGTCGAGTCAATAAATGTCCATTGATATAATCATTGCATACAGACTAACCCATCATAGACTATCTGTAATGAAGCGAGAATGTCTCTGTAAACCTTCTCCATTACACATTATCCTTATTTACCATTAACCCACTAGTGATCAATTAGTTGATAACCAATATGAACTCGTCCGATCGAACAGTTTCTATGATTAACAAATAAGGGGATTGTCTTTCTACTTCCCGTAGGAATGAAAGAATTCTATATCTGTGAAATACATTCCTAGCTACTCATTATTGATAGTGTCAATGTAAAAGTGATTCGGACCGCGCTACTTAGCAATCCATAACGAGCACATCAAAACCTATCTTGAAACAAGCAGGAGTCCGCAATCACTTTAGGATTAAGGTTAATCCATATGTGACCATCTTGTGATTTAATAAGATTTCTCAATCACTAAATTATATGAGAAATTAAAATTAAACCGGTTCGGTCCTATATGACTACATCATATATAAATGCCCCACTTAGTTAACCAATATCGACGGTCCGGATAAGACGGTCACACCAAAAAGAGTTATGGGCACATTAATGGCGGTTTAATCAATAGAATATTTTGATTAAGTTCACCATGGACTAATAGTTTAAGTGTATCACCATAAACTTAATCTTCACGTGTGACACACTCTAAGTTATATGGCTACACATGATACAATTTGGGGTTTTCAACAGTGTATTAATTATAAACACAAAGCAAATAATAAGATGATAAATAATTCTGTCATAATAATTAAATCAATTATAAAAATTGTCTTTCGGGCACTACACATTATAGTGATTCCATTCTTATGTTTGGCCGGAATGAAATGAAATTCGTAAGATTTTATAAGATGTGGCAAGAGACACGGTGGGTTATTAGCGTGCGTGATGATGTGTGTGGCGGGTGGTGGTAGGGCATGCAATGGTGGGTGGTGACGGATGATGTATGGTGTGCGATACTGGTGGTTATAGTGATAAGAGTGGTGTGGTGTGGTGTGGTGTGTGATACTAGTGGTTGTGGTGGCAGCGGTGGTTGAGGTGACGAGAGTAGTGTGGTGTGCGGTGATAGATGATGGTGAAATGGTGGTTGTGGTGACACGGGTGGTGTGGTTTGCAGTGATGAGTGATGGTGGAGTGGATGGTGGTGGCTGAGTGAAGATCAATGGTGGTCGAGTTGGTTGTGGTGGAGGATAGTGGTAGAGGTTGGTGGTAAGATAGATTATAGGTTAATTAGGATGAAGAAGATGGTGGTGAGGTGGGTGGTGGTATGAGGTAATGTTGAAATGGTTGATAACATGAGGTTTGGTGAGGCAGATGGTTGTAGGTTGGGTAACTTGGGTTATAACATGGGATGGTGGTCAATTGTGACGAGAGTGGTGACATGGTAGGCGGTGATGGTGCGGTGAAAGGTGGCGGTGGTAGATTGAAGTGGGGTGGGCGGGTGGCGCGGGAGGTGGCGGGTGGGTGGTGAGTGGGCGGGTGTGGTTGATTTTTTATCTCTTGGTTATGTTTTACATTTCATTCCATCCAAGCACCCCGTCCATTCCATCCATTTTTTTATGGAATGAAAATGGTAAAAATTCACTTCATTCTCTCACATCCAAACATCTCAAAATGATGGAATTGAATGAAAAAAGTATTCCCTTCCATCAATCCAAACTCATCGTAAAAGAATACAATGACTTCCAAATTTCAAGCAGTTACATTCCTTAGAGAAGGGTTCTGAAAAAGTAAACGATAAGTTAACCATCGTGAAAAATGGGCCTATCTCCGTAAGAAGATCTTTGGATGAAGGCAATTCTATGGAGTATGGAGCAAGGTTGCCAAGGAAGAATGCATTTTCATTCATCGGGACGACGGGATCTAATAGTAAATGAGATACTAGATGTATGGCGTAGTCTTGATCTGAATTAAAATGAAGGCTTTTGAGGATCACACTAGGAAGATTATTAATCCCATTAAACTATAAGGTTGCTAACAAAAATGTTCAAGAAGGCAACTTGATCGCATAAATCGTTATGACTAACAAGCGGATTACGTCGGCCATAGTCTATCTCAGTAAGAGTCAAAATCAATTCCAACTTAAAAAAGCGAAAGATTCGGTTTTTAAATTAATTTAGCAAAGGTTAACCAAACTATGGTCCAATTATAATCAACACAATAATAAATTAATACAGATGTGTTCAATTACTTTTCTAGCCTTATTTATGTGGTAATTCATGGTGCAATCCACTATTTGATTACTAATTTTTGTAGAGATAATAGAACCCTATATTTAATTTAATGGTCCATCTTGCACAGACTAGCTAGATCTAGTTGATCAAACATAGATTAAGTTCGTTAGGATGTCAATTAAGTTGAAAGCCCTCAGACGAGACTACATGATGTGATTTCATAATGATGATCTAGTTATATAAATCAATTTTTTTTTTAAAAACATTGTTCTATCGAAATAAATTACGAAAACATGCATAAAAATGATCATGTTTCATGCATTTAAGATTCAAGCAGATAACCATATTTAATTAACATAGAGCGCACGATTCTTAAGAATCCAGGTTCACCGCTGCAACGGTATAGATTGTCGTTGTAGCGGCAGAAAAAAATTCTAGGATTGTGTTCCTTTTCACTTTGAACGAATCGTCATACTTTCATAATGGGTACACGGTTTCGATTAATGCATTATATAGCAAGTATACGTTGTGTTTTTGTAACGTGTGCAATTAAGTTGTCGCGCTAAAATTTTAATATCCAGCACACTCAAGAACATAAATCTATCTTGCACAACCGCTAATGTTGCAAAGTATTCAATACCTAACATGAAGGGATATTTCAGACATGATTATTTTGGTCATTATTCATATTCAGTGAATAGTATTTTTATTTTAATATTGTTTGATTATACCATAATATCGAATAAAGTGAATGAACGTTATACATTGCAAAGTAAAAAAAGAAAAAAACTAAAGAAATTTCGATAATGTACTTGTAAGATGAATGAAAATGTGAATCCCTAAAGCACGGCTAACTAAAACCAACAAAAAACCAACTTAGTTTTTAATTTAACATACTCAAACTAAAAAAATACGCGTTTAAGGCCAATGCATGGCCGCTACAACGCTGGCCTCCACCGCCTCAACATCGGCATCGGCTGAATCTAGCAATCCTTAGTATTTTGACCATATCTCGACTCTACGTTTTTTATTTGAGTGATTCAAAATATGTTGGAAACTTTATTTCTGGACCTACGTACAACTATGGCGAAGAAGTCAAAAGCCCAGATTTCATGGTCCATTTTTTGTCCAAACTCTTAAATCCTTGTCATATTGGACTTTAACATTTCTAAATAATCTCAAATTCATCCTATGACTTGTCTTGATCCTCAATTTTCAATCACAGATTCAGCAATCCTTCAGAACGCATGTTTCCATTACCTTCAAATAATTTAATAAAATAACAAGTACTTTCTTTTCTCGGCATAAAAACTTCGAACAACCAACTTTCAGTCACAAGCTTAACACATTCAAATTAAATTCTTTTTCTTGTGATAATCTCATAAATATCATAATTGAACTCATATTACGGGTAGATTAATGAAGAGAATGATTCAAATCTCCATTGAAGCTTCAAATGGAAGCTCAGACAGATCAAAGATAAGAAAAATACATCGAGGGAAGCAATTAGGGAAGAATTCTCTTTTTTGTTCTTATTTTGTGCTGTGTACAGATCTATATATATTTATATACATTTAGATTTGGTAACCGCTATTAACAGAAAGGAGAATATTCTAGGAATATTCCGGGCATCTTCCTCTATTGAACAACCCGATCTGGAGCCAATGACGGAGCCATGATTTTGTATTCAGGTGGGCTAATAGACTTTGTTAGAATGCTTAGGTGGGCTGGATAAAGATATATTCATAGGTTAAGTTAATTATATAAAATATATTAGTTTAAATTTCCTTCTCTAAGGTGGGCTTAGCCCCCCTAACTACATTGAATAGCTCCGTCTTTGTCTGGAGCTGAACTCCCTTCTTCTTCCTTCCTCGTTGACTCTTGCTCTGACTTTCTATCTTTATCACCCCCGCAAGCTGGACTTCTCGTAAATGGATGCCAATCCCAAACGACGAAGCAACCAAAGAAATCTTGGAGCATCAAGAGGCTTGGTAAACAAGTCAGCCAACTGATGCGTGGTAGAAATGGCTGTGGAAACGAGAAGGCCGGCTTGATACTTGTCTCGAATAAAGTGACAATCTAACTCGATGTGCTTCGTGCGCTTATGGAATATTGGATTTTCAACGATATAGCAAGCACTTTGATTATCACAATGTAGAGGAATCGGCAATGGTGGCATTACCCCAAGATCACGAAGAAGATAAACCAGCCACTGAAGTTCACAGGAGGTGGATGCCAAAGCTCGATATTCCGCCTCAGCTGAGCTACGTGACACGGTGCTTTTCTTTTTAGCTTTCCAAGAGATTAAGGACTTGCCGATAAAGATACACCAGCCTGTAATGGACCTGCGGGTATCCAAGCAACCCGCCCAATCAGAGTCTAAATATGCAGAAAGTGTAAAATCAGGTTTGGCTGGGTATAGAATGCCTTGACCAGGTGACAATTTGAGAAATCGTAAAACACGGATGGCAGCCTGCAGGTGATTCACTGTCGGACAATCAAGAAATTGTGATAATTGTTGCACAGCAAAACTAATGTCCGGTCTCGTAAACGTAAGGTATATCAATTTTTCCACAAGACTCCGATATTTGGTGTTATCCGGGAGCAAGGAGAATCATCCTTGGCCAACTTAGTGCTAGTAACCATGGGTGTTGCAGCCGGTTTACAGCCAAGCAAACCGTAATCTTTGAGTAAATCAAGAGTATATTTACGTTGTGACAACATGATGCCCTTTGATGATCATGCCACTTCAACGCCTAAAAAATAATGTAGCTTGCCCAAATCCTTGATTTTAAATTTGGCATCCAGGAAAGCTTTAATTTGTTGGATAAGGGCCGAATTGGGACTGATCAATATAATGTCGTCAACATAAACCAAAAGTGCGACAAAATCCGATTGAGAACCCTTGGTGAATAAGCTATAGTCACTCCGTGATTGTTGGAATACAATTTGCAGCAAAAAAGATGTGAGTTTCGCATTCCATTGACGTCCGGCTTGCTTAAGCCCGTAAAGTGATTTATTTAACCTGCAAACATCATTAGGAATTTTTGTTTGATATCCAGGTGGGAGCCTCATATACACTTCCTCAGCTAAATCACCGTGAAGAAGGCATTATTTATGTCTAATTGCTCTAAATGACAACCAGCCAAAGCAGCAACAGCCAAAAGAACCCTTACAGTGGTAAGTTTCGCCACGGGAACATAAGTTTCATGATAATCCACTCTTATATTTGCTGAGTATACCCTTTCGCGACAAGCCGTGCTTTATAACGTTCAACATCTCCATTTGGCAAATAGTTTATTCTATAAACCCATCGACAACCAATAGCACCTTTACCCGGGGTAATTGAACAGCTGACCACGTATTATTTTGCTGTAGGGCCTGAATTTCAGCATTCATAGCTTCCCTCCATTTAACATCATGAATAGCCTGTTGATAGCTTACTGGTTCATCTGCAACACTCACATTCATAACAAATTTCTTATAGTTAGGAGCTAATGCATCAAATGACATGTATTCTTGAAGTGGGTGATTGGTTGAGTGAGATGAAATGGAATTGCATATATAATCTTGTAGATAAGTAGGGGTTTTCTTGGATCCAGAGGACTGTCTAACAGGAAGAGTATGTTTTGGATGTCCTATAGAATTTTCGGATGATGAGGGTTGTGATGAATTGAAGGAAGTAGAATTTTCAAATGGTTGTGGGGAAGAGTTAGAGGCTGGTGTAGGATCTGGAGCACGGGAATTAAATGACGATTAGGAGGAATTAGAGGTAGGTGAATTGGACAAGGACTGAACAGGGGCATTTTGAGGGCAGGTTGGTTGTAAGAAGAATGGTAGGTTACTGTGGAAAGCTGGAATATGGTAGGAGTAGGATAAGTCTGAATCAGTTTGAATAGGTTTTAGGGAAAAAAAGAATATATTATCATGGAAAAGAACATTTCTGGAAATGAATATGTGGTTGGTGTGAAGGTGGAGAAGGATAAATCCTTTTGTGGAAGTAGGGTACCCCAAGAAGACACATGGTGTACTTCTAGTATCAAATTTATTTCTTGAATGTATATGTGTGCTAGCAAAATCCAAACAACCAAAAACCTTGAGATGACTATAGTTAGGTGCCTTGGAATACAATTTATGAAATAGGGTTTTATTTGCAGTTTAGGAGAAGGGGTGAGGTTGATTAGGTAAGTAGCATGTTGCACACACATGCCCCAGTATGAGATAAGAACATTGGATTGAATCTTTAAGGCTCTAGCAATATTTAAGAGGTCTTGATGCTCTCGTTCTACGATGCCATTTTGCTCCGGGGTATCAACACAGGATGTTTGATGAATTATCCCCCTACTTCTGTAAAATTCAGTCAATTTGAACTCTTGACCATTGTCTAACCTTACATTCTTAACAGATTTATTGAATTGGGTGGTGACAAAGGTACAGAACTGTTTAACAAGGTTACTAGCTTGGGATTTATTATTCATAAGAAAGGTCCAAGTATACCGAGTATAATCATCTACTATAGTCAAAAAGTAATGTTCATTATAATGGTGGCCTATTTGTATGGTCCCCAAATGTCAACGTGTATTAAATGAAATGGTTCAAAAGTACTGGAATTGCTTAAAGGAAATGACAGTTTCTTTTGCTTTGCTAAATGACAAACGGTACAGTCTGAAATCTCACAAGAATGTACTAATGGCTCAACTTTCATTACATCTTTGACTACTTTATTTGACATATGCCCTAACCTAAGATGCCATATATAAGCATCTGACCTACCATTTGATGAAAAACTTCATGTGACATTTATTTGAGAAGAAAAGCATGTTGAATGAAGACTTTCAAGGGAATGTAATTCTTGGAAAAGGTAATAAAGGCCATGATAATGTCTAGATAATCCAATCCTTCTTTTGATCAAATGATCCTGAATTATGCAGAAATTTGAAGTAAATGAGACAGACAGATTAGGATATTGCTGCAATAACCTAAGAGACAACATATTATGTTTAAATGAAGGGATATCCAAGACATTATGAAGAATTAAACCGGAAAGCAATCTTACATCTCCAGAATGGGTAGCTACGGTATGGTTACCATTTGGAAGGGTGACACTGATGTGTGTGATAGGTTTAAAGGATAGAAACACTTCAAGATTACAAGCTATATGATCAGAAGCTCCGGAGTCTATAATCCATTGCTTTGAAATAAAGTGAGCAAACTTACCAAAACTTACCAGCAGGTGTACCAAAGTTGGGACTAAGAACAACAGCTTGATTAACCAAATGCTTAGCTTCATCATTTTGTCCTTGGCTCGAAGTAGATCTCAACAAAATTTTCAACTCCTCCAATTGCTCTTGAGGGAAATGTGATGCACCAGTGTATGAACCTAAATCCTGAAATGGTCCATTTGAAGCTTCCATTTGATTTACAGCAGTCTACCACCACCCCTCTAGATGAATTGCGGTTTAGGGGAACAATCTGGCACTGATTTTGATTTGCCATAGCAGATATGAAAAGAAATTACGGCGAACAACAGAAATTGAATTGCAACCGCTCTGATACCATGAAGAGAATGATTCAAATCTCCATTGAAGCTTCAAATGGAAGCTCAAACAGATCAAAGATAAGCAAAATGCATCGAGGGAAGCAATTAGGGAAGAATTCTCTTTTTTGTTCTAATTTTGTGCTATGTACATATCTCTATTTATATATATTTAGATCTGGTAACCGCTATTAACAGAAAGGAGAATATTCTAAGAATATTCCGGGTATCTTTCTCTATTGAACAACCCGATCTGAAGTTGAACTCACTTCTTCTTCCTTCCTCGTTGACTCTTGCTCTGACTTTCTATCTTTATATATCATAAAGTTGATTCAAATCACATCTCTATTTGGATTTGGGTCATTCGGGATGCCAATCTTGTTCATCTGGAGTTGTTGGATACATATGCCATACATGCTTGTCATATATATGTTCTTTTAAAGAACCAATTATGAATTGTTATATGATAACGTCCTTAGTATTAAACTGTGATAGAGAAACCATGATAGGCGATTATGGTTGATGAGATCTCTAATCACTTTAATAAGTTTGATACTTAAATGTCTCTAGGCTGATGTACTATTAAACAGGACATTGATAGTATAAAATGACTAGCACGTATTAGATGTCTTCTGTCTTTACAAGGGATAGATCTCGTCTATCGAAGTGTAGAGACACTTGGACTGTACGTGGACGTGTATTAGAGAATGCGTACGTTAGACTGACCCACTTACACGGATAAGTGTCACACTATGTGACGGTTGTGTAATTATCCTTTGGACCGGAGTCTTAATGGCATCACGGTGTGGATTGTCATGCTTTGACACTATTGAGATTTCCACAGCCACGGGGCGATCATGCGGTAGTGATTGGGTATGATGCGAAGCATGCGGAGTATACATGATTGGTCGTCCGGGAATCGCGTATCCTATGATTGGGATCGAATATCCGAAATGGCCTTCTTATAAGGAATGTCTTACTCTCGTGAATCTTTGCAAAGTGGGAGTAAATGAGTTACTTCGAGAGAGCATGATATCCAGTTATAAGATACGGTCGTTGATGTTTTGACACTCGACTAACGACCGTATGGATATTATTACGGCGATAGGATTGTAAGTTACACGGTAAGCGTTTCACATGAAAGGTAGTAGTCATTGCATTCGACTCTTCCGATGATTGGGGGTCACGGTGTGTTGCTAGACGCTATCCCGTGATCGTTAGGTATGAAGGGCATTTTCGTAATTTGCACTTTGTGTCTACGGCCAACATATTCGGAAACCTATCGGGTCACACACATAATAACATCTAGCCGGATTAAAATGTGGTTATAGATGATAACCAAATAAGGAAAGTTTATCTCACGACTATAAAGGTTATAGTGGTAAATTAATATGGTGGTATTTATTTATTATGAATAAATAAAATACAAGATATTAATAGTATTACATTAATTAAAGATTATTCCGGATGCCAATTTATTGGCTAAAGGTGGCGCAATTTTGGAGTGTATAAGATACACTTGGATTATGCAATTTAATTAATGGTATTACCAAATATTAATATATGATATTAATATATATATATATATATATATATATATATATATATATATATATATATATATATATATATATATATATATATATATATTTCAAATGAATGTGCGTGTGTGTGTGTGCTGTGCATTGAATGTACATGTGCACAATTTCATTAGTTGAATATATTGGTATAGATTTATTTGTGTAATATATATATGTGATATATATACACATGTGTAAATTGATTTATGGTAATAAAATAAAGATAGTCAATATTAGATATTGACAATATCTTGGGAATATTCAATATAAGATATTGACAATATCCTAGATTTATTTGATATAAGATATTATAATAAATGAGATAAATCAATCAAATATATTTTCCTTATTTTATTGGGAAAATGTTTTCTTCTCCTCCACTCTAGTCAGGGGCGCCACTTCTACTATAAATAAGAGGTGGGTGTCAAACTTGTTAGCACAAATAAATTGAAGCTCGATTCGGCTCATTGAGTTTTCTTACTCGCTAAGTATTCTTGTACTATATATGTAGTCTTCTCTCATTGTAATAGAATCATTAACAAAATCAATGAAAATATTTCTTCTCTTAAACGTTGATATGGTAGCAGAGCCATAGGTTAAAGCCGCCCTTACCCCGATTTCCTTCTTTTTTTTTCTTCCTCATCTTCCTCCCTCTCTCTCCAATCTCGTCTGATCTTCCTTCCCAATCTTCTTCCCAGCCGCAGCATCCCTTCTCTTCAAACGAAAAAAAAAAAAACAAAAAAAAAAAAAAACAAAACTCACACACAGCTCTCCATGGACGCTTCCACCACCACCGCCACCTCTGCTCCAACGTCCTCCCCTTCTCCCTATCCCTCCTTCAACTCCTCCCACTCCATCAACGTCATTAAACTGACACGCACAAATTATCCTATTTGGATTGCCCAGATGGAACCCTACCTCAAAGGCCAAGACGTTTTTGGATTTGTTGACGGCACTATTACACCACCACCGCAGCAGATTGACGGGAAATCCAACCCGGATTACGCCCATTGGGCTAAACAGGATAATTTAATCCTCAGTGCTATCACCGCCTCCTTAACTGAAGAAGTTCTGGTTCACGTTTACCATGCCCGCACCTCTTCACGCGATCCGGATCGCCATTAAACGGTGCTTCGCGTCCCAATCTCGTGCAAAGGTTGTTCATCTCCGCTCTCAACTTGCTACCACTCGTAAGGAGGGTGCTACGGCGGCCGAATATTTTATGAAAATCAAACGCCTCGCCGATGAGCTTGCCCTCGCCGGACAGCCACTTCAACCGACGATGTCATCAATTATGTCCTTGCCGGGTTAGGACTCGAATACGATGCCCTTGTTGCGATGGTGTCGGCGAAAACAAATATTACGGTTGAAGAACTCTTCTCTATGCTCCTTACCATGGAAGCTCGAATCTCCCACCATGCTGCGTCCACTCCACCTGATTCGGTTCGGTCCACTCCTCCGCCGCCACAAACAGCCCTGCCCACCGCCAATTACAATCAGCGTCCTCCTTCTAATCGAGGCCGCAGCTCCTTCCACCGGGGTCGAGGCCGAGGTAGGTATTCCGGATCACGTCCACCCCACTCTCAACAGCCTTCTCCGGCCCAACAATGTCAACTCTGCGGTAAAATGGGTCATACGGTCCTTTCATGTTGGTACAGGTTCGACCATAATTTTGTTCCTTCCCCACCTCGCCCTCCACCTCCTTCCGCTAATTTTGCAGGTACCTCTTATGACTCCTCCACTTGGCTACCCGATACCGGAGCTTCACACCATATGACTTCTCAACCGCATCACTTCTCCAGTCCTCCCACCCCGTATTCTGGTGATGATCAAATCAGTGCAAGCAATGGTACCGGTATGCCTATTTCCCATATTGGAAACATTACTCTTAATACTTCTCATTCATCGTATGTTCTCAAAGATGTCCTTCTCGCTCCTGCACTTAAACAAAACTTACTTTCTGTTCAACACTTTGCTCGTGATAATAATGTATATTTTGAATTTCACTCATCTTATTTCCTTGTGAAGGATTACTCGGGCCACGTCCATCTTAGAGGCTACGTGAAAGATGGCCTCTACTACTTCACTCGCCACTTCCATTCTCCTTCTGGACCCTCCTGCTCTGCCACTCACGCTTCCTCTTCCTCTTGGCATCGTCGTCTCGGTCACTGCTCCTCAAGAATAATAAATATTATTTTACGTCAAATAAATGTCCCCCCTCCCCGTAATTCACCCCCTTCTATTTGTTCTGCGTGTCAGTTAGCTAAGAGTCATCGTCTCCCTTTATCTACCACGTCCTTCACTTCTTCCAAACCGTTAGACTTAATTTACTCGGATGTTTGGGGGCCCTGTGCCGAGGCTTCAATTTATGGCTCACGATACTATATTTCCTTTGTTGATGATTGTACGAAGTTTATTTGGTTTTATCCTATTGCATTGAAATCTGATGTTGAGGCTGTTTTTTACAAATTTCAAGCTCTTGTGGAACGTTTATTTAATGCTAAAATTAAAGCCCTTCAAACTGATCGAGGTATGGAATTTATGTGCTTGCGCAATTATTTTTCTCGTGTCGGCATAACTCACCAACTAGCTTGTGCTCACACTCATGAGCAAATGGGCGCTGTCGAGCGTCGTCACCGTCACATTGTTGAAACAGGTTTATCTCTTCTGGCTCATTCGAATTTGCCACTTAAATACTGGGAAGATGCTTTCACCACTGCCGTGTACTTAATAAATCGCATGCCCACACAGGTACTTCAATATAAGTGTCCATATGAGCTTGTCCATTGTCGTCGTCCTGATTATGGATTTCTTAAAGTTTTCGGGTGTGCATGTTGGCCGTATTTGCGTCCTTACAATAATACTAAAATTGCGTTTCGGTCCAAGTCGTGCCTTTTCCTTGGTTATAATGATGAACATGGTGGTTATAAGTGTCTTGATATTTCCTCGGGTCGTATATTTATTTCCCGACATGTTGTTTTTGATGAAAATGTTTTTCCCTACGAAACCACACCCGACTCACCCATTAACCCTCACAGCATTCTACTCCCCACCACTTTAATTCCTCCACCGAGACTCCAACCCATTCGCGGCCCCTTCCCTGCTAATGACCCAGCCCCCAAACGCGAGGCCCACACTCATAGCCCACCCCGGTTCTCAACCTTCCACCCCGGTCCCTTCACCGACCCCTCCCTTGGGCCCCTCTCCCCCATCGGCCCCATTAACCTCCCCTTCTCCTTCGCCCGCCGAACCAGCCCCTGCCGGCCCATCCCATGACGACTCGATCTCGTACTCATTCGCTTAAGCCCAAAACACTTCCCGACGATTTTCTCTCCTCCCCACCGCCCCGAGCCCATAATACGTCTATCCTACAAACCGAACCCACTTCCTATACTGATGCCTCTCGCTCCCCTGAATGGCGTGCCGCCATGCATGATGAATTCACGGCCCTTTTAAATAATAACACTTGGACTCTTGTCCCTCCTCCCCCGTCCGCCAACATTATCGGTTGCAAATGGGTCTACCGCATTAAGCGCAATTCACAGGGACTCATTGAACGCTATAAAGCCCGTCTTGTGGCAAAAGGTTTTCATCAAACAGAGGGCGTCGATTTTCATGAAACTTTTAGTCCTGTTGTTAAGCCCGTCACTATTCGCACTGTCCTTACATTGGCTCTCCAGTTTAATTGGCCTATTCGCCAACTCGATATACAAAATGCCTTTTTACACGGTTACTTGGATGATGTTGTCTATATGCGGCGGCCGGCCGGGTTATGTGCACCCGCATTATCCTACGCATGTGTGCAAATTAAATCGCAGTCTTTACGGTCTTCGACAGGCTCCCCGGGCATGGTTTTCTCACCTTACCCAGCATCTTCTCACTCTTGGGTTCCGACCTTGCTCTGCTGATTCTTCTCTTTATATTTATCATCGTGATGGCATCTATCTTCTTATGCTCATTTATGTAGACGATATTATTGTTACCGGCTCTAATATGCAGGTTATTCAAGGACTTCTCTCCTCATTATCTTCTACATTTCCCGTTAAAGACTTGGGCCATCTGTCTTATTTTCTTGGCATTGAGGCCACCCGCACCGACTCTGGTCTCCATCTCAGTCAGGCCAAATATACTAATGATTTATTGGTCAAAGCTGGCATGCAGGACTCTAAGCCTTGCACCACCCCTATGGCGGTTTCTCCTCCTCTTTCCCGCTTTGCAGGTCAACCTTTTGAAAATCCTCAGCTATACCGTACGATCGTAGGCGGGCTTCAGTATCTTTCTCATACCCGGCCTGATATTGCGTTTGCGGTCCATAAGGTTAGCAAGTATATGCACGCTCCTACTGCGATCATTGGCGGTGTCATCAAGCGCATTCTCCGTTATCTCAAGGGCACATCCTCCGACGGTCTACTTCTCTCCTTTCAACCCGGGTCTCAAATTCCTGCCTTTTCGACTCGATTGGGCCTCGACCCCGATGATCGGCGCTCTCGTTGGTGGGTGCGTGTTTTCCTTGGTCCCAACCTTATCGGTGGGCACACGCAAACAACAACTCACTGTGGCCAAAAGTAGCACTGAAGCCGAATATAAGTCTGTCTCTACCGCTGCCACTGAGGTTCAATGGCTTATCTCCTTGCTTCGTGACTTGCCATTTAGGCATTCCTCTCCACCGATTCTGTGGTGTGATAACGTCGGTGCTACTTACCTTGCTGTCAATCCTGTTTTCCATGCTCGCACCAAACATATTGAAATAGATGTCCATCATGTTCGTGAGCTTGTTGCCCGGAAGATCCTTCAGATCGGTTACATTTCCACCACTGACCAGCTTGCAGATATTCTAACGAAGCCTCTACGTCAACCTCGCTTTCAGCACTTGAAGACCAATCTCCACGTTTACTCCGTACCCATGGGATTGCCGGGGGGTGTTAGCACAAATAAATTGAAGCTCGATTCGGCTCATTGAGTTTTCTTACTCGCTAAGTATTCTTGTACTATATATGTAGTCTTCTCTCATTGTAATAGAATCATTAACAAAATCAATGAAAATATTTCTTCTCTTAAACCTTGATAAAACTCTTTTGTACATCACAATTCTAAGAGCTAATAGTTCTTGTGTAAAATAGAGAGCACCCTATAGAGAGTTGGAGAGAGGGGAAAATGGCCGGTCTAGCAACCGGAATTTTCCAATAGCAATCCATGATGGGATTTCGGCGGGCTGTTCGTGTGGACTAGCGGTAGAGGCCGAACACTTGGGCGGCTCTATGCAGAACTACTCTCCTTAGACGGTCAAAGCGTTTAGATCAACCAAGGTAACCACCGTCTACTAACTCGTTTGTTTATTGCTTAAACGAAGTCGATCCTGGTTAAAAGGAAATAAAATTTTAAATTCCGCTGCGTTCCCGCGTAGATTTCCTAACAGTGGTAGCAGAGCGAGTTTCGAGCTTAAGCAATAAGCATGTTATTTTGCGTAGTTAATTTTATCGTTTTAAATCACGTAATTAAAAGATGTAAGATTTTAGATTCGCAAAACGATACATGAAAAGAATAAAAGAAAAAAAAAGGAAGATCGGGTGGTGCTCGGCCGACTGGCGGCGGCACCACCACCGTCCGGCGGCCGGCGGCAGCCTTATGGCTGGCGGCTGCTTGGTGGGTCTTTTTCTTTTTGTTTTGTGTATTTTGTGTTTCTATATGGTTCATGGTTGTGATTGTTAATTCCCCTTTGTTTAGTTGTGTCATGTGGCTAACCAATGGTTCAAATAGTTTGGGCCATTGGGATGCCACATGGCATTAAAATAATAATGGCCTTTCCAAACTTTGTTTGGAATAGGCCTAGGCCCTTTCCAAATATTTGATTTGGGAAAAGGCCTAGCTGCAAACTTCCAAAATTTTGATTTTGGAAAGTGGCTGAAGCTAAACCAAAATTATTTGGCCTTTTCAAATATTTGATTTGGAATAGGCCAGGCCCTTTTCAAATATTTGATTTGTAAAAGGCGCAGCTTGCGCCACTTCCAAAATTTTGATTTTGGAAAGTGGCCAGGCCTAAGCCAAATTTGGTTTAGGAAACCAAAGGCATCCTTTTTGATTACGAATCAAAAGGAAAGAAATAAAAGAGAAATAATTTTAATTTTGATTTATTTTGGAATAGTTCTAATTAATTAAAATTAAAATTAAAATCGGTTTAAAATTAATCGTTAATTTTATTTCGATTAAATCATTTAATTAATTAAATGTTAATTAGTTAATTGATTGGATAAAATTATTTAATAGATTAAATGTTAATTGATTAATTAAGACGCAAGTAGTTAAATTTTAATTTTATCTCTTTCATAAGATGTTATTGTATGGATTAGATATAGTAGATATAATATGATTATATGGACCCCGATTGATCATGGACTCGACCGATAGGATAGATGTGAATGATTTAATTTTCTCGTTGGTTTAAAAATTGTCCTAGGCCGTTATGAAGAACGTGACCTAGTTTATTTTCTGCATTCATCCCATTCCCATTGGCTCCCCCCCTGTGCGGCGGGTGTATTTATTTTATTAGATAGAATTAAATGTAACAAGAATGGAGCAGAAGATGAAGACCAAAGAAAGAAGAAGAATAAAGATCCCATTGAAGAATGACGCCTTAAAGATCTTATTGGCGGTTGCAGCTACCTTAGATTGTGACCCGTGGTTTCGTCAGTTTGTATTCGAAACCGCATCTAGGAAAAGTCCATGATCATACCGGTTACTTTACGCATTTATTTATTTTGTGCTTGTATTTATTTTATATGATACGATAGATGCATGACTAAACACGATCTAGATAAATGTGTAGGATATATATATCTATAGAGATAGATATAATTGATGAGACCGAAATTAAAATTAATTAAGTGAATTAATTTACGAAAAATACTTCCACAACAAAAATCAAGTCAAAATATTGTCTCCCAATATTATAACGACGGTGAAGAGCCTGTGTTCGGATCCAACTGATCGACCACCGCCGGGAGTTGACCTACCTCGGGTATATCGTTGTTATTGAGATATGATCGCATGAGATCTCGTGAATATTGGGTTATGACTTGACTAGAGTCTTTCGGTGATTGGCCACCGTCAGGGCCGTCTGACTTTAGAGACAAGGGGTTGACTAATACATAATGATGTGTATCGCCAAAGAGTTGACTAGTCAACCACTGAGAATCACATAGAGATGTGAATGGTAAAGAGTTACCTACCTTTCGAAATTATCTTGGTTGATCGACCACCGCCGGGAATCAAGGTAACTAGATTGGATCTCAGCCACTAAAGAATTTTTGAAATATTCTTGAAAGTCAATTGAGAGTAGTTGACTAGTGGGAGCAAAATCATAAACCAAAAGACCATTTTTGATTTTGCGTGTATAAACAACAACACTCTTTTATTTTCTTTTTTTTATGTTGTAGTTTTAGCAAACTTTATATTTATGTTTTATTCTCGATTAGTAAAACCAAATTATGACTGTTATCTTTTGAGAAACGTTCTCAAATATGGTTAAGTAATATTAATCCTTTTAAAATAAGCAATGACATGAGCAATCCCGTTATAGTAGTTAGAGACAAGGAGACTACATATCTGATGCAGTAATCCAAGACTTTAATTATTAAAGGAAAACGGAAGCTCGTGATAGTGGATACGATCCAATATAATCATTCGGTCATACGATGACGAGTTATTCAAACGTTGGATAAGAATGACTAGACCGAATTTTGGAAAGGATGTTTTCAAAATTGTAAGATTTAAGTATCGACTTAATTCTATCATTGCTTAAAAATTAATTGAATAGTTAATGTTTTAAATACGATTTAAAAGGTTAAATAAACTATTTAATAAACTTTAGATTTTCTTTATGATAGGAAATAAAAGACATAGCTCTTGTGATCTTTCTTAAGTCTTATGAAGACTACAATAAGAAACATTTCTCAAGGCTTAAAGGATTAAAAAGGAAAGTTAGGGCATGTGCTCAAATAGAGAACTTATTGAAGTTTCTATTCTAGGCAAGTGAGTTGAGATAAATCTGTCTAAGTTCAAAGTCAACTCTAAGATATATGATATCTTACGAGTGTGATTAAATTAGAAAGGTTAAAACAGATATGGAAGGTGAAGCAAACGTTGCAACACTTACCACATTCTGGATCTAGTAAACTGATAAGGGAACTAAATAAATGTTATTATGTTCCGGTTCTTATGAAGAACATGTTTTCAGTTGCTTGTTAGGATTTAGTAGACATATTCAATTGTAAAGAATAAATGTTATTCTGATAAAGTTGGATGGTCACTGAATCTAACATACTAGATTGATGTCACTATTTAGTTGATATAAGTGATGAGATCTCAACTAAATATTTGTATGACTGTTATCCTTAATATTTGTGGTTGTTCTAGACATAGTCTCTCTGGAAGGGAAGCGTGTAATTAAACGTCATTCTGATGATGTTGAACCATATGATTATGAATCTTATGGGTAATACGTATCTTATCTAAAGATGACTAAAATACCCTTTTATGAAAAGGTTAGAAAATCTAGAAAAATTGTCTAAAGCCTAAACATACCGATGTTTGTTAGCTTGTGACAATTAATGCCACAAATAATTGTTTGTTAATCTCTACGACTATTTTTAGAAATAGTCAAGTGTACTCAGTGAAGTGCATAATTCGGAAAGCCCGAAAAGTTCGAGCCAGTACGAATATGAGATTGATGAGCTACTTAGGAATTAATCTTCAATTGGATTGAAGTAATTAATACCTGAAGGATGTTTCAGAAGTCGTCTGAAAGGGAATAAGATTCTCCCTTGAAGGATACCATCTTTGGGATACGCAATTAGATTGTGTTCCCAAAATGGAAATAACACTTTATATGATAAAGGTGTGACGCAAGCCATGCGATGTATCCCTTACCCGTTTCGGGTAAGTGCCCTTATACTTAACCTAGTTCCAAAGAATAAAGGTTGAATAAATTCCATATTAGATATGGAAGAGGATAATGTCGAATCTATCTTAACCGATGATTTGAAGTTTTCATAGGCAAAGTCAGAAGGGCTTGGTGAAGGATGCAGGTTCTTAGATCTAACCAAGTTAGATCTATACGCAGCGGACGGATCACGATTTACATATCATAAAACATAGTTAAAGGACTTAAAAACCTACAAGGGGGTTAAAATCAAGTTACCAATATTAGGAAGAGACGCCTTAATCTTCCGATGTGTTCTCCAAACGGCGGTTGGTGGACACCCTTCTTGATACTCAAGCCTCCTTGATATGCAACACTCAAGAAAAACTTAGAGTTTTTCTTCTAAAACCCAAGACAAGAAAAAAAACAATTTTTCTCTCCTTTCAAAGTGGCTAGGTCGAAATTTGCCAATACAATTTCCCTTGGAATAACTCTCCTTTTATAGGAGAGTAAATCCTTGGCCTCCAAGTTTTAATTAATTAAATAAATAATTAATTAATCCAAATAAAAAGATATTTTCCTTAATGATTAATTGTGACATGTATTGACCAATCGGAAATCAAATAACAAGTCATCCAACCAATCATATAACAAGAATATCTTTTATTTTCCACATCACAAAAAATTAATTCTTGTGACAATAATAGGACATGAGGCGCCACTTTAGGTCAAAAAAGCCCACATAAAATGTCTTTTATGTGTATAATATTATTTAGTCCAACTAAATAATATCCATGCATATCAATTAATTAGCCCGACCAATTAATTATTTACGAGGCCCAAATATCAAGATTATTTGTCCGAATTACGAAGCCACATCGGGGACCATGGACCTATAACCGGTAGCTCCAATAATTAATTATTCATCGAACGAAATAAGCACATTAATTATTAATTCCGGGATTACGCCACCATAAACCCGAAACGGAACTACTACCGATTATAGATGTATACTTATACTAAACCCGTAGAGCGAATAAGTGTCCATCGATATAATCACTACATACGGATTAACCCTCCATAGGCTTGTCCATTACGAGTAGGAAGTCTCCGTGAACCGGACTCGAATATCTTATCCTTATTTACCATTAACCCCTAATGATCAATTAGTGCACATATCGACTAGTAGCTAATTAGTCAAATGTGAACTCGGCCGATCGATCACTTTCTTAAGGCTAACAATTAAGGGGAATCGTCTCTCTACTTCCCGCGGGGAAGGAATGGATTCCATGTCTGTGAAAATCAGAACTACTCACTCATCTGGAGATAGTGCCAATGAGAAGTGGCTTGGAACACATATTAAAGTGAACCGTAACTAACACATCAAACACTACCCCGGGACAAGCAGCATCCTGTGATCACCTCAGGATTAAGGTTGATCCATATATGATCATCTAATGATTTAATAAGATTCCTCGATTACGGAATTATACCAAGAAATACAGATTAAATCGGTCCAGCCCTATATGAATGCCATCATATATAAATGCCCCACGTAGGTACCTCACCGACGGTCCGGATAAGACTATCACACCCTAAGGTGTTACGGGCGCATTATTGGTGTTTTAATCAAGAGACCACTAAACTCGATTAAGTTCACCACGGACTAACGGTTTAAGTATATCACCACTAACTCAATCCTCACGTGCATGCCATGCACTTTGAGTTAAGCGATTACATACGATATACTTAGGGTTTGCGACGGTGTATTACTTACAAGCACAAAGCAAGTAATAAGGTGACATAAATTCTGTCATCCATTAAAAACAATTACGCAAATTGTCTTTCGGGCACTACACCTAACAATCTCCCACTTGCACGAAATGACAAGCAACGATTGTTTTTAGAGCACACCATTTCTCATCTTATTCACAACACTCTCCCACTTGCTCTAAAAGCAGATGAGACATATCACTCAATGCCGTACCCTCCAAGCACTAGACTTGGTGCACTAATCAGTTAGGTTATCGGCTCGAAACGATCTTTAGGATCGAAACGTTGCCGGTCCACCTAATCAGGCGGTACTCTCTCTCAATATGCCTTTGACCTCTTGTGACTGAGAAAATCCTTCTAAGCTATCTCTTCACTTGTTTTCACAATGAAGTGATATCGGCTCACTAGACACGGAATTACTCCCGGATCGAAAGGAAATTCCTAAGCCATATCGCCACTCTAGCGCTCCGAAAGGCGCTACGTATCCGATTAACTAAAATCGAATTGGCGGTTCGGATTTCTCCGGACTATAGCTTCATCACAATGAGTAAACAGGAGCCCGAGATCGTCCCAACGATCATCCTTAATCTGACTACAAGTCAGAATCAGTGTAGTCAACCATATTCAAGTTTGCACCTGAATATTCAAGCATATGATTCCTCGTTCTCTAACGATACTTGAGGACGTACTAAAACCGCTACTTATTGCTTGAATCCAAGATTCAACTGCAATTGACTCGCTTTAAGCTGACTTGCCCTTATCCCAGAGAGACTCTATCCCATTTTCTCTTTATCCGAAGATTTGGAGAATCATTCTGAGAGGTAGGGTAGGACTACTCTCGATGAATGCTTGCAACCGTATATGCATAATCATCTTATTCAATAAGATAGGTGGGATAGCCAATGACTCATTCTCTTGAATTTGACCGAATCAAATTCTTAGAATATAGTCCAATTCTCTCATCCGGAGAATCTTGGCGTGTCGGTTTCCGACTTCAGATAGCACACCCATGTTGTTTCCAACCGTTTTAGTGTTATCATTTATGAACACTAATGCTACTACTTTACCAATATTGATATCCAGTCTACGAAAAAACTTATCTATATTTTGGTCAAGTCCACATATTTTAAAACATGTGACTTTTAAATGACCGAGAGGTTCTCTTAAATCCACAAAGGATATAAGCCATGGCAGGCTTCCTACCAATGGTTCTTTCTGAATAAATTAAGATATCGTTAGTCTCGCAAAAAAGGTATTAGGGAATCACCCCTATCTTCTCGCTTTGTAACGAATCCGTTATTCATTCTCGGCTAAAACCCTTCGTTCGAATGAATTCGATTCCGTTGTTCGGCAAGAAAGTCTCAGGGAATCACCCCTATTTTCTGCTTTCTAACGAAATCTAGCAAGACTGAGTGGTGAGAGAGTTCAAGGTCTGGTTAACTCTCTACTTGTCAGGGAATCACCCATATACCACTCAACTTTGCGCTGAAAGTTTAAACTTTCCTATTCATTCGACTCTTTTCTATGTAGATCCAATGCTCCCACTGGTCCTGAGACACTCAGGTGGTTCTACAATAGACTGAACAAAACTGGAGTACAAAAACTCCATTTACAGGGTTAAGGCTGTCAAACCAACCTCTATGATCAGAATCCTATACAGCCCACTAAGAGCCATAAGTTATCAATCACCCCAGAGACCGTAAAGTCCACAAAACCACATTGGGTCAATGGTTAAACCATACTCCCACTTTGCGTGGTGGATTTACATCCCGATCTAGTAGTATTTATCGGTGTAATCACCAACAACCGATGTTGGACGTGGTCTGATTAAATCAGATAGTAACTACCTTTGGGTAACCGTACTCCAAGGTTTAAGGTTGTTACTTATAGATTCTATCAGAAGGCTTGTGACAGTTCAACCGTCACTTTCTGATCTCAAGAATCTTATAATCAACCTTCACTCGTCTCATTAAGATGTTTCACGAACAGTCACAATCTGAACGTATGCGCAAAATCTCCAGTCCTACCTTCAAGCATTAAATGCTAAATGCCTACATTTATGGAAGTGGTGTGAACCGAATTCACTCATTATCCATAAATTCATTGGCATCTTCTAGGTAGACTTCTCGGTTTACATAATAATGTTAACCGTTATTTTGCAACCAATTATCTTAATCGAGTTTAACGATGTATTGTAGCACATTAATAACTATATCGAGGCAAGTCTATGGTTTCTTCCTCGGTGAGAATCATTCCACTTTAGGAGGCGGAGCCGAGCATCGGTCCCAAGACTATGCGATAGCCTATTTCTGAGCATGGAATACTCTATTCTCTGCTAAAATCAGAGACTCCTCCTCGTATTCTTTTGATAAACTAAATCACGTTTCGAGTAGTTATCAGACAAAATGTCACCACTCAAAAACTCCCACTAGCTTGTATCTCTCACTAGACCCCGAAGGTCATGGTGAACAAGCTATGTTACCCTTCAAATCTATTACCCTTTCCCGATTGAAAGGAAACTTAGTCATTGTTCCTTTGAGATAGTGTTCCTAGGCGGGAGATAGGAATCACCCTTAGCCGATCGTCGGGTCTTATCTCTAGGATATATGCACTAATTAATAGATATTGAAAGGTCGCTTATCTTAATACGGAAACCTTTTACCTTTAATAGTTTTAGATGTGTTATACTTATTCAGCTTTTCTTAGTGGTTCGACTTTATCAAACAAAAGTCCGAGTCTTGGATTCGTACTACAAATGTCATATTCACTTTCTATGAGGCAACAATATATCGAGTTGAAAGTGAATCCATTTGTTTCAACGAATCGTAAACGAAAAAATAAATTTTTCGTGATATTCAAGGATAGAATCCGAAATTCTTTTCCTTATATCACTCCCACTATTGTAGCCGAAATTACGCCCGTTGTTACTCTATTAATCGTTAATGCACGCTTCCTTGTTCTTCCAAAGAACTAAGCTACCGAGTCAAGTTACTCGGTTAAGAAAGTCGCTAAGGATTCATTGGTTAGTGATCCGAAATCACTTTCCTTATCCTATACTTTCTTTAATTAATGTTTCGGTTTAGCTTTAAAACTTTAGTTAAGATGATTAACACTTACAGACATTCTTTCCCATTCTCAACTTTCCTTAAAAGGAAATAGTCTTGAACTAGCAGTTCAATTGAGTAAACACTACTCGTGAACTGTGGGATGTCTAATGAAAGCGTTATCCAGTGGGACTAATTTTCTAAATTAGAAAAACATAAGACAAAAGCTCCCACTAGTTTATCGGTTCCAAATACCGTCTAACTAGCGACACTTTAATTTATGATTCTCTAATTTTTCTATTAGAAAATTTCTCGTGTAGACACTACACCATTAAAATTCACTAGAAGAATTTTATCGTCCCAATCATCTTTCAAACTGACTACAGTCGTCTCTCGATCAACACGATTGACAACAGTGACATCCTTATTTACGTCACTTAAGTCTTGAAGGCTCCAGAGAAATATCTCTTCCGAAAAAATAATCGCATGTAAGATCAATAAGTACAACGTTCTAGTTACTTACCACTTTTTAACGAAGTCATTACTAGTCAATTTTACACTAGCAGCCTAGCACCCTGAGAGATATATTAATAGTTGTAAATAAAATTGACGAGAAGATAAATCCAAATCATACACTACTAATAAATTTTAGGAACATAAACTAAGTACTTATAGTCTATCCTACCGTTCCAAGGATTTAATCTAATGCCTCGTGCCGCCATAGGGTAGGTCAAAGAGGTTTCGATTAATATTGAAGATCAACTTGAGAATCGAACATCTCATTTGTGATCGTCAATCACCTTTCCTTTTTCACCAAGGTATTACCAAAATACCCTTTATGAGTGTGACCTACTTGTTTCGGATCTTTAGATAGACCCCGAGTGTGCCGCCTTAGGGTCGGTCAGTGACTCAGCGAGTACCCAAAATCCTATCCTTTCGGAGACCAAGCCTTGAATTTTGATAGCGGTGAAGGCCTTCCTTAGGGGGCCGAAATCAAAGCCGGCATGAGGCGTCACCATTCTCTCACGTCGCTTGTGTCAAAAACTCCATGATATGAGATCTGACCGGTCGGATTTGAATTTGAACGGTCTAATTGTTCCCGAAAATCGAAGAAGTCACAGGTTAGGGTTTCGTGAATCCCGCGTTTTTCTCGTTACAGCAGCCACTTCGCAGCAAAGAACGGATACCCAAACGGACTCGATCGACACCAAATTTTGTGGGATTGTTCATCAACTTCTAATATTGATTCTGACCGGAGGGATCTTCATTGTAACGGCTCAAACAGCGGTAAAAACGAAAATACTATACAGCTACTAAACAGATCTATTTTCTGGAAATTAAACTTGCAATAAAAAATTAAATTACATAATTTCCTATACTCATATGAACGAATTTTCATCGTTCATATGAGTTTACAATAGATCTAACGGGTAAACGATGCCAACCCCAATCCATCTCTTCAACCATAACAATTTTAATCACATCAATGCATAAAACAAGTAAAAAAAAATACCTACATGCAATTCCACTCCTTTAAATCGTTTAACTACGATTATGACTATATAAATCGTGGAACCTGGCTCCGATACCACATGAAGGATGCAGGTTCTTAGATCTAACCAAGTTAGATCTATACGCAGCGGACGGATCACGATTTACATATCATAAAACATA
Source organism: Gentiana straminea (assembly GCA_036785695.1). NCBI lineage: Eukaryota > Viridiplantae > Streptophyta > Magnoliopsida > Gentianales > Gentianaceae > Gentiana > Gentiana straminea. The sequence goes on along the minus strand of JAVUPR010000312.1, from coordinate 3,437,023 downwards.
GTTAAAGGACTTAAAAAACTACAAGGGGGTTAAAATCAAGTTACCAATATTAGGAAGAGACGCCTTGATCTTCCGATGTGTTCTCCAAACGGCGGTTGGTGGACACCCTTCTTGATACTCAAGCCTCCTTGATATGCAACACTCAAGAAAAACTTAGAGTTTTTCTTCTAAAACCCAAGACAAGAAAAAAAATAATTTTTCTCTCCTTTCAAAGTGGCTAGGTGGAAATTTGCCAATACAATTTCCCTTGGAATAACTCTCCTTTTATAGGAGAGTAAATCCTTGGCCTCCAAGTTTTAATTAATTAAATAAATAATTAATTAATCCAAATAAAAAGATATTTCCTTAATGATTAATTGTGACATGTATTGACCAATCGGAAATCAAATAACAAGTCATCCAACCAATCATATAACAAAAATATCTTTTATTTTCCACATCACAAAAAATTAATTCTTGTGACAATAATAGGACATGAGGCGCCACTTTAGGTCAAAAAAGCCCACATAAAATGTCTTTTATGTGTATAATATTATTTAGTCCAACTAAATAATATCCATGCATATCAATTAATTAGCCCAGTCAATTAATTATTTCTGAGGCCCAAATATCAAGATTATTTGTCCGAATTACATAAGTCACATCGGGGACCATGGACCTATAACCAGTAGCTCCAATAATTAATTATTCATCGAACAGAATAAGCACATTAATTATTAATTCCGGGATTACGCCACCATAAACCCGAAACTGAACTCTACCGATTATAGATGTATACTTATACTCAACCCATAGAGCGAATAAGTGTCCATCGATATAATCACTACATACGGATTAACCCTCCATAGACTGTCCATTCTGAGTAGGAAGTCTCCGTGAACCAGACTCAGAATATCTTATCCTTATTTACCATTAACCCCCTAATGATCAATTAGTGCACATATCGACTAGTAGCTAATTAGTCAAATATGAACTCGGCCGATCGATCACTTTCTTAAGGCTAACAAATAAGGGGATCGTCTCTCTACTTCCCGCAGGAAGGAATGGATTCCATGTCCGTGAAAATCGAACTACTCACTCATCCGGAGATAGTGCCAATGAGAAGTGGCTTGGAACACATATTAAAGTGAACCGTAACTAACACATCAAACACTACCCCGGGACAAGCGATCCCGTGATCACCTCGGGATTAAGGTTGATCCATATATGATCATCTAATGATTTAATAAGATTCCTCGATTACGGAATTATACCAAGAAATACGATTAAATCGGTCCAAATTTCTATATGAATGCCATCATATATAAATGCCCCACGTAGGTACCCTCTACCGACAAATCCGGATAAGACTATCACACCCTAAGGTGTTCGGGCGCATTATTGGTGTTTTAATCAAGAGACCCTAAACTCGATTAAGTTCACCACGGACTAACGCTTTAAGTATATCACCACTAACTCAATCCTCACGTGCATGCCATGCACCGAGTTAAGCGATTACATACCGATATACTTAGGGTTTGCAGCAGTGTATTACTTACAAGCACAAAGCAAGTAATAAGGTGAGATAAATTCTGTCATCCATTAAAAACAATTACACAAATTGTCTTTCGGGCACTACACCTAACACTTGGAGCCTAGTACGACATATGCAACTTTGTGGAATATCTTAGCAAGTACGCTAGATATTATTTACTCGTCCGTGGAGCAAAAGGTGTTTGTCTCCAAACATGCTGTCTTCTGGAGGAAGTGTTTCTTCCAAGAGAAATAGTGGGAGTGAATCAGATCTCAAAAGAGTTTGAGAACCACAAAGATATATTCAACCAATGGAACTTGAGCAGACGCCACATAGCTATGAGGTGTAGAACACTGCTCAGTGCACACAAAAGTTCTGTAAGTCTGTGGATAACCTCAAGCCTGAAAAGGCTGCTGGTATGTTCATCTTGAAGAATGAATATCTCACGACTTATGAAAGAATGTTTGAAAGGCAAGATTGAGAGATATGGCCAGGAGCCATAATATCTGAATTAGATTCCATCAGTGACATCCGGGTTATGAACCTAGTCCGTCTTACCTAGAGGGAATGTCCCTGTAAGGCTGAGCCCAGTACTATTGAGACTATGCTTGTTATAACTTCGTATCATGACTATATGATAGTGTTGAAGACGTTGGGTAGAAAGCTCGATGTTCGTAGACGATGACATGATATGTAAGCCCACGAGATCCATTTATGGACTCAAACAAGTTTCTCTAGACGATTTCTTTGTTTGATAATCAAAGGAGTTTGATTTAGTCAAAAGAAGGATATGCCCAATGTGCAAGATGGATAGAGGGAATGTGTTACGATTTTTGAGTAAGGTGTTGGATACATCTCTCAAGAATTGTCACCCTATGTCACAGTCAATTAATGTTTGGTAGTTCAAGGTCTTTACGAAAGCACTTGGATTGGCAGGTCTTATTTTTGGAAATAAGAATCTATAGTGATAGATTTAACTGCGTTAGATTATTGTTTACCTATATAGATGTGATGCTAAAAGAAGTTTAGCATAGATCGCAAGATCTATCTGTGTTAGGACGTTGGTCCTAAAGATGAGGTGAATGATGATGCTTATGGAAGGTTTCCTTCGCTACTGCGATAGGAACAATCATAAAGGAAATTCCGGATGTTCATAGTTCATGAAGAGTCATGAGCAAGTATGAAAGTAAATCTGGTAAATGTCGAGAATATCCTTAAACAAGTTAAGGAAAGTTTCCTAGTTTATTGAAACTTGGAATTAAATAAACATAGTTATACAGACATATATCCTGAGTCTTATGAAGGCGAGTGGGAGCTACTGTCTGGGTTTGCAATCACTTTGATTAAGTGATACAGTGAGCTGGAAATGTTCTAGCCTATGGGTCACTGTAAACTCTACAACTTAGCCAAAACACAGTAGTGCCTTAGAGGCGCAGTGGGAGCAGTACATGGATCTAGAAGGTTCATTCCTGAACCTAGTATGGTTCTTCCACATTTTCTATATAGCTGATATAGTAAGTGGATTCATTGCTTGAAGCAAGGACCATGGTCTCGTCAGAGATTCGTGTGTTTGTTGAGGCGGTTCCTTTGACTTGGTCATTTGGAACGTGATATGAAGATAGTCCGAGTCCCCACGGATAGCGATCCGTTTATGGCTAGGGCTGGTTGCGGGTATTGCATGAGATTCTTGTGTTTCAACTTGGTCTTGTGTGTGCGAGTGATTGGTTTTAGGCCAAGTGGGAGATTGTTGAAATAGTGTCCTAAACCCAATCGGGTTGGACCAGATCCGACCGGGTCGGATCATTTCTACTATTTCTTTATGTTTATACATATATAAAATGGCTTTTATGTTGTCATATATATGTTCTTTTAAAGAACCAATTATGAATTGTTATATGATAACGTCCTTAGTATTAAACTATGATAGAGAAACCATGATAGGCGATTATGGTTGATGAGATCTCTAATCACTTTAATAAGTTTGATACTTAAATGTCTCTAGGTGATGTACTATTAAACGGGACAATGATAGTATAAACGGACTAGCATGTATTAGATGTCTTCGTCTTTAAGGGCAGGGATAGATCTCGTCTATCGAAGTGTAGAGACACTTGGACTGTACGTGGACGTGTATTAGAGAATGCGTACGTTAGACTGACCCACTTACACGGATAAGTGTCACACTATGTGACGGTTGTGTAACTATCCTTTAGACCGGAGTCTTCATGGCATCACGGTGTGGATTGTCATGCTTTGACACTATTGAGGTTTTCCCCTAGCCACGGGGCGATCATACGGTAGTGATTGGGTATGATACTGAAGCATGCGGAGTATACATGATTGGTCGTCCGGGAATCGCGTATCCTATGATTGTGATCGAATATCCGAAATGGCCTTCTTATAAGGAATGTCTTACTCTCGTGAATCTTTGCAAAGTGGGAGTAAATGAGTTACTTCGAGAGAGCATGATATCCAGTTTATAAGATACGGTCGTTGATGGTTTGACACTCGACTAACGACCGTATGGATATTATTACAGCGATGGGATTGTAAGTTACACGGTAAGCTGTTTCACATGAAAGGTAGTAGTCATTGCATTTGACTCTTCCGATGATTGGGGGTCACGGTGTGTTGCTAGACGCTATCCCGTGATCGTTAGGTATGAAGGGCATTTTCGTAATTTGCACTTTGTGTCTACGGCCAACATATTCGGAAGCCTATCGGGTCACACACATAAGAACATCTAGCCGGATTAAAATGTGGTTATAGATGATAACCAAATAAGGAAAGTTTATCTCACGACTATAAAGGTTATAGTGGTAAATTAATATGGTGGTATTTATTTATTATGAATAAATAAAATACAAGATATTAATAGTATTACATTAATTAAAGATTATTCCGGATGCCAATTTATTGGCTAAAGGTGGCGTAATTTTGGAGTGTATAAGATACACTTGGATTATGCAATTTAATTAATGGTATTACCAAATATTAATATACGATATTAATATATATATATATATATATATATATATATATATATATATATATATATATATATATATATTTCAAATGAATGTGCGTGTGTGTGTGTGCTGTGCATTGAATGTACATGTGCACAATTTCATTAGTTGAATATATTGGTATAGATTTATTTGTGTAATATATATATGTGATATATATACACATGTGTAAATTGATTTATGGTAATAAAATAAAGATAGTCAATATTAGATATTGACAATATCTTGGGAATATTCAATATAAGATATTGACAGTATCCTAGATTTATTTGATATAAGATATTAGAATAAATGAGATAAATCAATCAAATATATTTTCCTTATTTTATTGGGAAAATGTTTTATTCTCCTCCACTCTAGTCAGGGGCGCCACTTCTACTATAAATAAGAGGTGGGTGTCAAACTCTTTTGTACATCACAATTCTAAGCTCTAGGCTAATTTTAAGTCATAGAGTGGTGTGATGTGTTAGTGTGATGCTCTAGCCCAATTGAGTTGAACCGGATTTGACCATGTTGGATCATTATCACTATGCTTTTTATGTTTGTAAATATAATAAATAACATGATGTGATTCCGGATGGAATCAGATCCGATGTTTCGCCCAGGAAGTAACTAGGGGGAACAATGACGAGCTAAGGATCCTAGACCTCGATAATCCAATCAAGATCGTAGGTGAGAACGCCCAACAAATGCTCACGATGCTGGTAAATTCTTAAAGGGTTGAATCCTCTACTACGAAGAGAACTCTCACACGCATGTGATTTTTGTGATTCCCTACAACGAAGAGAACACTCACTCGCAAGTGATAAATCAAAGTCAAGAAGACTTCAATAAAAGCTAAGAAGCCAAATTTTATATCATCATAATTGTCTCAAATGAAAAGCTAGTGTTTGCCTTATATAGACTTACAACCAAAAGAAAAATCAACATCTAAGCAATGTGGGAGAAATTCCCACTTAAAAATGCGCCTATCTCCTATTGGCCAGAAACGAAATGTTCCTATTGGCTAATAAAAGAATAAATAAATAAAGTGCTAAAAATCCAATATAAAATAAAACCAACTCCTAATTAATTGAATAATATTCATAAATAGCACGAATGATGGTATCCTCCGAGCATGAACCGGATCACATCATAACACATAATGTCATTATACATTTCTTTATTCGATAAACCAATTTAATATTGTATTTAATAATGTCCGTAGAATTAAATCATGATAAGAAAATAATAATGTTGATAAGATCTCGATTCTCTTAAAAGTCTATAGTCATGTGTATTTATAAACATGACATTATTAATGCGGTTAAACTAGCACGTATCAGATGTCTTCTATCTTGTTAAGATAGTGATAGATCTCCTATATCAAAATGTTTTGTCACTTGGCCTTGTACATGAACGTGTATTGTTGAATACGTATGTTAAATGACCCACATACTATATAAGTGTCACATGTTTGTGGCGGTTGTGTAATTATCCTTAGACCAGGTTTTCATAATATCGCGGTGTGGATTGTCACGTTTTGACTCTATTGAGGTTTCCCTCGACGGGGCGATCATTCGGTAGTGATTGGATGTGATACGGAAGCATGTAAGATTTTCATCATTTAGTTCGGGATTCGCATTTTCTAGTAAGATGAATGAATATCCGAAAGGGTCATTTTATAAGAAATGTTTAATTTTTGAAAGTCTTTGCAAAACGAAAGTATGTGTTAATTCGAGAGAACATATAATTTTTAGATTATAAAATACAATTGTTGGTGTCTTGACATTCAAGTAACGACTGTATGAATATTGTAAATACAAAAAGATTCTATTTACACGGTAACCGATACATAGAAAGGTTGCAGTCAGTAGCACATGACTCTTTTAGATAAAAGGGGGTCGTGACACATTGCTAGATGTCAATCACGATCGTTAAATATGGATTATTCAATAAAGAGCTATTAATGATAAGTTAAATGGTCTAACTGTAATTTATATTTAAGGCCAACATAATCGGAAACTCATTGAGTCACACATATATGAATGACCTTCCGGAATCAAATTGTGATTATGCAATTATCAAACAAGGATTTAGTATTATGCTTACTGCAATGTGTTGTATTGGAACTAATGTTTGGGTTATGTGAATTAGTAATGTTGGAATACTAATGTTGGAAATTAGTCAAAGATTTTAATTAGAAGCATAATTTAGTAAAGGAATATTTTGACTAATATCACAAACCTTGTTTTACTCAAAAAAAAGGTTTTATTATCCTAAATAGAAGAAGCAAAAATCTCATATTGGTTGGGAATGAGAAGGTGGGCGCCTCCTTCACCTATAAAAGGGAAGAGAGCCAAGCTTCTCAACACACCAACTCATTAAAACAAGAGATATCTTGAATAAGAGAACTCTAATTCAAAATAGTCAAAGCTTTTTAGACTTAGAATTAGGGAGAAATGAAAGTCGACCTAGCGGTTGCACTTTATACTTAGAATTCGGTGAAAAGAAAATTTGACCTAGCGGTTGACTTTCTTGGTAGCGGTCCAAATTCCGGTGGTTATTCGTGTGGATTACCGCTAGATGTTGGACACTGGACAACTTGGTGTTTAGATCCAATAACCGGAGATGAAACATTGATCCTACAGATCATTCGGTTAAGAGTCTTTGTCTTTTTCGTATTTCCATTGTTCTTCGAAGTCGGTTCTCGAGTCAAAGGAAATCGAAATTTTGAATTTCCGTTGCGCGACCTAGTTTGATTTCATTATAGTGGTATCATAGCAATATTCGTTTGAACAATCAAAATAGTTTTTTTGTTTAATTTATGTTTTATTTTTTGTTCGATCCAGATAAACTTATAATTATAATTCATACACAAGATGATCGAATCAGCACAAAAATTATTGGGGGCACCATTGCATTGGCGGGACCGCCGACGCATCAGTGGCGCTACCGCTTCATCGGTGGAGCTTCCGATTCTGAAAAGGTTCCGATGCATTGTTCTACGTGTTTTGGTACTTAGTGCGGATTTTGTGAATAAGGGTTTCGATGTGTTGATCAAAATCAGATTTAAGTTGCGTTTTTTGTTTCAAAAACGAAGTCGTAATTGTGTTGATGATTGAGCAAAATTGGGTAAAATTAGGGTTTTGTTTTTGAAAGGTTTTTAACAAATTTTGGTTTAAGTCATGATTCTCAAATTGTTAAAGAAGGCTTTATATTGTATGAGATAAGCATCAGACCATGTATGACATATTGACATGTAAACTATTTATCTTTTGTCAAAAGATTTTGTAAGAGGCAATGTAGATATTACATTGTTCTTATAAAAAAAAAAGATTTGAACAAAATTCTCTCTCTCTCTCCTCTACTCTCTAGAGAAAAAAAAGCTCATGTTTGTCTCCACCTTTCTACTCCCTGTCACCGGTGCCGGCCGCCGAAAAGCACCGGTGCGGGCCTTTTTTTTTTTTTTTTTTTTTTTTTCTTTCCCTGGGTTTTCCCCTTTATTTTCGTTCTATGTTGTTGTTTATGTTCAGATCCACTTCTTTCTCACCCATAGCCGTCCTTGGCAAGTTTGGATCTACTTTTTCTTCTCCTTCCTTTTCCGTCTTGACTGAAGGCGGTATTACCGGGGGCTTTCTCTTCATCTTTGTTGCTTCTATTTTTTAGATCTTATGGGTGTCATTTGAAGCGGTGCAAGATTTCCGGTGATGGCTTGGAGACTATGACTGCCGGATTTTTTAGAGTCTTCGCCGTATTTCTTTTTCTGGTCGCCGGTTCGTCGGCCAAGACTCCCTTGATGAAGAGTGGTTGCATGCAGATCTTCTTTGCTCTCTTTGGTATCTTGGTCGGTCTGAGGTGGTTTGGATATGGTATTTCCATAGATGCCCAGCGGTTCATGATGATATGCGGTGGTTCTGGGCGACCAACCTTAACCGGCAGAGTACCGGGTCGGAAGTACTATTGAGGTGAGCAAGGTCGTATCCCCGAGGAATCAATCGAGTACCAAAGTCGTTTCTCAACTTAGTTTAGGTCAATCAAAGTTTGTTCACGGTAATTATACTACAACGCTATTTAAACAAGAAATAGAGAGAGAGAGAGAGAGAGAGAGAGAGAGAGAGAGAGAGAGAGAGAAGAGAGAGAGACATAGCCAAACCACGATCCAATTGAATACTTTCGCCCTCTAATCGATTATTTGGGAATGGAAACTACCAACCAACCATCCTAATGCTTATATCGACTCGTTCATGGGTGCAAACTCCTAAGATAGTACTAGACGCCATGCAACAACCTAGTACCCTTTGCCCGGTTCAACAGTCCGCATTTAAGGATTTAACTGACCGAAACAAGATTAAGGACTAGAGCCGCTCGATTTACACCGACAAACCTCGTTACCCAATTGATCTAAACAACTCAGTCAATTGTAAATAACGATCTTAAAACCCCTTTTCACACACCCCTTCGCAACATACATTTATAAAAGTGGTGTGTGAGTTCATGAACTAGGTGTACAAGCTAATTCAAGCATTAAGAACAAGTTTTAAGACATGAATTCGTCAATATAACAATAATTAAACACTACCCATTCCCAATTTCATCAATTAGAGGGTGATTTCTTCAATTTTCACATAATTTAGCTATGAAAATTTTAGCTACTCATCATAAAGCAAGAAATAACAATCAAAGAAAGGATTAAATCCATTAATCAAGAGAAGAAATGAAATTAATTACCAAAAACGCAGATAAGTTGTGGTTACATCAATCTTCATCCAAACCCATTGTCACTTGGGGAAGAAGACCTCAAAACACCAACAAGAAAGAGGGAAATCTATGCTAAATTGTGTTTAATCTAAGAGAAAGAGTGAAAGAAGAGCTAATCTAAGGAAAAGAGAGATGAAAATCGGCCTAAGGATGTCCTAATTAAGTGTAGGTATGAGTTGATATGAAATGGGGGTGAAAAATCTATTTATAAGCGTCTAAAAATGTGTAGAAAAAGCAGTTTTGGCGTGCCCCAAAGTCCTCGGCGCGCGCTAAACCTGTTCTGTGACTTCCTGTGGTCTCTGTTCTTCTTTGGCGCGCGCCAAAATTCCTGGACTGATACACCTTCAGTAATCTAGCAATATCTTTGTGTGTAGAGCTCCGATTTGAGTGATTCAAAGTGCGTTGGAAAGCTCATTCAATTTTCTACAGCTTTTATGAAGACTACAAGTCCAAAAAATGCTTTTATATGGGATAAAATGGCTGATGAAGTGCACATATGGTGAAAGCAACAACTATTTTTGATCAATTTCCATTCCCGGGCTTCGGTTTCATCTTTCTAAGCCTCGTGCCTTAACTTCCGGGCTCATAACTCACCTAGATCCTGCATCACAACATTTAAACACATACCGAGCATAACTCCGCAAGATAACTAGGGCTCGAAAAGGGTCAAAATACTGTAAAATGGTGAGGTTTTCCGTCTATGTGACGGTTCACCTCAAAGTGAGTGCTCAATGCGATTTGACCTATAAACGGTCTAAAACTACCCAAAATAAGCCGAAAGTGTCATAAATGGGGGTTAAAACATGCACCGAAGCATAGTAAAGTTGACTCTCATCACCGTTGTCTTTGTGTGTCTGTGGTCGTTTTATGTTATTTGTTTTTGTTTGTTGGATCGAGTCGGTGATAGTCGTTTTTTCTTGATTATCTTTTAGATTTATAGTTATCTTAGTCTGTTGATGCTATGAAAAAAGAATGAATATTGTATTATGTTACCAAATCATGGCCTCTATTATGTCCCCATTCCGTTGTTTTTTCCTTTCGTTGCTCGTGGGGTTCCGGATTTAGGCCGGTAGTGATCCGGAATATTTCTGACTATTTTCCGGCTTTGGTCCGGTGTACTTTGTTTGTTGTTTGTTATTAATAAAATCCTTTCTTTTCCGGTATAAAAAAAGAAGAAAGATTTGATAGTAATTCAAGTTTATGTTGATGATATTATCTTTTGTTCTACTAACCATCTTTTATGGAAGGAGTTTGAAACTATAATGAGAAAAAAGTTTGAGATGTCTACTATGGGTGAGTTAACTTTCTTTCTAGGGTTGCAAGTGAAACAAACAAATGACAGAACTCATATTTGCCAAACAAAGTATGTCAAAAACATGCTAAAAAATTCATGATGGACATTCTCAAACCTACTACAACTCCGATGAGTACAATGATCAGATTGACAAAGAAAAAGAGAGCAAATTTGTTGACAATCTTTTAATAAGTCCAAAATTGGTTCCCTTCTTTACTTAACTGCTAGTAAATCAAATATCATCAATGTTGTTTGCATATGTCTTAGATATCAGGTAGATCCTAAAGTGTCACATCAAAATGTTGTGAAGAGAATCTTTAAATACTTGGTTTTTACCCAAAATTTGGCATATTATATTGAAAATCTCTTGATTTAAACTTGTATGCTTACTCTGATGTTGATTTTGGATGGTGAAAGGTTGATAGAAAAAGCACAAGTGGTACATGTCAGTTCCTTGGTAACACGATCATATTTTGGTTTTCTAAAAAGCAACCAAGTGTTTGCACTTAGTAAAACCGAGGTTGAGTATGAGGCACTAAGAAACTGTTGTGCACAACTTTTATTGATCAAGCAATAGTTGCGTGACTTCAATATTCATATTCCATCGATCGTGTCTATTTATTGTGATAGAACAAGTTCAATCAATGTGTCTCACAATATAGTCATTAATTCACTCCAAGTTAAACATACAGACATCAGATGTCAATTTTTGAGAGACCATGTAGCCAATGGTAACATTTCTATAGAGTTTTGCCTTTTGAACAGCAAGTTGCATACACTTTTACAAAATCATCATACCTTAGTCTACTCTTGAGACTTTGAGGAATGCTTTTCACATGGTACCCTTCTGAATCAGATTCATACTTCACCATTTTGATTGATTTTCATAATAAGGGGGAAAATTATTTTGTGTTTCAAAGTTTCCATTTCAATCTTTGGGGGATGATGTAACAAATTCAAGTTTTTAAGAGGTTCAAAAAGCTTATAAACTAATCTTAAATTCCCGTATTTGACAAGTAGTATCTCTTAATCTATGAGTGATGAGATATACTGATCCGAGCAAATCTTTTGAGTATTAAGGATCTTAGATGTGACTGCATATATGTCTGCATGCTTCCTTTATGTCTAATATGCATATGTTAAGGGGGGCTATGATTAAAGGGGAGATTGCTGATTAATGAACCCTCATTACCCCTCAATTTAATTGTATCACGTTTGTTTGATTGTTTCAAATATAACATATAATCTGATTGAGGTTTATATGGCATCTGGAATGAATGATGATTAAATCAAAGTGCCTAGGGTTTGATCCAAATGAGGTATACTGCATTCTGTTGTCATATGTGTTTTCCCCTCATTAAAAGTATAAGTATGATCATATTGCATCTATATGTTTATATATGTACTAATGATATCAGATACAGTACAAGGCACAAATATTAATTGACATATTTCAAGTATTATACAAGTGTTTGAGATCATTTTATCAAACTACATACAATTATCAAAACACAATTCAAGGCTGAAATGCAGATTCTGATCAAGAACATAATATGATATTATACAATTCATCGTTCACTGTTCAATTTGATCCAGCCTTAATATGATGCATTATTGATGTTGTTTGTACATTAATCAAGGATTAATAACTTGATTAATCTAGCCATCAATGATACATGAAGAGCCATTGATCTTGGAGTTGATCTAAGGGTAAAAAAGAGAGCATAAGTCTCTTGCAAGTACACGGTCCAATCATTAATATCCATTCCAATTGGGGTGAATATTGATAACTTTTCCAAAGCATTGTCTTTGTTCATTCTCCCTAAAATTTATCTGAGCTTCAACACTTACGTCTACTGAGTTCTATTGAACTTTGCAATATATTGTTTTGTTCTGTTGACCGGCTTTGGTTTGATAGATGGTTTGTCTGTCCTGAGTATTTTGTTGTTTATTATCAGAAACCTTGATTACTCAGAGGATAGTAATGTTCTTATATCACCACAGAGAAGTGTTGAGGATAGAAAGACTGAGGTTGTTTCTACCAGTACAATATGTGAGAGTGTTATGAGAAGATATTTATTGTCTAAGTGGTTGAGGTTTGGCTTGTGATTGTATTGTGGATTAACTCTTGTAACTCCATTTACGTCTGAATAAAAGAATCCCATTGCACGGAGGTTTACAAATCTAGTCCTCACAAGTCTGGTACATGATTGACCGTAAGAAGGGTGTTTTATGCCTGACTTGTTGGAACCTGTCTAATTTTTTGTGCTCACTACTTTATGCATTTTAATTGATTTGTCTGAATGCTTTGAATGTTACTCATCTTATACATTGTATCAATCAAGCATTTGAAAGTTACATTACATCAATAAGTTTATCAGAACTTAGCAATCTCTACAAAACATATCAATCTGGCACACTCTATACAATCTTGAACTAGCTAATTGTGTTGAACTTTTGATCTTGATTCTCATTCTTTGAGGATTTGAAGATCTACATTTGAATATTGTTTGAGGGAATTTTTTAAATCCTAAGTGTTTGGTGAAGAACCATTCACCCACCTCTAGTTCATTTCTAACCCTTATTGATCTTATCAATTCGATGCTGTTGAAAAAAATCACTACAAGAAAATCGGGTTTTAATGATGGGAATTCTCACCATTAAAAGCCCGTTTCCCGTCATTAAAGGCTTTTACTGACAGGGGATTTCCTGTCATTGCTGCCTCTCTAGTTAAAGGTATTATTGACGGGAAAGGGATTCCCGTTATTATTTCTATACTATAACAATGACAGTATAATCCCATCATTAAAAGGTTTTTTAATAACAACTCCTCCCGACATTATAGTTTCATCTTCCCGTCATGGATAATGATTTAACAATGACATATCCCCTCATTGTAGACTTATTTCCCTCATTAAATAGAAATTTAATGACGAAATATCCCCTCATTATAAAGACAATTCACCTTATTAAATAATGATTTAATGACGACATATTTCATCATTATACATTCATTTTCCCTTTGTTAAATCATGATTTAATGACCATATATACCCTCATTATAGGGTCATTATCCCCTCATTAAATAATGATTTAATGACGGTATGTCCCTCATTATAGGATCATGAACCCCTCTTAAATAATCATTATTACTATAATACATTTTACGGTATATAAGGGAAATTGGACTATGTAGCTAAAAATAATCAAATTTAAGGAATACAAACTACTACTAACCGGTTTATTGCAGATAAATTGTCTGAAGAGATCCATTTCAAACTCCATATAAGAAATCTATTACTAATATCAAGCTAGCTTTTATTCTCTTAGGAATACAAGAAATCAAACTCTAATTGGCTATAGGACAGGTTTTTCACGCTTTATGTTTGCAGCCGGCACTTCATCCTATTTCCCACCAAAAATGTTGATATCAATCCAGAAACAAAGAAAAAAGAGCACATTGCTTTCATGTCATAAAACTCTTCATATCCAACACCCTTGAATTTGAATTTCCTCGTCAATGATGCCTGGAAAAAGTACAATGGTAACAAACAAAATAATCATCACACTGCCCTGAAAATTTGCAAACAAAGGTACATAGAAACAAAACGCTAAAAAACAAAGGTAAAATCAAGGATTTAGTGTGTGACTGTTCTGTTTGTTGTATCCTAAGTTCATTACAACACTTCTAACCCGAAAATTTAGAGTATTAGTGCATACGACATAGAACCCAAGGCCAACCAAGTAAAAATCAAATAGAATGTGTCATGCAATCTATGATCATATAATTTATCAATATATAATTACTAACCCAAACATGCAGTAGATGATCATACTACCAATTAATTGATCGCATAAGGCAGTAGATGATAATAGTTTATCAAGATATAATTACTAATCCAAACATGGCATGATATTAACATTTGGAACAAGAGATGATCATTGTTCATCTCTACAACATACTTTTGCAAGCTGGTCGGGCAGGGTCAGGTTGGTAATTACATCATTGAAGATACTAAGGTGAAGTCAGAACACCTCTGGTTATGTCTAAATGTCAAAATGAATATTTTGGTAAAGTCAAACTTTACACCCTCCGAAAAATAAAATAAAGGGAAAAATAAAAGACAATTTATGTCCTTCCATTTGTAAAGATTAATTATAACTATGTCCTTGAATATGATTAAAGTTATAAAATCAAATATAATAGGAGCAGGTAACAGTGTTTGGATATTAACATATATACAATATATAATGCTTCAGTGATTTTATAATAGAAATAAAACCACAAAAAGATTTCCACTTATTTCAATATGTCATACTTCCGTCACTTGAAATTTCTTAAGAGAATGCAAAAGCACTTAATAAATTATGTGATTTTCTTAGGCTGCTATTAAACACTTTTGAATGTGACTAACATTTAATTCATTCAGATTAAGTGATATTTGGTGTACACAGACAGTTAAAAGCAAGTGACAATTTTTTAGGGATGGAGGTCGTATGTCACGACTTTATCAGTCGAATATAGAAATTCAAGCCAAATAAAGAGAATTACACATCAATCTATCAAAACCATTCTCTGTTTGATCATGATACTAAACATGTGTAAGTTGTTATCAACAGAGTATAGATGTTATCAGAACCCTTTAATGGCACAACTTACAACTATACAAATGGTCTATCATCCTGTTTTTTCAAGGGTTTCATAATTGGACATTGAATCTATTCCAAATGATGGGAGTTCCAGTGTATTAGGGGCTGCTTTGCTATGCGATGCAGTGCATTGGATGCAATTGTGGCATGTTATATAGAAGAATTATGTGACTTAGCTCTATCTTTTGTACTACTCACACATGACTTCTGCTAGACTTATAAACAGTAAGACAAATCATCATGCATATTACCTAACAAAAGTTTGGTTGTTTCGCTTTTTCCTTTTAGGGTAATTGACTACAACTGCTAGTTAACAAACAGGCTAACAGTAGCTAAGGCAATGTCACCAAGAATATAAATTTGCATTCCTAAAATAGTTTTAGAAAAAATTTCTCTTGGTCTGTCCAGTTAAAAGCCTTGGCAATGCTTGGTAAATGAAAAGTCAGTAACAATCTATATGAATATCTTTACCATACCTTGACTTAAACCAGAAACAAAGACCTTCTAACCACCAACAGCAGACAACACTACAATAAATGAACTTGAACATAGTACCTGAACATTTCAATGAGGATCTCTTTCAAGTTGTTCTTGAATTGCTTGAGGGAAGAACTCAAACAGCTGGAGAGATTAAATCCTTAGTTTCTTTTTCCAATTCCATTCTTTATCAACGTCATGTGAAAGAATTACATTAAGCTCTGCAATCAGCTGTTGAGCTACAAATGCCAGAACAATGAAACTAATAAAATTTCAACTATGCACTACATGATAATTGGGGAAGAGTAACAACTTTATGCTCAATTGTAAAAACAAAAAATTTATGGATGCAACCATTCAAGGTAAACCTATGGGATAAAATTGATCATCTCTATAGGTATCGTATAACCTCATAATTGTAACAGAGCCAACACATTTGCAGATTACATTGGTTATGTGATCTGTGACTTGTTTCAAGGTTTTTTTATTAGAAGCAACCTGCAAGATCATAAGGCCAATGGAATAGACTAAAGAGATCTGTTGACAACGAGAAAAACTAATGTTTAAATGGCCCACAAGTCTAACAACTGTGATTAAAGTTGAAACATTTAGAAATGGCTATCCCGGTCCACTATTTTAGTACCATAACCAAACTTAAGTTGCACTCTGAGCTTTTACTTCAGTTTATGTAGTTTCATGCCTTGGAATATTTTGGATTTAATACGTCTAGAGAAGCTAGTGGTGCATAATCATCTTAACTAGTAGAATTTATAAGGACCAAGAAAATAAATTACAGAAACGAAGCAGCGCAAGAATTATAGCAGGTTTATATTCAACTAAAAGAAAAACAGAACCCAATCAAACTGCAATTAAAGATATAAAGAACATTGCAAGCAATGTCAAACCCAAGACCTATTGGAACTTATTTTCTTCTCAAGTCACCACCACTCATCCTTGGGCATCGTCAAACATGAGTTTTTTTAGTTATTCTTCTCGTCACAAGATAAAAATTATCTAGAATCAACTTACAGTGACACATGGAGGCAAAAACATAGATCAACCAGGACAATTCCTTGTTAGAGAGAATTCATTGGACCAGACATGGGTATCAAGTGGGAAAATTGACAAAATATAAAAATTCATAAAAAAATCATCATCTGAGAAATTACCTACAATTTTCAGCCAGTAGACAAGCATTTATCATTGCATCGTCTTCACCTATGACAACAACGGCATCCAGATCAAGCTTCACCATTGTTTTTATTCAGCTTCTTTAACTAAAATTGATATAAAAACACATCATTACCTCCATAACACGATTCCAAGCATCAACATTGCCCTATCACCATTCCACTTAACATGATATTTACTTCCTTAGGAGTTTCAATTTAATCTCTCCCACTAAAATCATATCAAATCCACCCCAACAGTACATTGATATATGTTACGAAAAAGGAGCTACGAAAACACGACAATCATAGAGTTGACATCATTTGAACAAATCCAATAATCTCTAACATTAACTTCGATACATTCTAATGTATGATAGGCAATCATCTTACCTAAAAAACAACTACAAATTTAGCACTAATCATACATTATATTGATGTAAAATCTTTATTTCAAAGTACAAACTCAAGCAAATATAGTGAGTATAAGTATGCAAAAATAGTTAACGAAAAATGGAAGGATCATTTGAATGAACACATACATGAATGCATAAAAAACATGCAAAAACAATAAATCAAACTGTGAAATCAACTCTTCTTATTACGAGCATTGCACAAGGCTACATAAATCTAGAACAACAACAGCCATGGTCTAAAAATCATCAGAAAGTTTTCCAATAGCTTTCTGATTCTCACAAACACAACTTTGACCTTTAGTAAAAATACTTGATTCCAATATGGATAAAGGAAATATGTTGTCAACAGGACATACATCAGTCTATATCATGACAAACATCTAATATATATTCATGGACAAAAAAGCTTTGTGGCTCCAGATTATTCTAATAACACACCACTTGTTTATAGGACTTGCAAGCATAGGAATGTTGTAGAAAACATTCGATGTACACTAAAAATGCAAACTTATAACACAGGTGTAAACTAAAAATGGATGTTTATAACCATAAAATGA
Organism: Gentiana straminea; assembly: GCA_036785695.1. NCBI lineage: Eukaryota > Viridiplantae > Streptophyta > Magnoliopsida > Gentianales > Gentianaceae > Gentiana > Gentiana straminea. Next base: position 3,419,181 of record JAVUPR010000312.1, on the reverse strand, counting down.
ATAAACAGACGGAAGACCTCGCGGCGAGTATGAGCGACGGCGAGTAGGAGCGACGACGAGTAGGAGCGACGACGAGTAGGAGCAACGGCGAGTAGGAGCAACGGCGAGCGAGAGCCACGTTACCGATGTCGAACAGGATCGACGGCGAGGAGGAGGGACATCGAACAGGATCTAAAGTGACCAGAAACGACGGTGAGCAGGAGCGGACAAGAAGAAGCCATAACGACAAATTATTCATAGAATCAACGAATTCTGCTTCGTTGACAACTACGCAGCCGAGAGATGCAAGGAGAACACAGGAATGAATATGACATCCGGCTAAGATTAGGGTTTAGAGTGTTTTGGGAGGTGTTTTCGTATTTTGATAGATTTTAGGATGTTTTGGGGGTAGTTTTGAATTTTATGTATATTTTAAGATTTTAAAATTATTAAATTTTATGGATTAATGACGGGATGTTTGTAATTATACCATTAATGAGGAAATTTTTGTATAAATAATGACAGGAAACGTAAGTTTGTCATCAAATTTATCCGTCGTCACTAAAATTACCATTTAATGACAGGTTGAACCTCCCGTCATTCAGTTTTTGTCACTGAAACACAGTTTTCTTGTAGTGAATGGTGTTTGAGTTTTTAAAAATAAAGAATCAGTTAAGATACATAGAACATGAGACATTTGACATAATGCGTACATAGAACATGAGACATTTGACATAATGCATGTGTGAGGGTGAGGATTTGTCATTATTCTGACGAGCACTCTTGCTCTTGATTCTCATACTATAAATAACCAAAGACGCCACCGAAGAATAAAAGACTTTAAAGTGGTTTTCTTATTGAATGAATATTTTTTACAATGCTTCTCTTTTCATCGGAGACAAGTTAAAGATAAATTATATTCAAACTATATATTGAAGAGAAGTCGGAGATTGACTCTATTCAAATTATAAGTAAGAATAAGATTCTCATCTAATCGTATCATAAATTTAAACATAAATGTTTCATTTAAACTAAATTTCTATCTAGACTTATATTATTACAATTCTATCTATCCTTTTGACATTTATTTATCCTTTTGAAATAAGATCATTACAAAAAAAAAAAAAAAAAAAAAAAAGTCCCTAAGAGCATAGTTTGTTAGTTTAAAAAGAAAGTAGGGTCAATTTTCCAATTTCTTTTCGTATATCCGACATACCGAATGAAAGTCCTAATTCTACCATTTCGTGTTTATATATAGGGTAATGATAATATTACTCCCTCAAGTCTAAACCATGTCTATACCTATTATAATCTTATGATTGTTTCAAGTTTTTTTTTAAAAAATCTTTTTACAAATAAAAAAATATATGATGGGATAATAATAGTGTAAAAATAATATAAATATGAGAAAGTAACACACTTCCATGTATAAGCACTCTAAATCTTCCATATAGATTCGCGGTACAAAAATTTCCATTACAAACTTATATATATGACAAACGACAAATAGCACAAAGTATGCCGGAAAAAGGCGACAGAACAGAGGCAATATACAGGTCAATTTTTTATTATAAAAAATCAGTGTATATAAATAGTTCTTGCATATATGCATCGATAAAACGACAGTCTCTCCTACCTAAGTTTGAGGGTTTTTTTGGAATTATACACAAGGATCGTACCAAGCGGTTTGATGAAACCATACTACCATTTCTACTATTTCATTCACAAGAAAACACATACTATGTAATGATATATTCATGAATATATGTGTTATAAAAAAATTCATCTAATATTGTATTTATGGAATGTACAATCTCTTGTTAATACGTGAGTATTTATAGAATAATAATACATTAAAAAATAATTTTCATCCAAGAGGTTAATCGAATTAATTGCTACAAAAGACAAAATATGTAAAAACAATTTAAATATTCAATGGTCGATGTTGTTATGGCGTTACGTCTCTTGCTCTGCCTAATACATGGGGCCCATGAGAACAATCTTTTGTTAAAACAACTAACATCTTACTAGTAACTACTACAATCACTTTCCTACTTTGATTAATAAAGATGTCAGATGTACGCATGCAATTATTGACTCAGTTCACTGAAAGAAATCATAGTTTATATTGTCGGAGACATAAGCCATTACCTATGGAATGAGGGATAAGAATATGTGTTGAAACAATTAATTTTAGCGTAAATTTCGGATATATTTCGGTATGATTCATCGAAAACTTATTACATCTAAAAATACTATTCACGAAATAGATGATGTTTTCTTTGAAAGATTCAGATATTGGGTAAATGAGAAATTAATACCTAAAGATGATATAAAACATGTGTGGGAGTGGAATTGAAGGTGTGATCAACTCAAATCTCCCCCACATTGAAAAAATGGGAGACTTGAGCTCAATATTAAAGAGTTTGTGTGACTCTTATGGATGTGCTCCAAGTGGCAGAGCATTTTTGTGCATGAGGGATGACTTCAATGTTCTAAAAATCGCTAGGCGAAGACGACGCGCTACAGGGGCGCCTAGGCGGCGCCCAGGCGCTTTTAGGGTTTTTAGGGTTTTAAGGGGGTTTTAGGGTTTTTACGATCTATTCAATAATACGATTTTTTCCGCGTTATTTATTTTCTATTTTAGTTTTTCCGTAATTACTTCTGTTAATTACGGATATGTTCCGTAAATCACTCCACACACGATACACTGTCCTAACAAGCTTAAGACAAATTTTATTGTGTGTTAACGGATCGTTTGAAATGTTACATTATAGATCTGGTCGATTTATTGTAAGTTATTTTATTTCTTGATTCGGTTTGGTCGAGGCCGAACTGAAAACTATTTTTCTACTCCTTCTTTGATATCTAACTTCGTTTGCGGATGAACTGAACTTGATTTGTCGGTCTTCTGTGTATACAGAAATGGATCCAGTTGTGCAAGGGAGTACCTCCATTGTGCCTGCTGTTGCACCCACATAGAACAATTCGGGGCCTCAAAGAGAGAAACAGGAAAAGTTTGGTGGCTTGAACTACAAGAGGTGGCAACAAAAAATGATGTTCTATCTGACCACTCTTGGCTTGGCTCGGATGCTGCCTGAGGATCCCTCTATCCTGAAATAAGGGGATCATGCCTCTGACACGGCTTTGGATGCATGAAAGCACTCTGACTTTTTGCAAGAACTACATCCTCAGTTTCTTAGAGAACTCCATATATGGGGTGTACTGCTCACGAAGTCTGCTAAATCTTTGTGGCAGGCTTTGGAGAAAAAAGTATAAAATCGAGGATGCTGGCTCAAAGAAATTTGCTGTGGTCAAATTCATGGAGTACAATATGGTAGACTCCAAGACTGTGGTCAGTCAGATTGAAGAGCTACAGGTTATCATATGTGAGATCCTGGAAGAAAAGATGATGATTTATGAACAATTCCAGGTTGCTGCTGTGATTGGGAAACTTTCTCACTCTTAGAAGAATTTCAAGAACTACTTGATGCACAAGCAAAAAGAGAAGACTATGGAGGAGCTAGAAACGCGTATGCGAATTGAAGAGCAGAACAAGAGATCAGAAAAAAGCTTTCTAATAGAGCAGTCCAATGCAAACTTGGTTGAAGTGAGCAACAAAGGAAAGAATCATAAGCAACTTAATGATGGTGCAAGAGACAAGAAAAGGGTTAAGCATTAGTTCACCGGAAGCTGTTTTAACTGTGGAAAGCCAGGGTATTGCCAGAGTGAATGCAGGTGATTGAAGAAGGGTAAACCACATGCCCATCTTGCTGAAGGGGTGGCTGAAGGCGTGCATGAGATGAACCCATCGGCTGTTGTTTCTGAATGCAACACAGTCAAGAATACTCACAAATTGTGGATTGACACTAGGGCTACTCGCCATGTTTGTGCACTGAAAGAGATGTTTTCTGAGTACAAGGCTGTTGAGGGCGAACAACTCTTTATGGGAAACTCTGCGTCTGTAAAGGCTGAAAGTGTGGGGAAGGTCATACTGAAGATGACTTCTGGCAAAGAACTCACACTCAACAATGTGCTGCATGTTCCAGATATGCACAAGAACCTTGTTTCTAGTGCTCTTCTAGTGAATAATGGATTCAATATGGTCTGTGGTTGGGATAAAGTTGGTTTATCCAAATTTGATATGTATGTTGGGAGGGGGTACTTGGTAGATGGTATATTCAAGATGAATATAATGACTATAGTACCCAAAACTATTGTGCCTAATAAGGCTAATAAGATGACTTCAACTTCCGTTTACTTGCTTGAGTCTTCTTGTTTGTGGCATTGTAGATTTGGACATGCTAATTATAAATCGATTCTAAATATCCCAACGTAAAATTTGATCCTAATCACAAATGCCAAATATGAGTTGGAGCTAAGTTAGCTAAAGCACCATTTCCAACGGATGAAAGGAACACAGAACCTCTAGATTTAATTCACACTGATATGTGGGACTTAATATTTGTGCAAACTAGAGGTGGTAAAAAACATTTCATTACTTTTATTGATGATTGTATCAGATATTATGTTTATCTGCTGAGAAGCAAAGACGAAGCTCTTGAAGCTTGTAAGGACTATAAGAATGAAGTTGAGAATCAACTTAGCAAATGGATAAAGAATGTCTGTAGTGATCGTGGTGGTGAATATGATGCACCGTTTAATGAATATTGCTCTCCATCATCATTCATCAATCGATAGCACCATATACACCATAATCAAACGGTATTATTGAGTGCAAGAACCGAACTCTGAAAGAGATGATGAATGCTATGTTGATTAGTTTGGATTTACCTCAGAACTTGTGGGAGGAAGCTATCCTCTCAACGAACTCTATTCTTAAAAAAATCCCGTCTAAGAAGAAGGATGAACCCCGTATGAGTTATGGAAAGGTCACAAGCCTAACTACAAAATCATGAAAGTGTGGGGGTGTTTATATAAGGTTGAAATACCTAAAACAAAGCTGGTGAAGATAGGACCTAAAACCATTTCTTGTATATTCATTGGATATGCTCTCAATAGTAGTGCCTATCAGTTTCTTGTACATAAATCAGGCATTCCTGATGTACATGAAAATGTCATCATCGAGTCTAGGAATGTTGTGTTCTTTGAGGATATCTTTCCTTGTAAGGATAAAGAGAAAGAAAAACCAAGCATGAGTAAGGGGACATATGAGTCTGAAGAAGAGAGTGATCCTCAAGAACTTGAGGAACCTCGTCGTAGTAAGAGGGATAGGACTTCCACGTCCTTTGGTCTTGACTTTCTACCCTATATGGTAGAAAACGGACCCAAGACATATGCTGAGGTAATGTTTACTTCAGAAGCTCCTTTTTAGAAAGTGGATATAAATAGTGAAATAGAGTCCATCATGCAAAACCACACTTGGGAGGTTTGATCTTCCACCAGGATATAAACCACTCGGGTGCAAGTGGATCTTCAAGAAGATGTTAAAGGTTGATGGTTCTAGAAACCACTCGGGTGCCTTGACTTCTTTGATACATACTCATCAGTTACGAAAATTACTTCTTTAAAGGTTCTCATTGTTGTAGCTGCAGTCAATAACCTAGAAATCCATCAAATGGATATGAAGACAGCCTTCTTGAACAGCGAGTTAGAATAAGAGATTTAGGTGAAACAACCCGAGGGGTTTGTTGTTCCAGGGCAATAGATTAAGGCGTGTAGACTCATTAAGTCTTAGTATGGGCTTAAACAAGCACAAAAACAATGGCATATCAGGTTTGACAATGTTATGTTGTCAAATGAATTTAAAATTAACGAGTGTGATAAATGTGTCTACATTAAGAACACATCAAATGCATATGTGATAATATGTCTATATGTGGATGACATGCTAATAATGGAAGTACTCATGATATCATCATGAATAATGAGAATATGTTGACAAGGAACTTCGATATGAAGGACCTAAGAGTGGAAGATATGATACTCGGGATTAAGATCTCTGGAATACCTGATGGACTTGTGTTGTCACAAACTCATTATATTGAGTCTGTCTTGAAAAGATTCAATGTCTTTGATGAAAGTCCAGTTAGCACTCCACTTGACCTAAGTATGCACTTACCCAAGAATAGTGGTGAACCAATGGATCAATTGAGATATTCTCAAGTGATTGGAAGTCTAATGTACATAACCAACTGTACATGACCAGACTTAGCATGTGCTGTGAATAAATTGAGTAGGTACACGAGTAATCCAAACCATAATCATTGGAAAGCCTTAAATGGGCAGTTGAGGTACATGAAGTACACTATGAGTCCGGGAATTACGATATACAGGATATCCAACAGTATTAGAAGGATATTGTGATGCCAACTAGATATCAGATACGAAAGATTCGAAGTCCACCAGTGGGTACTTATTCACGATTGGTGGTGCTTCTGTGTCCTGGAAGTCTACAAGACAAATGTGCATAGCTCCACAATGGAAATTGAGTTTATAGCATTGGATAAGGCTGGAGAAGAAACTGAATGGCTTGGGAATTTCCTTGAGGATATTCCATGTTGGCCTAAGCCAATGACTGCTATTAGCATACTTTGCGATAGTCAGTCGGCTATAGGAAGGGCACATAGTAGTATGTATAATGGTAAGTCTGAACACATACGCCGTAGACACAACACCATTAAACAATTGATCTTTAATGGTGTGATTTCCATTGACTATGTAAGATCGAAGGAGAATCTTGCGGATCCGCTTACAAAATGTTTAGCTAACTCATCCGACCAATTAGAATTCAAACGACATGTCATCCGACCAATCAAAAGCGAGGATGAGGTCGGCTAACTAAGTCAACATGCCATTGACTTTCTTGAGGGAAAATTCGGCCAACTTATGTCATCCGGCCTATAAGAATTGAGTATTGGCTCCTCCTCTCCACTATATAAAGAACCCCATGGATGAAGGTTAGAGCATCAAATTTTCTCTTGTGTCTTCCACTACAAAGAGTCTCTCATATAGTTCTAGATCGTGAGTCGAAGAAAAGTCGGAGCACTCTGTAAGTTCGTCGGAGTTCGGATTTTTGAAGTGCCTCTAAATCTGAGACGTGAAGACGTTGTATCTCGGGAGACAGTTGCTACTACCGTGGGCACCGTACTAGAGCAATTTTTCTTAAGAAAATAGTAACTTACTCGCCTCGGTTTGATCTCTAGTTTTTATTTTATGCATTATAATTTATTTTTGATCGTTTCGAGTTAGATCTGTACGGTAATAGTTATCTTGTTAGATCTATTCAGTTAAACGAATCTTCTTTTCGAGTTATTTATTTTCTTTAATTAGTGTTCCGTAATTACTTCCGTTATTTACGGATTTGTTCCGTAAATCACTCCACACACGATACACTTTCATAACAATTTTTTTTGAAGGGTTATTATTATTATTATTATTATTATTATTATTATTATTATTATTGTTTTAGTAGATATGGGATGGGGCTCCAAGAGTACCCTTGAGAGGCGAAAAAGTGTTACAATGGAATGACTTGAAAGTTACTGCAAAGAAGTTACTTAAATTTCAAGAAAATTTTTCCAGCAACTTAGAATTTTACTTAAAGTGGAACGTTTATGAACCTTTGTCGGCAACTGAAGCAGACTACAATGGCTAGCCTAATTAAAGCATGATCCGTAAAATTTCACCGTTGAGAAATGACGTCGAAAGGGGTGATATAGTTGTTAAAAGGAGAAAAAATATGGTGCAATTAGTTTGGGAGTTTGAGTAAAAAATGTAAGCGCTCCATATTGCCTTAAAAAAAACCTAGAAGTGTTATGTATATTGTGTGGATGTCCACCTTCTGAACACTTGGCTTATACTCAAAGTGTCACTTCCCATATATGACCACATAACCACATGTAACATGACATGTACTAGCTTAGGACAAGTGTACATCACATGTGTCATGAAGAAAAATGCCTTTGATGACAAGTGAAACCAGAGCCGGCCCTGTGAAATTCGGGCCCACGGCCATTGTTCGAACGAGACCTTCAGATTTGAAGTACAATTTGTTTTTTCAATCAAAAATTCGTATCTGATTCAATGTGGTATGATATGTGTTAGTGTATTTAAGTTTCATTCGCAGAACCAGAAAAGAAAAGACGCAACATATTGGGAATTATGAGGGATGACTAATAGTATTTTGGGGTACTATGGTTTGAATTTTACATTATTATCCCTTCAAAACAAAAAAAAACGTGGGTTAATTATAAAAAATGAGTGGTGGAAATTTGTATAAAATTGGGCTACTTGATTTAGGGTTGAACAATTGTGTAAGTGGATTTTGTTCAAAGATTCTGAAAATTGGGCTTTAGAACAAGTTTTCTTTTACGACTAATATATAAGGATGGACAATTTTCGGGGCCCACAGAAAATCGGGGAGCCGAGGCCCAGGCCTTCTCAGCCTTTGCTCAGGGCCACCTCTGGGTGAAACTAACAAGACGACTCATCAATTTACGACCAATATAAATTGGCAACTGTTCTTCATTTATAGACAACCCTCATATGTATTTTTCTTTGATGAAACGGCATTTTTATATAGAGAAATATAATGAGAAAAGTCAATCTCTTTTATATATTATATTTCCATTTTATTGCTATTTTATATCTATTTAATAACACGTTAACAACACGAGTCTCTATCGATTAAGCCGGGTGAGAGAATCTCCTTGTTCCGATAAACTCTAGAGTCCTTATCTATATATCCATATATGGTGGTGCTCACGTTGAATCAACAAATTAAGCAGCAACTTGGATTAGGTTGACTGCAAGTGGTTTTAACACATGGTGATAGATATTTAAAACTCTCCACCCTATTATTATTCATTTCCAATAATCGAAGGACTATAGATGGCCAGAGAGAAGCATATCAACTTCTACAGATCGGCGAGTTAACATGGCATAAGGCTGTGATATGTTGTATGATGGCCGATCCGAACTACGCTACGTATCATCCGTTTAAATCATATGATGAAGGACTAGCCCTTAAATATAGGGCACTAAGGGCCAGGTCCCTCAAAGACTTACCCAAGGGTAGGTCCTTAACCTAGGTGGGAGATTGACAGAAACTCCTCCACCAGCCACCGCATGTCGGTCAAGGCTTGGTGAAAAGGAGCTGCCCAGATCGGCCATAGTGGCTCTGGGGGCTTGACGCAGGACATACAGAGCAACCCCGGCTGTTAGTCCACGTGCCGAATAGCTAAAGATAAATAATGAAAGAATCTTGAGTCATAAAGACTATGATATTGACATTGAAATATGTCCACAATTATCCCTATATCATAGGTATTTGCGTGTATTTATCCTTAGGGAATAATAATAAATCCTAATACTTGCGGGATAACAAATAGGGCGAGATGCCCCCTATATAAACAACACTAAGGAACTAAGAAAGACTTGATTCCAATACAATCATTGGATACATAGGCAACTCGAGAGAAATAACTCACGGGCTCAGTCTAAATATACACACAAATTCCCCACTATTTTACGTCTTGTTCTAGGGTTTCAATCTTGAATCGATTGTCACTCAAGGAGATAAGGCCCGGGTTTATGCACAGACGAGATCCAGCATCGTCAATTGGCGCTAGAAGGAGGGTCTCCTTTTTGATAGATCGTTAAAAGAATCCTAGAATCAAGCCTCATCAGCGATGGCCAAGAACACCGGCAAGAAAACTGGCACAGATCAAACCAATCCGACCCAGCAAGTGGAGCTGCTACCACCGCTCAGGGTGAAGGTCAGACACCGGCCGCTCAAAAGGGCGCAAACCTCGCCGAAGACCAGATGCATCAGCCTGATCCGGTTCTCTAAGATCCAGCCAACCAGGCCTTGGTGGAAGCTCTAAAGAATATGGATAATAACACCCCCAAGATTATTTTTGATGAAGAATTGCAGAGGAGAACCCCCGGAAGCTTCGGAAATGACGCTCCTCATGAGACTCACAAAACGTAGGAGGTCGTGGAGTTTAGTGGTCACACAGAGAAGAGAAACATGCATCAACAACCTAATGATACGGCCAGGGCCGAACTGGATGCCCTGCTCGGCAGAAGATCGGACGAACTTCTCTGTGTGTCACCTTTCACTGAGTACATCGACAGCTATCCCCGACCAGCGGGGTTTAAGATTCCCAAGATTGAGTCATATGACGGATCTAATGGTCCCTATGACCATATGCATCAGTACATATCTCACATGAATCTGTACAACCCCTCAGTTGAGATGAAGTGTAAAGCCTTCCCTGCGCTACTCACGGGAAGAACTCGGGAATGGTTCAACAAGATCCCTCCCAGGTCGATCTCTGACTTTGTAGCACTAACTCGTAAGTTCATACATGCATTCATCGCAGCTCATCCGTTTCAGAGAAATCAGACTCACCTTCTAACCTTGAGACAGAAACAAGATGAGACTATCATTCACTTCATTAAGCGCTTTAATGAGGAATCCACATAGGTACGGGATGTAGATGATCAATTGTTGGTCGCCTCTTTCGTGGCAGGTCTTCGAGAGGGACGACTGCTCGCCAAGCTGAACATCAAACTTCCTCAGACAATAGAAGAGTGCTTTGATGTGGCATACAAGCATTGCCAAGTAGAAGAAGAAAATCGGCTGAAAAGAGAGATGGAAAGGAGTGAAGGAAAGAAAAACAAATCTGAGGACAAATCAGACAGGAAAAGAAAGTCAGTGTGGGATCGGGTAACTGCACCTGTTTCAGATCGGCTGGGCAAGAAGGGAGCTCTACAGGACATAGATTTCATCCCGTTGAACAGATCTCGCGAGCAGGTCCTCGCAATAATGGAAATGAAATGGATAGCAAAGATCCCTCCTCTCATGAGGGGATCCAGAGAAAAGAGAGATCCCGACAAGTTTTGCAAGTACCACAATGAGATTGGTCATGACTCAGAGCAATGCCAAGATCTAATAAGAGATATTGACGCGGCAGTGATGGAAGGAAAATTGGATGAGGTCGTAGATTGGTCTCATGACGCCGAACCGCGTGGCCGACGTGAATTCAAGCACAGGAATAACTACAATGATAGGGATATCAAAGAAGAGTTTCAAAGAAGGAGTGACCATTCACCCGAGCCTGACGGTCAGATAGACAATCGCCCTGTAAACACAATCAACACGATTTCAGGAGGGTCAAACAGCAACAACAGAGCTGAGGGTACGAGTAGTGGCAGGTCAGCTACTCCTACTCAACCCAACAACAGGTAGAGATTGTGGGGAGAGGTAACCTATGGTCCTAAAGACCCTCTCCCTTCGATGGTTAACAATGAAGGGTTGGTGGTAGAAGACGTGATCAATAGGAATCGAACAAAGCGAATTTGCATGGACACCGGCAGTGCCGTTAATGTCCTTTACTATAATGTTTTTAGAGCGATGGAGTTAAGGATGCCGACCTCACCCATGTTGCCGCTTCTCTGTTTGGCTTTGCCGGACCCCCGGTACATCCACTGGGAATGATTAAATTTCCAACAACTTTTGGTGAAGGAAACAAGGGCAGGAACCTGATGGTAAACTATGTGGTGGTCAAAGCTCCCTCAGCCTACAATGTAATCATGGGAAGACCAGCAATGATAGATCTTCGAGCTGTTATATCACCAGCCCATGTTAGTATGAAGTTCCTATTAGGAAATCACTAGTTTAACGTAGCGGAATTTAAAATTTTGATTTCCTTTTCTAGATCGTTCTTCGTTTAATGCAATAAACACGTTAAGTAGTTTGACGGTTATACCTTGATGATCTATAAGATCGTCGCTTTGACCGTCAACGGAGAGTAGTACAATGCGCAAGCCGTCCACGCGTCCGGCCTCTATCACTAATCCACACGAACTCCTCGCCGGAATCCTCCTTGGATTGCTATTGGAAAAACTCCGGTTGCTAGACCGGCCTTTTTCCTCTCTCTCAAACTAACTATAGGATGCTCTCTATTTTACACAAGAACTATGAGCTCTTGCAATTGTGATGTACAAAAGAGCTTGACACCCACCTCTTATTTATAGTGTAGGGGGCGCCCCAACCTAGAGTGGAGGAGAAGAAAACATTTTTCCAATAAAATAAAGAAAATCAATTAGATTGATTTATCTCTTTTATTATAATTAATTTTGCCAATATCTTAAATTGAATATAATTATCTTATCACCATAAATCTATTTTTCCAAAATCAATTAATAACTTATATTAATATTATGGTAATCTTATTAATTAAAGTGCACAATCCAAGTGTATCTTCATACCTTAGATGTGGCGCCCCATTAGTCAATAATTTGACTTTCGGAATATTCTTTAATTAATATAATTTGTATATAATTAATATCTTGTATTTTATTTATTCATAATAAATAAATACCACCATATTAATTTAATACTCTAGAGATAAACTTTCCTTATTTGGTTATCAACTATAACCGCATTTTAATCCGACTCGATGTTCAGATGTGTGTGACCCGATAGGTTTCCGAATATGTTGGCTGTAGACACAAGTGCAATTTACTAAAATGCCCTTCATGCCTAACGATCACGGGATAGCGTCTAGCAACACACCGTGACCCCCAATCATCGGAAGAGTCAAAAGCAATGACTACTACCTTTCATGTGAATCAGTTACCGTGTAACTTACAATCCTATCGCTGTAATAATATCCATACGAACGTATCTCGAGTGTCAATACATTAACGATCGTATCTTATAATATGGATATCATGCTCTCTCGGGATAACATATTTACTTCCACTTTGCAAAGATTCTCGAGAGCTAGACATTCCTTATAAGAAGGCCATTTCGGATATTCGATCCCAATCAAAGGATACACGATTCCCGGACGACCAATCATGTATACTCCGCATGCTTCAATATCATACCCAATCACTACCGCATGATCGCCCTGTGGATAGGGGAAATCTCAGTAGTGTCAAAGCATGACAATCCACACCGTGATGCCATGAAGACTCCGGTCAAAAGGATAATTACACAACCGCCACATAGTGTGACACTCAATGTAAGTGGGTTAGTCTAACGTACACATTCTCTAATACACGTCCACGTACAGTCCAAGTGTCTCTACACTTCGATAGACGAGATCTATCCTTACCTTCTACAAGATAGAAGACATCCAATACGTGCTAGTCTGGTTATACTATCAATGTCCCATTTGATAGTACATAAGACTAGAGACATTTAAGTACCAAACTAGTTATTAGAGATCTCATCAACCATAATCACTATCATGGTTTCTCTATCACAGTTTGATACTAGGGACGTTACTATATATGTACAACAAATAACATGAAGATAAACAATATATAATAACATAAGTGCTTTTATTAATCATAATAAAGTTATTACATAAACTAAATAGACTGTAAACGACCCGACCCGGTTGGATCCGGTCCAACCCGATTGGGTTTAGGACACCTTTCCAACAGTTCCTTACAAGAGAAGGTTTTGTAGAAATCAAAGGCGACGTGGAAACAGCCAGGAGCTGTTACACTGCGACGGTAACTGGAAAAATGATGGTTCAACAGCATCGAGGAGTTGCTCCCTGAAGATGAAGAGAGCTGGTCATCTGAGGACCAGACATATGTTGTTCGTCTATGGACGAACATACAGATTTGACAGTAAACGTGGGTACCTGGATCCCAGTTTCACACAAAGGATTCTTGATAGCTCTACTGAAAGAATTCAAAGATGTATTTGCATGGAAGACAGATGACATGCTAGGGTTATCCCCGGAGTTAGTTGTGCACAAGCTAAACATAGATCCGAACATGAGGCCTATTCGGAAAAAGAAAAGGCACTTTACCTCTGAACGTATCTCAGCAATTGAGAAGGAAGTAACTAAGCTATTGCAGGCAGGTATCATCAAAGAAGTGTTGTACCCAGAATGGCTGGAAAATCCGGTACTTGGTCAAGAAGCCGGATGGAAGTTGGAGGATGTGTGTTGATTTCACCGATCTCAACAAAGCTTGTCCGAAAGATTGTTATGTTCTGCCCAAGATCGATCGTCTAGTTGACTCTAAATGGGGTATGAAGTATTCACATTCTTAGATGCATACAAGGGGTATCATCAGATTCTTACGGACCCTAAAGACGCAGATAAACCTCTTTTATCACAGAGTTTGGGACATACAGCTATGTTAGTATGCCCTTTGGGCTGAAGAATGGATGGGAAACTTATCAGCGAGCTGTGAACAAGATCTTCGCTCAACAGATTGGAAGATGCATGGAGGTGTACGTGGATGACCTCCTCATCAAGAGCTTGTCTCTTGATCAATATCTGTTGGATGTCAGAGAAGTATTCACTATATTGAGACAAACTTAGATGAAGTTAAACCCCAAAAAAATGCACATTTGGGGTCAGATCAGGCAAGTTCCTAGGAAACATGATATCCAAAGATGGGATTAGAGCCAATCCTGATAAGGTAGATGCTCTGAAAGTAATGCAACCACCAAGGAACATCAAAGACGTACATCGGTTAACATAAAGAATAGCGGCACTGAACATATTTCTTTTTAGATCAGCACAGCGTGCCTTACCTTTTTTCAAAATCTTGAGAAGGGCAAGCCCTTTCCATTGAGATGAAGATAACCAGAAAGCTTTTGAAGAGCTGAAATTGTATTTGTCCGAGCTGCCAACATTAACTACCCCTCAGGAAGGAGAAACTTTATATGTCTATTTAGCAGTGTGTGACTCAGTGCTTGTGCTGTTCAAAGAACAAGATGGGCACCAAATACTGGTTTTCTTTGTGACTAAGGCATTGCATGGACCAGAGGTCAGATATTCAAACGTAGAAAAGTTGGCGTTAGCGTTAGAATTGGTTCATACCATACTTCCAGGCACATCCAATTACTGTGATCACCGATCAGCCTCTTCGGCAAATTTTAGGATGACCGGAAACCTCAGGAAGGTTGGCAAAGTGGGTCATTGAACTGGCAGAGTGTGATCTTGATTTTTGTCCCCGAACTGCGATCAAAGCACAAGCCTTAGCAGATTTCTTAGCTAAAGGGATAGTTGTTCGTCTAGAAGACGATCAGCCATGTCAAAAAGAGAATAAATGAAATCTATATATGGATGGAGCAGCTAGCAAAGATGGGGCAGATGCAGGTCTCCTACTCGTCACTCCAAAATGGGAAGAATTCCCCTATGCCATACGATTTGGGTTTCAAGCCACAAATAATGAAGCAGAGTATGTAGCCTTAATTACAGGGCTTAGACTATCATGAAGCTCGGAGTGAACGATTTGCAGGTTCATAGTGATTTTTAGCTCGTCGTGAACCATATAAATGGTGAATATGAAGCCAAGGAAGAGCCTATGAAAAAATATTTAACTGTGGCTCAGGCATTATTGGGGAAGTTCCAGCAGGTCTAGGTCGGCCGAATACCTCGAGCTGAGAATAAGAGAGCTGATGTGTTGTCAAAGTTGGCTTCCAATTTCATATCAGATAGAAAAGTGTTGGTGGAACTCCTCAAAGAAAGAAACTGCGAACAGCAAATGGTTCAGCCGATCACACAAGCCAACACTTGGATGGATCATATTGTCTCCTATATTAGGAATGGAATCTTACCTAATGACAAGGTTCAAGACAGAAAGATGAAGCTCTTGGCAGCTAGATATTCCTTGTTCGATAACAAACTCTATCATAGATCGTACATCGCACTGTGGCTCAGATGTACAACAATTGAAGAAGGGAACTACCTTCTCCGAGAGATACAATTGGGGATCTGTGGAAATCACCCTGGAGCTCGAACTTTAGCAAGAAAATGCAGGCAGTTCGGCAACTATTGGCCCACAAGACTCAAGAGGCAAAATTGTTAGTCGAAAAATGCAAGTCGTGCCAGGTGCATGATAACCTTTCACATCAGCCATCCTAGGACATGATTCCTCTTGTATCCCCATGGCCATTTGATCAATGGGGAGTAGATTTAGTGGGACCGCTCCCACGAGCCCCATGCAATGTTAGATTTTTGATAGTAGCAGTTGACTACTTCACCAAGTGGGTGGAAGCCGAACCGCTAACTATGATCACTGGTAAGCAAATCTAGAAATTTCTATGGAAAAACATAGTGTGCCGATATGGGATTCCTAAATCATTGATCTCTGATAACGGAACTCAATTTGAGGATAAAACCGTTAAGGATTGGTGTACCGAGCTGCATATAACTCAGCACTTCACGTCAGTGGGTCATCCCAGGCTAATGGATAGGTCGAACAGACCAACAGGCATATCAAAACAAGGTTAAAGAAACGCCTTGAAGAAGAATGAGAGAACTGGGCTGAGCACTTACCCAACATTGTATGGGCATACAGAACCACACCGAACTCGGCCACAGGTGAAACTCCGTTCAGTCTAGCATATGGGCATGAGGTAGTAATCCCAGCTGAGATTGGCCTACCGTCACCCTGAGCAGTACTTTATTCCGAAGAACAACAGTTAACTGAGCTCAGGCACTCCAAAGATGATCTGGAGGAAGATCGGAATGTGGCCTTTATCAGAATGGCCAAGTATAAGCAGCGGATTTCACAGTATTATAACTCCCGAGTTAAACACTCCTACTTTAGAGAGGGAGACCCGGTACTCAGGAAAAATGAGGTTAGCAGACAGGGTCCTCAGGGCAAGCTTGGCCCAAACTGGAAAGGCCCTTATAAGGTGGTTAAAGTGTATGAAAAAGAAGCATATCAGTTAGCTGATGCAAATGGCAGAACCATACCACGCAGTTGGAATGCCACCAACTTGCGAAAATTCTATGTCTAGGACAGGTTCCAGGCTTTATCTTTTATATGCTATTTTCAGTATGTTTTCCAATAAGGTGTACTCGAACATCGTTTATCGCAATAAAATTTAAATTTTGCATATATGCTTAATTATTTTTGAATCTGTGAGATTAATACAAGTTTGCAAAAGACAAAGTCTACAGGACAGACGATCATAACTGAGCTGCAGGTCATACTCGAAAAAGTTTGCAGGACAAACTCCATAAGTCTGCTGGACAAACGATCAGAACTGAGCTGCAGGTCAGACTCGGGAAAGTTTGCAAATGATAAATGATGACAGTTAAAATATACCTATTTATGTCATCAATTCTAACCTTAAATCGGAGTTAATTGTATATATTTCATATTTAATCACGTGTTTATATTTATTATTTAATGATAAGTAATTATTAATATGATAATTGGTATTTAGCTGTTTTTATTATAAAAGAGCAATTAAATTGTGTGATAAATGCTGATTTTGCAGATCATGATAAATCGGGAAGATAATTATCATGCAATCGGGAGATCTCAAGATAAAAGAGAAGAAAATCGGAGCATTGAAGAAAAGATAAATCAGATCAATTCAAAAGCGTGGAGTGGGGAACAAGTCAGACGAACCGAAGTGAAAACGCGTGAAGAAGGAGGCTCGGTCGACCGAGCCATGCCATTCGGTCGACCGAGCGTGTAGGTTCGGTCACCCGAGCCTAATGTGATAAATGCATGTCAATCTTCTGGATTCTCCCTATGTCGGCTACAACTCCTATATAAACAGCAGCCACGATGCTGAGAACACACACCACTACAACACAAAAAAACAATTCATACAATTTTAGATTTTGAGTTTTAGTTTTATTTTCTTTATGTTCGTTCATTGTGGATTCGTCGGATTCTCCGATTAGGGAGCGCATTAAAGAGTGGGAGTCACTCTCGTCTTCGAGGGTATGACTATTCAATTATGCAATCTTTATTTGTAGATCTGATGTATTTTATTATGGAGTAGTTTTTATTTGTATTGATTGCGTGATGTAGATTTATTTACGAACCCATGTGTTTGGGTTAGAAACGTTAAGAAGTAATCATGATTTGTTCCGGCACAGAACTGTGTTCGGTCGACCTAGACGTGTCACTCGGTCGCCCGAGTGCTGTCGTTCGGTCGACCGAGTGTGGTAATGTGTAGGGCAATATTATGATCGGCTTCGACTACGTCGATTTCTACGATTTGGAATTAAAACGAGTAATTAAACACGATCAACTTAATTATCCGTCATCATAATTTAACATGAAACCTAAAAAGTGATTGTTACTTAGGATATAGATTGAATCGGCATCTAAGAAGTACGCCTTACCCTAGGAATGTTGCTTAGATGAGGTTACGGTTTATACCGGCATCCCTAGTCTCGTAATTGTGTCAGAAGTTATATGAGATGGAGGCATTAAAAAGCGAAGTCACGTAATGGAGGCACGATGATTTAGAGGGCCTAATTGGAGCTAAATCTACCTTAGGGGATGACTCCCGTAGTCATAATAATTAATCTTTAACGTTTGTTTTGTCTCGTTATCATCCTAATTCACATGGGGGAGTTATAATCTACTAGCGTAATCAATACTATTTGTTTAGATAATATCAACCGTATTATCCGTGCTTAGTAGTCTTTAGTTTGTCTTAGTCGTCTTTTGTGTCTTGTGGTTGTCACTATTTTATTTTCTGCATTTAGTTGGTCGTAGACCGCCCTTTCAATTTAGTTCTGATAGGATAAAGTTGTGTTTTATTTGTGCCGAGTCTCTGTGGGATCGACCTCGACTCTATCTGGCTGTACTACAATTGAACCTAGTTCTCTTGCTAGTGAGTTAATAGGCATCGAGTTAATAGTTTAACTTGACCTCCATCAAGTTTTTGGCGCCGTTGCCGGGGACTCGAGTCATTAAATTAAGATATAGCTTATTTTGTTAGAACTGGATTCGTGAATATTCTGTGAATAAGAGTCTGTATATTAAACAGTGTCATAAATAAAAATAAAAAAAAAAAAAAAAAAAAAAGTGTTCGGTCGACCGAACACTATCCCTCGGTCGACCGAGAAGTATTTCTTTTCTGTTTCTGAGTCTGTCTTAGTTTTAAAACATTCTGCTTCTGTTTGATTTACGTTTTCTTTTCTCAAACTTATTTCGAGTCTGTTTTATTTAGTTAGTTAAAGGCCTGGCCTTTACTAGTGATTAATTGTTTTATTGTTGTTTATTATTTTATAGTACGTTACTCGGAAATCAAAGGAACCGCCTTATAATCCTGAAATAGAGAAATTCGCGAGAAGGAATAGGAAGTTAGCTAGGGAACTGGCTAAACAAGGAGAAGAGGATCCAAATCTTGAGGAAAGCGAGCAAGGAGTGGAAGAAGGACATACAACCGACCATTCTGAGCATTCTGAATCTGAAACAGAAATGGAAGGCAATCCGGTCAATCCAAACCAGGTACCTAATCCTGTTATTAATCCTGTTATCAATAATGCCAATAATGTGAATGCAAATGCTAATAATGAGAACCAAGCCCTAGTTCAAGGAGCGAGGCGCACTTTGCAAAGTTATGCAACGCCCACTATTGAACAATTCATTCCCGCTATCGTAGCACCGCAAGATGCTGCGGAAGTCTATCACCCTAGGCCTAATGTAATTCAAATGGTGACCAATTATTCTACTTTTCATGGAGTCCAAAACGAGGATCCTGGTGTTCACGTGACGAATTTCTTGGAAATCGTTAGCACTGTGAAACCAGAATTAATCCCGGAGGGTAACATTCGTCTTAAGCTTTTTCCTTTCACTTTGAAAGATAAAGCTAAGCAATGGCTTCTCTCTTTAGAGGCTGGATCTATCACAACTTGGGAACAATTGTTGCAAAAATTCATGAATAAGTATTTTCCCTTAGGAAAAACTTTTAAGTTACGCCAAGATATCCTAGGATTTAAGCAACAACCTGGGGAGAGTTTTGATCAAGCTTGGGAGCGTTTCAAGGAAGCTATGAGGAAGTGTCCTCATCATGACATCTCTCTTTGGCTTTTAATGCAAACTTTTTACCATGGGTTGAGAGAGACTGAGAAAATTAGAGTAGACGCCTCCAGCAATGGAGCGTTTGTTCTTTTATCTCCTGAGGAGGCACAAGGGAAGATGGAGCAAATAGCGATGAATAGCCAATGGGGAGGCAATGACATAGCTACTGTGAAGATGGCCGCTGACATATTTGATGATAGTGCATCTACCAAAATCTTAGAACAACTTTCTGTTATCAATGATAAGGTAGATGGGATGCAAGAGAGGATGACAAGAGTAGAGAAAGGGGCTGGAATCGAGGTAGCACCTCAAAGTGAGAATGCTGGTACTGAAGAAGCCAATTATGTCGGGGGAGGGTACAGACCTAATCATAACCATCCTGGATTCCGATATAGTGACATTAATGCAGGAGAGAGGCCTAAACCGCCTACCCCTTATGTACCACGAATGGACTAAAACTTTTGGTTGGGAAGGCTGCGATAGAAAAAGCGAGTAATGTCGTCACGACAATATGGGTCAACTTTCAAAATCTATGGCTGAGTTAGCCACTAACTTTAGCCAATATTGTCGAAGACGGATGCCAAAGTAACCAATCAGGAAGCTTTAGTTCAAAATCTCACACACCAGGTAGGACAACTAGCTGAGCAAGTCTCAACCAGACCTCCTGGAGGGTTGCCAAGCAACACAGAGAAGAACCCTAAGGACTTGAATGCGATCATGACAAGGAGTGGAAAAGAAGTAACTCCACCACCCCTGCAAGAGAAAGTCACAAAGAATAAGGATGGTGAGCCAAACAATGAGACTAATACTTCCGAGACTCTGCCTGAGCAAAGAACATATAAAGAACCTGCTGGCCCTAGAGTTGAACTTTACAACAACAAGTATCCAATTTTCACTGATGTCGATCCTTCAACTCTACCTTATCCTCCACCAAAGCCGAAACCTAAGTTTGATAATAAGAGGTATAAGAAGTTCGTGGATATGTTTAGTAAGTTACAAATCAATATACCCCTAGTTGAAGCACTAGGCCGAAATGCTGAGTACACCAAGTTTTTAAAAGACGCCGTCTCAACTAAAAGGAAACTTCTAGATTTAGAAACCATATGCCTTAATGAGGAGTGCTCAGCCATTCTTCAGCATAAGTTACCCCCAAAATGCAAAGATCCGGGAAGCTTTCTCATTCCCTGCACCATAGGTAACGTATGTCTGAACAAAGCTTTGTGTGATCTAGGAGCAAGCGTGAACCTGATGCCACTATCCATTTTTCGGAAACTGGGCATGAAAGATCTTAAGAAGACCTCAATCACGTTGCAATTAGCTGACCGTTCTGTCAAGGAACCGTGTGGAGTGGTTGAGGATGTGCTAGTAAGAGTTGAAAAGTTTGTATTCCCTGTCGACTTTGTCGTATTAGATATGGAAGCTAACTACGAGGTACCATTGATATTAGGGAGACCTTTCATGGCTACTAGTAGAACGCTAATTGATGTTTACAAAGGCGAGTTGGTGTTAAGAGTGAACGAAGAGAGAGTTGCATTCAATGTCTTCGACACTATGAAGCAACCTGATGATGGAGAGGATGCATGTTTCATGTTGGATTCCATTGATAGGATCGTTCAGGAATTTCAACAACATGAAAGCATCAAGGATTTCTTGGATACTGTCTTAGAAGAAGAAGATGAAGTCAAGTACGTGAGTAGTGAGGAGGGGAAGATGATATGGCCGGGATGTAGTAGAGGGACCCCAAGACCCGTAGAGGAAGTAAGTCTTTGCGAGAGATTGAAAGATTCTATCATAGACCAACGTGGCATAAGTACTTCGAACTCAAACTCACTGGTCAAAAGTTGAAGACCTCTTTGGAAGAACCTCCCACAAATTTGACTTTAAAACCTCTTCCTGCAAATTTGAAGTATGTATTTCTTCAAGATGAGACTTTGCCGCTAATTATATCTTCTTCCTTGACGGACTTACAAGAGGAAAAACTAATGAGAGTTCTGAGAGAGTACCGCGGAGCATTTGGATGGACCATAGGCGACGTTAAGGGCATTAGTCCTAGCGTATGTATGCACAAAATCTCCGTGGACCCTGAGAAGAAAGCGGTTGCACAACCTCAAAGGCGTTTAACCCCACAATTAAAGAACGTGGTTAGGGATGAGGTTATAAAAATGCTAGAAATGGGAATCATATTTCCAATTGCTGATAGCGAATGGGTAAGCCCTATCCATGTAGTTCCCAAAAAGGGAGGATTGACGGTGCAAGCCAATGAGTTGAATGAGTTAATTCCTGTGAGGCTAATCACCGGTCATCGAGTATGCATAGACTTTAGGAAACTAAATGATGCAACTCGTAAAGACCATTTTCCTCTTCCCTTCATCGATCAAATGCTCGAGAGACTGAGCGGGCATGCTTTCTATTGTTTTCTCGACGGATATTCGGGATACTATCAAATCAACATCTCACCTGAAGATCGTGAGAAAACAACATTTACATGCCCATATGGGACATTTGCGTACAATCGAATGCCATTTGGATTGTGCAACGCCCCCGCGACATTTCAACGGTGTATGATGTCGTTATTTGCGGATATGGTGGAAGATTTCTTGGAAATCTTTATGGATGATTTCTCCGTATTTGGAGACGATTTCGATTCATGTCTAGCACACCTAGCACGAGTATTGAAGAGATGTGAAGAGACTAATCTTGTGCTTAACTGGGAGAAGTGTCATTTGATGGTTACGGAAGGTATAGTACTAGGCCACCGCATATCAAAGAACGGTATAGAGGTGGATAGAGCCAAAGTTGAGGTGATCGAGAAGCTACCTCCACCTACTAATCTTAAAACTTTGCGAGGTTTCTTAGGCCACGCCGGATTTTATCGTAGGTTTATCAAGGACTTTTCCTTAATCTCTAGGCCTCTTACCGAATTATTGGCCAAGGACGTACCATTCGTGTTTTCTAATGAGTGCATAAAAGCTTTCAACGAAATAAAAAGTAGGCTGATTACTGCACCCGTTCTGGTTGCACCGGATTGGGATCTTCCATTCGAACTGATGTGTGATGCAAGTGATACTGCTGTTGGCGCCGCTTTGGGTCAAAGAAAAGATAAGATCTTCAGACCTATCTATTATGCAAGTCGGACTTTGAACGCTGCCCAAAGAAACTATGCAACAACGGAGAAGGAGCTTTTGGCCGTTATCTTTGCTTTTGACAAGTTTAGATCTTACTTAGTGGGATCTAAAGTCACTGTGTGGACTGACCATGCGGCTCTTAAGTATCTACTAGCAAAGCAAGATTCAAAGCCGAGACTGTTGAGATGGATTCTACTGCTGCAAGAATTTGACGTAGAAATACGGGATAAGAAAGGAAGTGAGAACGTGGTGGCCGATCATCTATCGCGCTTACAATTAGAGGATGGTGAGGAATTACCTGAGATAGGAGAATCTTTTCCCGATGAACAACTTTTCTCCATCACCACAATCAGGGGACATAATGATTGTGCTGCAGTTTCTTCGCGAATAGAGGTTGTAAAGGAGAAGAAGCAACCATGGTTTAGTTTGTTTGTCAATTATCTATCCGCAAAGTACCGGCCACCAAATCTCACTGTCCTAGAAAGGAAAAAATTCTTTAAAGATCTTAGACATTATTATTGGGATGAACCGTACTTGTTTAAGCTAGGATCTGATAATGTTTTTCGAAGATGTGTGCCAGAGGAAGAGTATAATGATATCCTGAAGCATTGTCATTCGTATGAAGTTGGAGGACACTACGGGGGAGATAAAACTGCGGCCAAAGTCCTCCAATGCGGTTTTTATTGGCCGACATTGTTTAAGGATGCACACCAATATGCAAGGGCATGTCATGCTTGTCAAATGACAGGTAATATTTCAAGGAGGAATGAGATGCCACTCAAGAGCATCTTAGAAGTGGAGCTTTTTGACGTTTGGGGAATAGATTTTGTTGGACCCTTCACTTCATCACTATCTAACCGATATATCTTAGTTGCTGTTGATTATGTATCCAAATGGGTTGAGGCCATTGCTTCCCCTACTAACGATGCTAGGGTTGTGGTTAGATTCTTGAAGAAGAATATTTTTACAAGGTTTGGGACGCCTAGGGCGATTATAAGCGACAATGGTAGTCATTTTTGTAATAAACCTTTTGAAAGGCTGATGATTAAGTATGGGGTTCGACATAAGCTAGCATCAGCATATCACCCCCAGACTAGTGGCCAGGTAGAAGTCACCAATCGAGAGATAAAGCGTATCCTGGAAAAAACTGTTAATACGACTAGGAAGGATTGGTCGTTACGTTTAGACGACGCTTTATGGGCTTATAGGACTGCATATAAAACCTCGATTGGAATGTCACCATATAGGATTGTTTTTGGAAAGGCATGTCATCTACCTGTAGAACTGGAGCACCGGGCCATGTGGGCAACAAGGATGTTAAATTTTGACGAGACGTTGGCCGGTGAGAGAAGGATGTTAGAATTAACTCGCCTGGAGGAGTTTCGTTTAGAGGCATATGAGAATGCCAAGATTTTCAAGGAGCGCACGAAGAAGTTTCATGACAAAAAGATTCGGGAAAGGACCTTTCAAGAGGGTGATCGGTTCTCTTGTACAATTCGCGCTTAAGACTCTTCCCGGGTAAGTTGAAATCAAGATGGTATGGCCCATTTCAAGTACAACAAGTCTTTCCTTCTGGAGCGGTGGAGCTATTAAATTTTAAAGACGAGTCCAGATTCGTGGTCAATGGACATCGTATTAAGCATTATCACGGGCTTCCGCCTGCTGCTGAGGAGGAGGTTTTGTACCTCGATGACCCTGTCTATGAATAAACCATCTTGAGCTGAGTCGAGCTAGCGACTATAAACTTAGAACTACTACTTATACCTATCTTTTTCGTTTTTCTTTTTAATAAAGTAGCATGCGCCTATCACGGTTTTTTTTCATCTCGCCACGTTCCGAGTCTAAGTTCGGAATAAACGAGGTTTTTTCCTTGATAGCCGTCATGTGAGTTTTTATTTAGGTTTAAATCCCTTTTGGTCTTGTCCATGGCAGTATAAAGTAAAGTGGCTTAAATTGTTTTTAGATATCTATATCTAATTACTGCCATGTTATTTTATAACTTCCATAGACATGGTATTTGACGATTTCGTGGAGCTTGTTTGTTTATACAGGATGTGTCTGTCTCTCCACGCTGTGCCGATGATTACTCCGATATTGTTCCTTTACTTGGGAGCCGTTTCCAGAGCTAAGTCTTTCATCTTGAACTCTCATTTATTTTTGTCATTGAGGACAATGCCATGTTTAAGTGGGGGGCAGGGGACTTAGCTATATATTGTGCTATATGTTGAAAAAGTCAAGGGGAACGGAATACTGAGACAATATTGAGCCAAATTTAAAATTTTTATGGATAAATGCCAAGTTGCTTAACTCGTACCCTTAAACTTGTGAAGTTCTTATACTTAGAATTAATAGGAAATGAACCAAGTTGCGTGAGTACGTGGTCATATTATACTTTTGCGATAAATTGTTAGTAAACTTAAAGATATTCATGCCAACAATTGCAAGTAATTAGGTATTGTTCAATTACTCAACATGTGAATCGTTTAGTACCGCATGAGTTATAATTGAAAGAAGTATGTGTACACTGCGTAGATAATTGGTTATGAGGACCTAGTGTTGACATCTGTCGACTGATGTATTCTGATCTTCTAGCCAACAAAAGCGGAGTAATAAGCTTGGGACGTACCTGTGTTTTGACAATGTATTAAAACACTGGGCTTGTAGTAACATTACCAAAGTAGCCCCGCGCTTGTGGTAATATTTGATGCTACGCTTAATCTAAGATAGGGGGATACTCTATGAAAAGTTTTCTTCCTTGAGATTAGTAGTATTCGAAGAATATGCAAAAAAAATTTCGAATTTTTAGAGGCTTCGAGTAGTACTCGGTCTCCAAGTCCAAAAACCCTATAGATACGCTCTTGCTTATTGTTCTAGTGCTTTAACCATTGCGAGGCATAAGAAGGATGAATGCTGATGTTGGTGAATTTAGATATGAAGTCTGCATAAACTTTAATCTTGCTACATTTATATAAAACCAATGCACATGCACACAATCACTTCGATTCATAGCGAGTAGTGAATAATGCTTATCTTATGGGCATGACTGGTATGAGTTGACTCGGGTTTCTTGTGTAAGTATGAGTTGACCACAGAAAATGTTGTCTTGGGGGATGACTTATTGATACTTTGTTCGGGACGAAGCAAAGTCTAAGTGGGGGGCATTTTGATGACAGTTAAAATATACCTATTTATGTCATCAATTCTAACCTTAAATCGGAGTTAATTGTATATATTTCATATTTAATCACGTGTTTATATTTATTATTTAATGATAAGTAATTATTAATATGATAATTGGTATTTAGCTGTTTTTATTATAAAAGAGCAATTAAATTGTGTGATAAATGCTGATTTTGCAGATCATGATAAATCGGGAAGATAATTATCATGCAATCGGGAGATCTCAAGATAAAAGAGAAGAAAATCGGAGCATTGAAGAAAAGATAAATCAGATCAATTCAAAAGCGTGGAGTGGGGAACAAGTCAGACGAACCGAAGTGAAAACGCGTGAAGAAGGAGGCTCGGTCGACCGAGCCATGCCATTCGGTCGACCGAGCGTGTAGGTTCGGTCACCCGAGCCTAATGTGATAAATGCATGTCAATCTTACGGATTCTCCCTATGTCGGCTACAACTCCTATATAAACAGCAGCCACGATGCTGAGAACACACACCACTACAACACAAAAAAACAATTCATACAATTTTAGATTTTGAGTTTTAGTTTTATTTTCTTTATGTTCGTTCATTGTGGATTCGTCGGATTCTCCGATTAGGGAGCGCATTAAAGAGTGGGAGTCACTCTCGTCTTCGAGGGTATGACTATTCAATTATGCAATCTTTATTTGTAGATCTGATGTATTTTATTATGGAGTAGTTTTTATTTGTATTGATTGCGTGATGTAGATTTATTTACGAACCCATGTGTTTAGGTTAGAAACGTTAAGAAGTAATCATGATTTGTTCCGGCACGGAAGCGTGTTCGGTCGACCTAGACGTGTCACTCGGTCGCCCGAGTGCGTCGTTCGGTCGACCGAGTGTGGTAATGTGTAGGGCAATATTATGATCGGCTTCGACTACGTCGATTCTCGATTTGGAATTAAAACGAGTAATTAAACCTGATCAACTTAATTATCCGTCATCATAATTTAACATGAAACCTAAAAAGTGATTGTTACTTAGGATATAGATTGAATCGGCATCTAAGAAGTACGCCTTACCCTAGGAATGTTGCTTAGATGAGGTTACGGTTTATACCGGCATCCCTAGTCTCGTAATTGTGTCAGAAGTTATATGAGATGGAGGCATTAAAAAGCGAAGTCACGTAATGGAGGCACGATGATTTAGAGGGCCTAATTGGAGCTAAATCTACCTTAGGGGATGACTCCCGTAGTCATAATAATTAATCTTTAACGTTTGTTTTGTCTCGTTATCATCCTAATTCACATGGGGGAGTTATAATCTACTAGCGTAATCAATACTATTTGTTTAGATAATATCAACCGTATTATCCGTGCTTAGTAGTCTTTAGTTTGTCTTAGTCGTCTTTTGTGTCTTGTGGTTGTCACTATTTTATTTTCTGCATTTAGTTGGTCGTAGACCGCCCTTTCAATTTAGTTCTGATAGGATAAAGTTGTGTTTTATTTGTGCCGAGTCTCTGTGGGATCGACCTCGACTCTATCTGGCTGTACTACAATTGAACCTAGTTCTCTTGCTAGTGAGTTAATAGGCATCGAGTTAATAGTTTAACTTGACCTCCATCAATAAACCTAACAAGTCTGCTGGATAGACGATCATAACTGAGCTGCAGGTCAGGCTCAGAAAAGTTTGCAAAGGACAAACCTAACAAGTCAGCAGGACAGACGATCAGAACTGAGCTGCAAGCCAGACTCAGAAAAGTTTGCAAAGGAAAAACCTAACAAGTCTACAAAACAAACGATCATAATTGAGTTACAGGTCAGACTCAGAAAGTTTGCAAATGACATACTTAATAAGTCTGCAAGCAGACGGACAGAGCTGAGCCCTAAAATAAACTTAGAAAGTTTGCTAAGGCAAACTCTCTAAGTCTGCCGGACAGACGATCATCGTTCAAACAAAAAAAATGCAAAGTACACCATTCATAAAAGCAAAGCTCATGAATGATGCGGGTGGGGAGGGGGAGGGGAGGGGAGGCATAATGGCCCCTAAGTTATATTTTGTATTAAAAAATCTAGAATAAAAGCAAAAAGAAATGATAGCATGATAAGTGCCTAAAAGGCGTACATCGTCAAAAGAGCAATAGAAAAATTGTCAAGTTATTACAAATTTTCAAAAGCAAAGTTGTAATTAAAAGCCTAAGACTCAGCGGTTGGATTCTACTGAGAAGGCTGAGAAGAAGAGGCACCAGCTTGGCGAGCATCCACGATCGGCGAGCATATTTAGCAGCCAAGTCTTCACCTGCTTGGAACTCTTTCACCCTTTCGTCATAGACTTTGTTGGAGCCAGGCTTGCAAAGTCCTCCATGGGGAAGAGTCTCAATCACCAGTTCGGGGCACTGCTACTAGCTTCATCTACACCTAAGGTGTAGCCATACCATAGGATGGGGGCTAATAAGGCCTTCAAAGCCCCAGTTCAGTGAGAAGAGCTCTTATAGTCATGAACAGCCTGGGCGATCTGCGCAGGTATCGCAGCCTTCAGCTCGTCATTTTTAGCTTGAAGTTGGGCAACTGTCCCTTCCATCTCTAAGGTCTGCTTAGCAAAATCAGCAGTAACCCTTTGCAACATGACCTCTTGGGCATAAAGCTGCTTGTTCAAAGTGGAGATCTGCTGATCCTTGGATGTCGATTCGTGCTTGTGTTTCTGACGTCTTGCGGAGAGATCAGAAATCCGCTTTTCCAAAGACCCTTCTGGGAAGAGTGGCTGTCAAACCTCTTCAGAACTTCCTGGCCAATCATGACAACTTGGGAGAGCATTTCAGATGTTAGTTAGGTATGATAAATATAAGCTAAAAACACAAGTGCAAAGGCTTGATCGAGAATTAACTCACCGCAATAGCCAAGCCCTTATCTGGCATGCCGGATATATCAGCAAAGGGTGGTAGAGAACCTCCCTTCAAGTCGGAGGCATCCTGACTGCCCCGATCATGCCTGCTCCTCTTCCTCCCAGATCGGGAGCGCAGCTAGAGCGCCCGTCAGCAACATCGGCCTCAGAACCGTCTAGGATGACCAGGCTTTCCTTGACCCTCTATTCTATACGGGGTGAAAGGGCAGCCTGTTCATCTCGTTGAAGACCCTTATCAGAATGGTGAAGGTCTCCAGTAAGAGCCTCAAGGTTCTAAACTGGAACCTCCGAAGTGCCAGCAGCCCCAGTTGCATCGGGGTTCAAGATTTGCTCGATCTGTTCGGTTGCAACCTCCTCCTCCTCGAAGGCCTCATAATTTTTTTAGCGAAATCATCGACTAAAACGAACAGACAAAAATGTATAAGTTATACATAAAAAATAAGGAAAAAAATACAAAGGGAAAGGGTCCTACAGTTATCATACTCCACTTGAGTAAGGCTCAGGTATGGTTCATGCCCGGAGTCAGCCAAACGAGTTGCCTCGATCAGTTCGGAATACCACTCTTTATGGTCCAGGAAGTCACCTGATCCTGCGATGTCCTTTAACAGTTGTTCTCCAACTCCAGTGGGGCACACGTCCACAGGGAGAGAGTGATAGTTCCATATACCCGATTCCGGGTGCCCCCCGTGACGGATGAAGAAAAAATAGGATTTCCACTCATGAATAAAAGACTTCCCCGTTGAAAGAATGGGGATCCCCCTCCGATGGTCTGTTCGGCGGGGAAAGTAATACCACCCACTGTGGTTTCTAACCTTCTTGTGCTGGTAGAAGGTCCTAAACAAATCTATGGAAAATTCCGTGTCTTGGCACCAGCATAGATCGTGAAACCTATAATCGTCCTAGACCCGTTGGGAGCGATCTGGGCAGAGGCTAGATGGTAATGTCTAAGAACAACCAAGAAGGCCGGACAGAAGGAGACCCTAAGGCCACATGCGAACTGCTCCTTGAATACAGTACAATACCCCATCTGGGGGCTGATGAGCATACCGGTTTGGAGTACCGGGAACACCAGGAGAATACTGATCCATGTCGATTCCATATTGATTGCAGATCTGGAGGAGATTGTCCTGATTAAGTTTAGAATTAACACCAAAACTACCTACGGCTGCCCTAGCAGTCATGTGTGCTCTCAGACTTTGATTCAGAGAAGAGAACTCGAAGTGTGAAGTGTTGAAAAGGTTTCCTAAACCCAATCGGGTTGGACCGGATCTGATCGGATCGGGTCATTTACAATCTGTTTTAGTTTATGTAATAACTTTATTATGATTAATAAAAGCACTTTTGTAATTATATATTGTTTATCTTCATGTTACTGGTTGTATATATATATAGTAACGTCCCTAGTGTCAAACTGTGATAGAGAAACCATGATAGTGATTATGGTTGATGAGATATCTAATCGCTTTAATGAGTTTGATACTTAAATGTCTCTAGTCGTATGTGTTGTCAACTGGGACATTGATAGTATGATTAGACTAGCACGTATTGGATGTCTTCTATCTTATTGAAGACATGGATAGATCTCGTCTATCGAAGTATAGAGACACTTGGACTGTACATGGACGTGTATTAGAGAATGCAAACGTTAGACCGACCCACTTACATTATGTGCCGCACTATGTGGCAGTTGTGTAATTATCCTATGGACCGGAGTCTACATGGCATCACGGTATGGATTGTCATGCTTTGACACTATTGAGATTTCCCCTAACCATGGGGCGATCATGCGATAGTGATTGGGTGTGATATTGAAGCATGCAGAGTATACATGTTTAGTCATCCGGGAATCGCATATCCTATGATTGAGAATGAATATCCGAAATGGTCTTCTTATAAGGAATGTATAGCTCTCGAGAATCTTTGCAAAGTGGGAGTAAATGTGTTATTCCGAGACAGCATGATATCCAGATTATAATATACGATCGTTAATGTACTGACACTCGAGATATGGTCGTATGGATATTATTACAACGATAGGATTCTATTTACACGGTAACTGTTTCACATGAAAGGTAGTAGTCATTGCATTTGACTCTTTCGATGACTGAGGGTCACGGTGTGTTGCTAGACGCTATCCCGTGATCGTTAGGTATGAAGGGCATTTTCTTAATTTGCACTTTGTGTCTACGGCCAACATATTCAGAAGCCTATCGGGTCACACACATAAGAACATCGAGTCGGATTAAAATGCGGTTATAGTTGATAGCCAAATAAGGAATGTTTATCTCAAGACTGTAAAGGTTATAATGGTAAATTAATATGACGATACCGGGTTACGCACCTCGATATATCATCATCGAGTGGGATACGTGGATCAAATATTTACTAAGGCACATGAGCCAGATAAGGCATACAAGTCGGAACATCGACCTAGAAGCCTTGACACGCATGTCGATCCTCGCGCCTGAAATATGGCTAGGGACTCGAAGTCACGACCATCGACTTACGGGCGGTGCGGGACGTGAGTTCCGAGGAGTCGATCATCCCGGTCGGATAGATCGATATCGAGAACAGGGTCCACACCAGCTACGTCGGCCCAATATCCACAGGATAACTTGGGCGAGGGGTAAAGCCCAATTAAGGGTAAATATGACAATAGCTACAAACCGACTCATATTAGGGTTAGGTCATGCATTGTCCTTATAAATACAACGTTCCAGGAACTACGTATGGCTTGATTCCTGGAATAATAACGGATACGTAGGCACTCTAAGAATCCCACTTAGACTCCGCCGCAACATACAAAAACCCCTCTGTCGTTTTTGGCATTAGGGTTCTTGATTATTCATCAATAATATAAGGAAAAGCCCGGATCTTTAAGGTGACATAATTTGTCATCGTCATTGGCGCTAGAAGGAGGGCCCTTCTTTTGTTGAATACATCAAGATCATCATGCCTCCAAAGGAAAAAACCGCCAGAAAAACCACCTCTAAAAACGTGGATCCGCAGAATCCACAGATAAGTGAGCAGGCAGGTGCGGATCCTCCGGGGGAAAAAGATCCAGCTTTAGAGACCGTCCATGAAAATCCGCCAAAACAAACTCAGGGCCTTGCCCCAGAGTATCAAGCCATGGTGGATCAGCTGGCGGCGACAGATCATAATGCCCTGAGAAAGATAATGGCGGAAGCCTTTAATCGACAGAGACAGCAACAACAGGCGGAAGGCGGCCTGAATAATGCCGCCAATAATCCTAAGCCAGATCAATTTGAAGAGGTCAGCGCTTCCTCAAGCTCGGTCGAACGGAGGAAGCGAGAAATACAACAAGCACATACGCATCGATGAAGATAGCGTTAGGCGGGGAGTTAGATGTAATCCGGGAAAAACCCGGGGCCCGTTGTGGTTAGAGTCTCCTTTCATCAAGGAGATTGAAGATTATCTAAACCCAAGGGGTTTAAAATACCTAAGATAGACCCGTATGATGGCACCACCGACCCGGAGGACCATCTTCACAGGTATCCGTCCCGGATGAGGCTAGAATGTGCCCCGACGAGATGCGATGCCGGGCATTCGAGACTCTACTTGTAGGACGAGCAAGAGAGTGGTTTACCAAGTTGAAACCCGCATCCATCTCCGGCTTCACCATGCTCGCCGTAAAATTCGAGAGACGCCTTCATCGTCAACAAAAAGTTTCGCTTGAGCGAGACGCACCTCACAAATGTGAGGCGGCATAGAGACGAGTCGGTGTTAGATTATCCGAAGAGGTTTAACCTTGAGGCCATGCGGTGAAGGATCCTCAGGATCGAGTCCTGATCACTTCATTCGTAGGGGGACTGCGCAACACAAAGTTGTATGAGAAGTTAAGCCGGAACCTCCTTCGAAACATGGATGAGTGTGTGAATGTCGTACATCGATTTTGCCAAGGCGAAGAGGCAGTGCGTAGGCACACCCAAGCCGAGTGGATGGACAGCTCGAGGAAAGAAGGTCGAGGAGGAAATAAGAATCAGCCTCGACAGCAGGATGTAGAGAGGAAAACGTCTGTCTGGGATCGCATCGAGGCGCCTCCCTCGGGACGGTCGAGAGAAAAGGGGGTAGAAAGGATAAAGATTTTACTCCCCTCAACCGGTCCCGTACAGAGGTCTTATCAATCATGGTTTCAAAGAATTTGGCCAAGAGGCCACCTCCGATCAAAAAACCTCGAGAAAAACGAAGGTCGACAAAGTATTGTGAATTCCATGAGGACACAGGTCACTCGACAGAGGACTGTTTCGATTTAAAGAAAGACATCGAGGCTCGCATTCAGGAGGGAAAGCTGGATGAGGTCATAGACCGATCGCGTTATAATGAGCCCAGGGGGCAGCGAGACTTTAAAAGAAGAAATCCTGACCAGGATAGAGGTCGAAGTCGAGAGAATCAAAGAAGAAGAGATCGATCCCCTAGACGAGACCGATCTCCTGATAACGAGAGGGACTACTATGGTCAGGATCGCTATGATGATAATCGCCCAAACAATTATGTGAATATGATATTTGGGCCGGGGGAGAGTGAGAAGGAACGAGCCAGTCGAGAACCAGACGACAGCTCGAGGCCACGCAAGCAATTGAGATTAACTACGGAAGTCGGGTATGGCCCCAGAGACGACGTCCCTAAGTCGACAAGTCATAGTGAGGGGTTAGTGATTGAAGCAGTTATAAGTCGCGCCAGAGTATCGAGGGTATGTGTCGATAATGGTAGCGCTGTGAATATCTTATACTACTCGGCATTCCAGGGAATGAAGCTCAAAGAGAAAGACTTAGTGCCCATAGCCTCTCCACTATTCGGCTTCACAGGTCAGGCAGTCCATCCCATGGGTTCCATAAAGCTACTAACGACAATAGGTGATGGGGAAAGAGGGAGGACGCTAGAGCTAAACTACGTGGTCGTTAAAGCTCCCTCCGCGTATAATGTTATTTTGGGTAGACCAGCCCTTTTCGAGTTACGAGCTATAATTTCGACGTTCCATAACAGCATGAAATTCCCGACTCGAAATGGTTCCCACGAAGTAAAAGGGGATATTGAAATCGCCAGAAGCTGCAATTCGATAGTGATGAACGGTAAGATGGCGGTACAACAAGTCCTCATCGAGGAACTCATTCCGGAGGAGGAGGAAGAGAAGTGTTGGGCTTCGAGTGAAGCAGTTGAAAATGTCAGCTTATGGGAAGATGGAACCGATCAGAGTGTCCAAGTCGGGGTTTGGATCCCGACTCAGGAAAAGCGGTTACTGATCGATTTGCTGAAAGAGTTCAAGGACGTCTTCGCCTGGAAGGCGTCCGATATGCCAGGCCTACCGACAAACATCGCCATCCATAAACTAGAGATTGACCAGGCCAGAAAGCCAGTCAAACAGAAGAAGCGAAATTTCGCGCAAGATCGATTGGAAGCTATCGAGTCTGAAGTCGGGAAGTTACTTTCGGCAAATATAGTAAAAGAAGTGCTCTATCCAGAATGGCTTGCCAATCCAGTGTTAGTGAAGAAACCGGATGGCAGCTGGCGCATGTGCGTTGATTTCACGGATTTGAATAAGGCATGCCCTAAAGATTCCTATCCATTACCTAAGATCGACAGGTTAGTTGATTCGACCATCGGTTTTGAGGTATTCGCGTTCCTCGATGCATACAAGGGGTACCATCAAATTCTCATGGACCCCCGAGATGCGGAGAAGACAAACGTTTATTACGAGTTTGGCACCTTTTGCTATGTTACCATGCCATTCGGATTAAAGAATGCGGAGCTACATACCAAAGTGCGATCAATAGAATTTTTGCGAAGCGATTGGTAAGAATATGGAAGTCTATGTGGATGATCTACTCATCAAAAGCCGATCCATGAAGCAATTTTTGGTAGACGCCGTGGGAAGTGTTCGAGGTGCTAAGAGATATTGACATGAAACTTAACCCAAAAAAGTGCACCTTCGGGGTGCGGACAGGCAAATTTCTAGGGTATATGGTGTCGAGAGACGGGATTCGAGCTAACCCTGACAAGATCGACACACTAAAGAATATGCCTGCACCTCGAAACATGAAAGAGGTTCAGAGACTCACCGGTCGGATGGCGGCACTGAATAGGTTTTTATCTCGGTCAGCCCAGCGTGCACTACCGTTCTTCAAAGTTCTTCGAAAGCCCAGCCCTTTCCACTGGAACAACGAATGTCAGACGGCCTTCGAGGAACTGAAAGCATATCTTTCAAAACTACCTACTCTCACCTCTCCTCGAGAGGGGGAAAGGTTGCTAGTTTATTTATCAGTCTGCGAGGAAGCAGTGAGTTCGGTCTTGGTTCGAGAGGGAGAAAAGGGCCAGGTGCCCATATATTTTGTAAGTAAGGCTCTGCATGGCCCTGAAGCCCGATACTCACCAGCTGAGAAGCTCGCACTAGCGTTGGTACACGCATCAAGAAAGCTTAGGCCATACTTTCAAGCCCATCCTATAGTGGTAGTCACAGACCAACCACTCAAGCAAATTCTAGCGAAGCCCGACACATCCGGTCGACTCGCGAAGTGGGTAATCGAGATGGCTCAATACGACATCGAGTTCGTGCCGCGTACCGCAATCAAGGCTCAAGCTTTAGCGACTTCTTAGCCGAAGGTATATCGGTGCAACTTGAGCAAGAAAAGCAAAGTCACGAAGAACGATGGATGCTCCATGCCGATGGGGCCTCGAGCAAAGAAGGAGCGAGTGCGGGCCTCCTATTAGTCGGCCCGAAGGGGGAGGAGTTTCCATACGCCCTCCGATTCGATTTTAAGGCAACTAATAATGAGGCAGAATATGAAGCAATTATCACTGGTCTGAAGCTTGCCCTAAAGGCCGGGGGTCGAAAATCTCAACGTTTACGGTGACTCGCAATTGGTTGTTAATCACATCAAAGGGGAATATGAGGCTAAGGAAGAGACTATGAAGAAGTATTTGGCGGTAGTCCAAGGCCTTAAGCCGAAATTCAACTCGATTCAATTCGAACAGTACCTCGAACTCGGAACAAGAGGGCCGACGCTCCGTCCAAGTTAGCATCGAATTTCGTCTCTAGTAAAAAGGTGTTAGTAGAATCGCTAACGAGAGAGAAGCTATGAAGAGATAGAAGCCCGGCCGATATCTCGGCGGGCTACATGGATGGATCCAATTGTCCTTTACTTAAAGGACGGAATATTACCCAATGATAAGGTACATCAAGAAAGGTCCGACTTCGGTCGGCTCGATACGCATTCTTCAACGACATACTTTATCGGAGGTCGTTCACAAGTCCATGGTTGAGATGCGCATCGAGACAGAGGGAGAATATCTTCTCGAAGAAATCCATAGGGGAGCTTGTGGGAATCATCGCGGGGCTAGAATGCTAGCTCGGAAATGCAAGCTCGCCGGATACTTCGGCCGTCAATGCAACGAGATGCGATCAAATTAGTGCGAGAGATGCAATTCTTGCCAAATTCACGATAACATCTCTCATCAACGGGCACAAGAAATGAATGTCATCTCGTCAGCATGGCCTTTTGACGTGTGGGGAGTCGATATTGTAGGACCCCTACCTCGAGCTCCAGGGAATAATAAGTTTGTAGTAGTGGCAGTAGATTATTTCACTAAGTGGGTAGAAGCCAAAGCTTTACCCGACATCAAAGCGGCTACAATCAAGAAATTCCTATGGGTCGATATTTTATGTAGGTATGGTATTCCGAAGGCTTTAATCTCGTACAACGGCACTCAATTCGAAGACCGAAGAGTCAGAGAGTGGTTAGCTGAATATCATATCGATCAGCACTTCACTTCGGTCGCGCATCCTCAAGCAAATGGTCAAGTCGAGCAAACAAATCGACAGATTAAACTCGGACTGAAAAAGAGGCTCGAAGCTGAAGGACGAGACTGGGCGTTGCAACTCCCGAGCATCCTGTGGTCATACAGGACAGCTCCAAACGCATCAACGGGTGAAACACCTTTCTCCCTGACCTATGGGTGCGAGGCAGTTATCCCCGCGGAGATCGGCGTCCCTTCCCCTCGAGTGTTAGCGTATAATATCGAGACGAACGATCCCGACATCCGACGGGGAGAAGGATAATCTCGAGGAGCGGAGAGAAATGGCCTCGGCCCGAATGGCAAGGTACAAGCGAAGATCTCTCAATATTACAACGCGAGGGTAAAATACAGATATTTCAAAGTCGGAGACCTAGTTTTGAGAAAGAACGAAGCAAGTCGGCAAAAGGAGATCGGGGCCCTCTCCCCGAACTGGGAAGGCCCGTATCAGATCCTAAAAGTCCACCCTAAAGGTTCATATCAACTTGGTCGAGCGTACGGAACTACGGTCCCTCGACAATGGCACGCGAATAATTTGAGGAAATTTTACGTCTAGGCCTTAGTCGATCGGTTTGTTTCTACTTATTTTACAAGATTTGTAATCAGTCCATGTGACAATTCTATCTTTATTATAATAAATGATGATTCCTTTTTCTACTATTCTGTTAAGTATTTTTGTAATATTCTAAGTCCAAAAGGACACGAAGTTACAATCGACAAAGAGTAGGAGCAATCCGAAAGTCGGAACTTTCGACAGCGCCACAAGCATATAATGCAGAAGGCAAAAAGAAGACTTGCAAGGTCGGGTCGAAGGTCCAAGTCAAAAGCCTAACGAGCCTAAGGGTCGAATAAGGCAAGACAAAGGACGGTTCGCATGGTCGGGCCAAACGTCCAAGTCGGAAGTCTAACCAGCCCAAAGGGCAGTAAGACCGAGACAAGGACAGTTCGCAATGTCGGACTCACTCAAAGATCTAGTAAGTCTATGAGGCTAAGAAGCCAAGGCAACTAGATCGGCCTAAAAGCCGTATAGAACCCAAGTGCATTATGAACTAAAGTTTATAAACCACTTGGGGGGAATATTACATCGATAAGGCGAGAAGCAAACGAGCCAAAGGCTCGACAAGCAAGAAAGCCAAAGACGGTAATAAAAGAAAAGAGTAAATAACAACAAGAAGAGATAAAAGGGGATAAATTTTAAAACAAAGTAGGGCCGAGTCGAAATGACCAACCCGATAAAATAAATATTCACCCAAGTCTACTCAAGTTGATAAAATTTACAAATGGTTGCAAGTTACGCTTTAAGACAACAAAGTTTAAAAGAAGCAAGATAATTAAATAGAAGCATCGGGAGTCGGAGTCGGATTCGCATCTTCGGGCGTCGGCATGGGAGCAAGAGCGGAAGTCGTATTATCGGGAGTCGAGCTTCGTGGGGCCACCATACTTCTGAGCAAGGGATATACCCTGTTGGAATTCCTCGAAGTACAGGTCATACAACGCCTCCGAGTCAGGGTCATAGCAGCCAGGCTCTTCGAGCTGGTCGATCTCAACCTCCGGATAGGCCTTCTTCACTTGGTCCACCGCCTTGGTGAATCCTCCAAGTATGGCCGTCTGCATGATTACGTCGAGATCACTACCCAACTCATCAGACTTCCGATACTCGAGTATCGCGGCGGTCCTTGCTTCCTGAAGCCGCCGGGGACCTCGATCAAGTTCGTTTTTCAACCGGTCCCTCTCTTCGGCAATAGCGGTTCCTCGTGCCGCTCTTCCTCAAGAGCCACTTTTGCGCGGCCTCCCTCCCCTCGGCCGCGCCGGATCTCTCCTCGGCTCGGCGATGACGGCCTCTCGCTCCCCGCTTTACTTTCTCTATTTCGGCGGCGGCTTCTTTCTTGAAAACGTTCGAGTGCGATTCCGGACCGGTGACACTAGCCGATTCGACAACAAGCACCGTCGTTCAACCTCCGAATCCGTGTCTTCAGCCCTTCTACAGTCTCAGATGGCGTGCTCATACGTCGAGAAGCTTCTCGACTCATAAAGTGGTGCTGCCAAAAAAGAAGACATGAAATCGGGAGGGGCAAAAAAGAGAACATGAAATCGACAAGAGTTAGTGCTTACCACGCGACCCAGCTCTCGGAGGGAAGAGGCCAGGACCTGGTCGTCCAGCTTCTCGACATCGTCGGCCGACATCCTACTCGTGGCAGCAAGGTCGAGAGAAGGCTTTGGGACCTTGGCTTTTTTAGCCAGCCTTTGCTGGTCTCTCACCAGCTCCTCGAGGGCCGACCTCCGTTTCTGCAACTGGCTCGCCTCAGCTCCGGAGGTTTCTTCACCCCCTCCGACAGTAAAGTCGATAACGTCCTCTGCTTCGCGTATCGACCGGTGCTCGTGGGTGAGTCCCCCCGAGGTAGAAGCCGGAGTTGGTTGTATGACAAGGGTAGTTGACTCGACACCCTCAGTCGACCCACCGACTTGAGCAGATCTTTCCTCGGACGCCGGAGGAGTAACTCTCGATCTGGAGGCGGCGACAGCAGCAGCCACAGCAGAAGCCTTCGGAACAGCGACCTTCGAGAATCTGCCCACTACACAAGTGAAAAAGGAGTCAGTATCAAAAATAGCAAAAATACAACTTCAAAAGGAATTAAGACTTGATAATAAAATAACCAAGGTTCATACAATTTTCCTGATCGACAGGATGAAGCGCTATGCATGGTACGGGGCCCGCCTCCTCGAGGCGGGCAAGGTCATAAAGGAGACTCAGGTCCTGTGTAACCACCTCGAAGGTAAATCTCTCGAGAGTAAGAGCCTCGTTAGGTGCGGCTTCACGACCCGGTTGTCATCTCTTCCCTCTCTCGACCTCCATAGTCCGACATAGGGGTTATCCGACCCGTGTCGAAGGAAGAAGAACCTAGGCTTCCAATTCGAATGAGATGAAGGTCCTTTTGACACGAACTCATGACGATTGGCACGCTTCGAAATGTGTACCACCCCGAGTCGGCATCGCGGAGATCTTGTGCCACCATCGAAATAAAGGGACGGTGAAACCGATACCCGCGACTCGGCGAGCAATCAAGAAGCCCATCGAGTTCGGATGGCATTCGGGCCCGGGCGAGATACACTAATCTCGTAATGTCGAAGAATAGCTAGAGCGCCGGACATAGTGGGAACCTTAGCCCCATTGATAATTGGGCCTCATGGGCCGTACGAGACCCTTCCGGGGGCTCATCGGCAAACCGATGCTTGGCCGGAGGGAAGCCGAGCTACCGGTTGAGGGCTAGATAGCCCATATCTCCGCCGCAGTTGGTCGAGATCATCCATGGTTAGACAAGAAGTGCACCCCTTAGGCCCCTTTCCATCCATTCTAGTGGATAGTTTCTTGGGCTCCCTGATGATGCCAAAGGGCTCCCCAGGATTTGGGTTCGGGGTTGATCGGAAGAAGCAGATATAGGGGTTTGGTCGCCGGAACGGGATTCCTCTACCCTATCAGAGATTGTAGCACTACTAGACATGGACAGATTTAAGCAAGAACGGTAGGAACGATGAAAAAGATGATAGCAGAAATGAAGCTTACTTGTGTTTTCTGGAGAGAAAATGGAGAAATTGATAGGCAGATTGATTCACCGTCTGGACTCCTCTCCCTTTTTATGTGTTGATAGGTGCCGAATGACAGTGAAAAGACGTGATTTGGGGAGTTACTAGTAGTTATAACTCCCCACAAATCGCGAAGATCAAGGATGACATCATTTATGGCAGAAGACGAAGCGATAGTGCGTTCTGATGTCACAGCGAACGGCCACGATTGGCTAGGGAAACAGGTGGCAGACGAAACGGTTACCCCATTTCCCGCCCAAGTTTTAGTCCAACTCGAAGATGATTTCAAAATTGGCAGATCTGACCTCGGACAACGGAAGTCGCCTCTCTCAGGTCTGGGGGGCTTATGACGATACCGGGTTACGCACCTCGATATATCATCATCGAGTGGGATACGTGGATCAAATATTTACTAAGGCACATGAGCCAGATAAGGCATACAAGTCGGAACATCGACCTAGAAGCCTTGACACGCATGTCGATCCTCGCGCCTGAAATATGGCTAGGGACTCGAAGTCACGACCATCGACTTACGGGCGGTGCGGGACGTGAGTTCCGAGAGTCGATCATCCCGGTCGGATAGATCGATATCGAGAACGGGGTCCACACCAGCTACGTCGGCCCAATATCCACAGGATAACTTGGGCGAGGGGTAAAGCCCAATTAAGGGTAAATATGACAATAGCTACAAACCGACTCATATTAGGGTTAGGTCATGCATTGTCCTTATAAATACAACGTTCCAGGAACTACGTATGGCTTGATTCCTGGAATAATAACAGGATACGTAGGCACTCTAAGAATCCCACTTAGACTCAGCCGCAACATACAAAACCCCTCTGTCGTTTTTGGCATTAGGGTTCTTGATTATTCATCAATAATATAAGGAAAAGCCCGGATCTTTAAGGTGACATAATTTGTCATCGTCAGGTGGTATCTATTTATTATGAATAAATATAATACAAGATATTAATTATATTAATTAAAGAATATTCCGGAAGCCAATTATTGGCAAAAGGGGGCGTAGATAATAGGTGTATATGATACACTTGAATTGTGCAATTAATTAGATTACCATAACTATAATATTGGAATTAATTGATTTTTGGAAAAATAGATTTATGGTAATAAGATAAATATATTCAATATAAGATATTGGAAATATTTAGTTTTTTTAATATAAGATATTATAATAAAAGAGATAAATCAATAAAAGTGATTTTCCTTATTTTATTGGGAAAATGTTTTTTCTCTTTCATCTATCTTCTAGGAAGTTTCTCCTAATCAGATTAGAGGACATTAGGGCGCCTCTCATCCTATATAAGAAAGGGGTTGGCTAACTCTTTTGTACATCACAATTCCAAGAGCTAATTGTTCTTGACAAAAATAGAGAGCTTCTAGTAGAGAGTTAGAGAAAGAGAAAAATGCCGGTCTAGCAGCCGGATTTTTATGATAGCAATCCAAGGAAGATTCCGGCGAGGAGTTCGTGTGGATAATCGATAGAGGCCGGACGCGTGGACGGCTTGTGCACAGTACTACTCTCTATTGACGGTCAAAGCGTCGATCTTATAGATCAGCCAAGGTATATACCGTCAACCTACTTAACGTGTTTATTGTATTAAACGAAGTCGATCTTGGGATCAGAAATCAAAATTTTAATTTCCGTTGCGATAAACTAGTGATTTCCTAACAGTGGTAGCAGAAACTTCGAGTTTAAGCAATAAGCACTAATTAAATTGCGTAGTAATTAATCAATAGATGCAAGATCTAGATTCGTGAAACGATAATACGAATATATATATATATATATATATATATATATATATGGGGGCTCGGCCGAGCGGCGGCAGCCCCCTCCACCGCGGCAGCTGGCGGCACCGGCGCCCCTAATGGTGCCGACGTCGGATGGTCTTTCCAAAGGGGGAGATCAATTCATTTTTCGTTTTGTGATATTTTATTGTGCATTGATATCTCCTTTGTTTAGTTGTGTCATGTGGCAAACCAATGGTTCAAATAGTTTAGGCCATTGGATGCCACATGACATTAAAATAATAATAGTCTTTCCAAACTTTATTTGGAATAGGCCTATGCCCTTTCCAAATATTTGATTTGGGAAACGGTCTAGGCCTAGCCCACTTTCAAAATTTTGATTTTGGAAGTGTCCAGGTAGTCAACTAAATTTTGTTTGGAAAGATGCCTTTTGATTTAAGAAACCAAAGACATCCCTTTTGGTTAAGAACCAAAAGAAAAGGAAACAAAAGAGACTCTTTTAATTTTGATTTTAATTTTGAATATTTTCAAATTAATAAAATTGAAATTAGAATCGATTTAAAATTAAATGTTAATTTTATTTTCGATTAGGTCATTTAATTAATTAAAAGTTAATTAATTATTTGATGTGATAAAATAAGACGCATAAGTAGTTAAATTTTAATTTGATTTTTTTCATAAGATATAATTGTATGGACTAAATGTGTAGATATAATGTGATTATATGGACCCCGATTAATCATGTACTCAACCAATATGGTAGATGGGAAAGATTTTCTTTATGTTGATTCTCAAATTGTCCTAGGCCGTTATGAAGAACGTGACCTAGTTTACTTTTTGCATTTATCCCATTCCCGTTAGCTCCCCCCGTCTGTGGCGGGTGTAATTATTTATTAGATAGATTATTAGGTAACAAGAATGGAGCAAGAAGACGAAGATCAAAGAGATAAAGAACCCATTGGCGTACAACAATAAAGATCATATTGGCGGTTGCAGCTACCCTTAATTTGTGACCCGCGGTTTTGTCAGTTTGTATTCGAAACCACACCTAGGAAAAGTCCATGATCATACCGGTTATTTTGTGTGCGGAATGTTGTGTATGTTTTACTTTATACGATATAGTAGTAATATGCACATAATAGATGAGACCGTAATTAAATAAAATTAATTAAGTGAATTAATTACTCCCACCTCAAAAGAATCAAGTCGAAATGCCTCCCCATATTATGATGATGGTGAAGATCCCTTGTTCAGATCCAACTCATCAGCCAAAGCAGGGGGTTGACCTACCTTGGGTATATCGTCGTTATCGAGATATGATCGTAAGAGATCTCACGAATATTGGGGTTATGACTTGACTATGAATTCTCTTGGCCACCAGCCAAAGCAGGGTCGTTTGGATTTTAGAGGCAAGGGTTTGACTATTTCATAAGATGAAAATTGTCAAAGAGTTGACTAGTCAAACAACAAGAGTCGTATAAGATACGATTGACAAAGAGTTGTCTACCTATTGGACTATTTTCGGTCCATCAGCCAAAGCAGGGGGTCGAGGCACTTTAATGGGATCTTGTCCACTAAAGGAACTAATTTTTCTTGAAAGCCAATTGGGAGTAGTTGGCTAGTGGGAGCAAAACCTAATTAAAATTTAAGTGCAATTTTAGGGTTTTGAATACATGAACTTTTACTTATTCTATCTTTATTTATTG
Source organism: Gentiana straminea (assembly GCA_036785695.1). Classification (NCBI taxonomy): domain Eukaryota; kingdom Viridiplantae; phylum Streptophyta; class Magnoliopsida; order Gentianales; family Gentianaceae; genus Gentiana; species Gentiana straminea. The sequence continues at coordinate 3,375,379 of JAVUPR010000312.1, read as the reverse complement.
TTGTAAAAAATGTCAAACAATTTGAACCTTCATTTTATCAACGATAATAAGCATGAAGAAACCAACTTTCTCAACTGGGAAAAAAACCTCAAAATCGTTTTGAGGCACGAGAAGATTGGCTATGTCTTGGACGAACCCACAACGGAAAAGCCCGCAGAGGGCTCGGCTGCAGATGCTGTCGAGAAGTACAACAAGCACTGTTCTGATAGTACTGATGCTACATGTATCATGGTTTTTATGTGTGTTCATCACTAGATTCAACTAGGGCCCGGATTACTAAGGTGACACAATCAGTCATCGTCATCGGACCTGACTGATGACTTTCTCGTAAAGCACAATGACATCTTTGGACTGATGGGTGTCTTTACCAGCCAGGAAACTTGTCTTGACTTGCTCTTAATTTTCTTTATATCTCGTGGCGACCTGATTTCGTTTGTACTTTTCACTTTTTCACATGTCGATTGCCGCTAAAAAGTGCATGAGGATCCATAATAAGACCGAGGATAAGCGGGCTACATTGGACAAGAAACTGAAAAAATCCTTGGGCGATCTAGAGATGGCTAAGGAAAGAATAGTCGTCGTTGAGAACCGGGCTCACAAGGTTGATCATGAGGCCAAGCTGGCGAAGATCGCGGCTGAGAATGAGAATTGCCGCATCCAATCCCTTAACGAACAAAGGGTCAGTGAGCTAGATGAGGTGATGTCCAAGATGAATGGAGAGCTGGAGAAGGCCCACACTGTGATTGATAAGGAGCGGGAGCATGCTGTTGGGGTGGGCCGGCAGTTAGGGGAAGCTAAGGCCCAAAAGCCGAATATGCCGACGCATGCAAGAGAACAAGTTGTTGCGGATTTCATGCAGTCTCAAGATTTTTCAGGACGCACTATTTTCCTTCGCTGAGAAATGTTTTGACCAAGGCTTCTACCATGCGGCGAGATGCATGTCTAGGGACCTGGGTGATCATGCTCCTTCTCTGGAACATCTGAGGAGATGGGTCACCTCAGAGCTATTCGACCCGACTCTTTGACCATTTCACGCGCATGTGCTTTATACTAACATCGAATTGGCGAGATTTGTAAAGAAGCATCAAGATGCGGGTGTTGAGGCTTGGGTTCCGCCAGAGGTTGAGCCAGATAATATTTCAGCTGTGCTGCAGGCACAATTGGAGAGAGGAGAGATGAAGTTCCCTAGCCCGCCTCATACTGAGGTCCCGAGAAGCACCAGATTGAGAAGCACTAAACCGGGTAGGAGATCTCACATCTCCTGTCTGCACATTCGAGTCTCTATCGGCCCAGGGATATAATGAAGTTGGTAATTCAGATGCATTCAAAGCTCACCCAAAAATCTGTCAAGGTCTTGAATCGAACTGGTCACCCTACATCGGTAGACCACTCCGTTATCGAAATCCCCCTGAAGTGAGACATCTGCAGCGACCTCAGGACTGACCCCATTCTTTCCGTTGATCCAATAATGATCACCTTCTCTTCACCGCGACGTGAGTTGTCCGAAGACATTGCCTGAAGATGAAAAAGGTGAGGTGGATGATTATCCGCGTGAACTTGGAGTCGGGCCGAGACGAACATGTCCGTCCGCCTCGTCACCTTGCCCCTTCATTCCCACGATTACGGAAAAAGCTGGGGACCCTAATTCTATTGGGCGAGGAAAAGGAAGTGGGAAAGACATTCGGGCATACATCAGGAATCTTATCTAGTTTGATGACAAAAAAAGTGAAATCCATCCTAAACAAAGTTTCAAAAGACAAGCCGATGAGTTTATTCAGCAAAATCGAAGAAAGCAGACATGGTCACGCATTCAAAGAACCGATTCAAGTGTTCGTTCATCTAATCCTGGAAAATATGAATGTTCTAGCCTACTGAGGACGAAACGTATGGAAGTTCTTCGCGAAAACTCAGAAAATCGAGGCTAAACAAGCATCATAGCAGGCAAAACACTTTGTGAAGTGAAATTGAAGCAAATTCAAGGGACTCACCTTGTTTACTTGGAGAAATCATATAGAAACTTGAAAATCGGCCGGAAAACCTTGAAATCAAGCCGGAAAAATCTTCTGCTCGTCGGAACCCTCAAGCAGCTTGCCAGAAATTTCTTGCCTGAGGATGCTTGATGTTCAGGGTCAATTTGTAGTGTTTTTAATGATATATTTTACATCAATTTCCCCCGTATATGGATGTTTTTCATAGAATTCGAGCTTATAATCGATTAATTGAGCAAATGACGTTTTGAATAGTTAAAATGCAAAATCGAGTAAATATCGTGGTTTTATTATCTATTTTGTATGGTTTTACGTTTTGCTCGGTTTTGTCATCTTTTAGGTGCACAAATGTGGAATGGAAGAGAAGTGAAATGGAAGGAAGATGGAGATAAAGCTTGGAATGAAGCTTCCAAGCAGCCGAACTTCCGATGCAGTTCTTGATATGATATACATTGATTTGACTCTCGACCTCAAGAGAAGATTTGTAGGGCTTGAAGAGAGGATTCTACAGGATTTTGAATCACTTCATTCCGACTTATGAGGCCCGAGATATGAGCGTTACAAGTTTGGATGCTGTTGCTGAAACTAGTGGAAAATTCCGAAAACGACTCGTAATACGACGGGCTAGTCAAAAAGGCGTTTTCTGAAGAAGAGTCCTTAATGAAAGTTGTAGAGTTTTCCGAGAGCTTAATTATGACATTCGGATCATAATTTTTGGAGGTCTACAACTTAAGATATGAATTTTAGAAGTTTGAGTCTAAATTCAGAAAACGGGCGTCCCATGCAAGAAAGTTGATACAGAGTCTAGAGATCATGCGTGAACGAGCGTCCATCATGTCCAGCCGAGCGTCCGGAGCTTTTCTCGGCAGAACCGACTTAAACATTGAAAGCGGCCGACTTAAGATTTACAACCATAATTGGATAATTATTAATTCAAATTAAAGCATATTCCTTGCCTCAACCGACATACTTCTCTATTTAAACAAAGCACTTTTGCAACCCTAATTTGTACACAATAATTAAATATATTCTGCGCGGCAATACACGGCACGGCGCGGCAATTTGGCAGCTCAAGGCCGGTCACCCGAGCCTTGTGCTCGGGTGATCCGGGGTTAGATTAGATGTAGTTTTTTCCGTTTATTTCGTTGTTGATCCATGGAGTTCATCCAATGTACCAAAACCTTGTGAGTTTAATCTCTTTTTAATTTATTCAATCTCTAGTTTATTTTCATGATCTTTAATTTATTTTGTATCTTTTTATGATTATGATGCTATGTGTGAATTGAATCGGGAGATCGTTTACGATTGATAGTTACAACATACGGAAGTTGAGTAACGTTAGATCACCATAGAAAGATAGGATCTTTAATCATTAATGATGACAAGTTAATCGATTAATTATCTAGGTTGTTAGATTCTAAAATACGGAAGTTAACTTGAATCTACACCTTCGTTTTGTATGGAAAATCGATCTCAACATTCGGAAGAGGAGAGATCGATAATTGAATTCACTAAGGACTTAGGAATTCATAGCTTGAGAAATAGATTCACTAAGGAATTAGGGGTTTGTGTCTCGTGTAAAGGTGAAACCACAATTTGAATTAAAATCATGAGATGAACTAGGATTGAAATCACTTGGCTTGTGCACTGTTTGATCCCATGTATCTTTAGTTTATGTTTTTATTATTTGTTATAGGTTAGATTTATTGTAGTTGATTTATTTGTTCTTTCGTTTATTCGTTTTCCTAAGTAACAATTTAGGAGATTAATTAGATTAGATTCAACATCCCTTTTCCCTGAGGATCGATACCCGTACTTATCCAACTTTACTAGCAACTACCCGATATTTGGTCGGTTAGGAGGTAGTTTTGCATGGTAGTATAGGTTTATAAATTTTCTTTTGTTTTAATGATGCAAAATCTCCCCAACAAAAGTGGCGCCGTTGCCGGGGAATCGGTGTTTTGTTGAATCTTCTTTCGTTAATTTTTCTATTTTGTTACGTTTTATTTGTTTTATTTTATTTCAATAAAATTAGCGTTTAACAAATCGAGAGTTTTTATTTTTGCCGTGTTTCGATAACCGTTGGGTTAAGAATGTGCAAAAAGTTTTTTACTCGATTTGTGAAACGTGAACTATATGTTTGTTTGTATCTAGTCTAACCCTCTGTGCTTTAATTTGATGTGGTCGCTTTCTGTGATATTTGATGTATGATCTTTTAAGAAATTAGGGTTTGCTTTGTTTTCTGCGTTTTCTATGCAAATTCGACCGTTGGACGCGCGTTCGGGTAAGTGAACGCCCGTCCGATCCCTAACATGCGGTAAACGAGCGTACGGTTTGTTGGAGCTCGTCCGTTCCAAAACGTATCGCTTTGTTTCGTTTTCAAGAACCGGACGGGCGTCCATATATCCGAACGCCCGTCCGGCTCGCATAAGTTTTAAACGCCCGTTTGAATTAGTGAACGCCAGTCCAGGTTCCAGATTTCTTCTCAATTTGATTTTTAATGCTTTATTTGATATGGATACTTTAATTTGAGCTTCTGTGGCTACTTATTTTCACGTAGATGTTCTGAACTTACATGTTTACATCTTTCCATCTACGGATCCATGTTAAATAATTGAATCTAATGGATAATATACTTGATTCATCCATGCAAGTTATAGTTACTGTCGGTTCTCGTATGCTATAACTGGTCTTCGTGTTAATTAGTAGCTAATGTCGGTTTCCGTATGCTACATACCGCTGTGATGAATCTTGTGAGCTTTGAGACTTATGTGCTTCCTTGTTATTTTTATAACTCATATGGGTAGCTACTGTCGGTTTTCCGTAATGCTACGATGGAAACCTTATGAGTTATATCTGTTTAGTATAGCTAACTGTTGGTTTCCATAATGCTATCACTTTTTACGAGTCTTAAAGCGCGTCTACACTGCATGTAATGAACAGCACTGTCGTTTATCGTAACATGTCATTATTTGGTAGACGTTTATTATATACATGTCATGTTGCTAATGAGTGGGCTAGTTTTCTTTCTTTTATTTTCTTTTATTTTTGCATATCATTTAGATGCATATCATTTAGTTGCATGTCATCTAGTTGCATTGTTTTTTATTTTTCTTTTATTTTTCCTGAGTGTAGTTAACTGTCGGTTTCCGTAATACTACCTCGTTTTTTTTATGATGGTTACTGTTGGTTTTCCATATGCCATCATTATTTTAGTATTGCATATCACGTAGGTTGCATTGTAATTTTTATCCATTTAGATTTCACCTAGCCTACTATTATTCATATGTGCTTTATTGTGAGTAACTGTCGGTTTCCGTCGCTCACATTTTTATTGATGAACTTTATAAGCTTCTGTGGCTTACGCTTAGATGTCCTGTGTTTTACCTGGTTGGTAATTTTTCCATCTGAGCTATTCTATCATGTGCTTATATCTTCTCTTTCACTCTCCTGTTGTTATATTTCTCCCCTATCCCCGAGGTATTTCATGTTTGTCAAGTGTGCAGGGTGTTTGCATTAGCAATTGCGCGCTTTTAGATGAAGCCAATTTTCCGGTGGATGGTCCACAATTTACTGCTTTCATCCAGCATTTCTGGATCTGACTCATGACCACTTCCAGACTTGCACCTTCGAACTACAATCAGCTAAGTACTTTATCTTTTCTTTAATTCTTCACAACTTGAGGACAAGTTGCAATCTAAGTGTGGGGGAGAGGATGGTTTATATGTATCTATGAGTCGTTTGCTCAATTTCTGTTATACTTCTATAAAAAAGTGCTAAATTTTCAAAAAAATTTGTTTTTGTTTAGTCCTGAGTAACATTTCACTGGCATGCTAGTTTTATAATCTGGCACCTTTAGTTGTTATCAGTAGTCATATCATGTTCTGAGAATAGGTTTAGTAAGTCGATACTCACTTGAACTTCATCTCACGAACCTATTAGATGAAGAGCCAAATATAGAATAGTTTCCGGTTAGTTAAAGGAAAGTTAATTCTTGATACAGATAACACTTATTTAGCATTAATGAAAGTTAAGAACTTGTGCTATACTCACGTTAGAATCTCGGTACCTTAGTGTTCTTGAGAACTTTGAGAGTCTGAATGTGTTAGAAATATATTTGACCGAGAGTTTCCAAAGAGTTTGAAAAATATAAAAATATATATATCTATAAATAATAAATGAATAGAATTTCTTTGCGGGAATTTTGTTTGTAACTATCACCTCGAGTCCATTTGGATACCGCCCCAATTTGGGGAGTGTGGTTTACCTTGGACGAAGGGATTGAGTGATCTCGGGGTGACCGCCTCTAATGTAGGGGAGTGTGTTATACTTTTGAGACGCGACGATAGGAAATATAAAATATACGTTTTTTTTGGAATTCTAAGTCAAGTTGATCTAAACCCAGTAGAGACCCGAAAGGTATTTTCTTGGTACTAAGCAAAGGAATTTAGTTGTGAGTTAGTTACTATGTTCTTGGTAATTAGTTTTTGTTAGGTAAGTGCTGTAGATAGAATGAAGTTTTCGTTTAGTTGACCGGATAACTGTTAGTGCTTGATGTATTATATCAAGAAAGGATCGGTGGAAGTTTAGTAGGTTCTGCACACACATCACCGAGTGAGGTCGATTTGCGGAATACTAGCTTGTCATGATTTTGACTATATCTCGTGTCAGGTTATGTGGATTCTTGATGGTATGTTCTTGTTTTGTTTTACTCGAGGACGAGCAAAAGTTTAAGTGTGGGGGTGTTGTTCAGGGTCAATTTGTAGTGTTTTTAATGATATATTTTACATCAATTTCCCCTGTATATGGATGTTTTTCATAGAATTCGAGCTTATAATCGATTAATTGAGCAAATGACGTTTTGAATAGTTAAAATGCAAAATCGAGTAAATATCGTGGTTTTATTATCTATTTTGTATGGTTTTACGTTTTGCTCGGTTTTGTCATCTTTTAGGTGCACAAATGTGGAATGGAAGAGAAGTGAAATGGAAGGAAGATGGAGATAAAGCTTGGAATGAAGCTTCCAAGCAGCCGAACTTCCGATGCAGTTCTTGATATGATATACACTGATTTGACTCTCGACCTCAAGGTAAGATTTGTAGGGCTTGAAGAGAGGATTCTACAGGATTTTGAATCACTTCATTCCGACTTATGAGGCCCGAGATATGAGCGTTACAAGTTTGGATGCTGTTGCTGAAACTAGTGGAAAATTCCGAAAACGACTCGTAATACGACGGGCTAGTCAAAAAGGCGTTTTCTGAAGAAGAGTCCTTAATGAAAGTTGTAGAGTTTTCCGAGAGTTTAATTATGACATTCGGATCATAATTTTTGGAGGTCTACAACTCAAGATATGAATTTTAGAAGTTTGAGTCCAAATTCAGAAAACGGGCGTCCCATGCAAGAAAGTTGATACAGAGTCTAGAGATCATGCGTGAACGAGCGTCCATCATGTCCAGCCGAGCGTCCGGAGCTTTTCTCAGCAGAACCGACTTAAACATTGAAAGCGGCCGACTTAAGATTTACAACCATAATTGGATAATTATTAATTCAGCCGCATATTCCTTGCCTCAGCCGACATATTTCTCTATTTAAACAGCACTTTTGCAACCCTAATTTGTACACAATAATTAAATATATTCCTGCGGCAATACACAGCACAACAGCGGCAATTTGGCAGCTCAAGGCCGGTCACCCGAGCCTTGTGCTCGGGTGATCCGGGGTTAGATTAGATGTAGTTTTTTCCGTTTATTTCGTTGTTGATCCGTGGAGTTCATCCAATGTACCAAAACCTTGTGAGTTTAATCTCTTTTTAATTTATTCAATCTCTAGTTTATTTTCATGATCTTTAATTTATTTTGTATCTTTTTATGATTATGATGCTATGTGTGAATTGAATCGGGAGATCGTTTACGATTGATAGTTACAACATACGGAAGTTGAGTAACGTTAGATCACCATAGAAAGATAGGATCTTTAATCATTAATGATGACAAGTTAATCGATTAATTATCTAGGTTGTTAGATTCTAAAATACGGAAGTTAACTTGAATCTACACCTTCGTTTTGTATGGAAAATCGATCTCAACATTCGGAAGAGGAGAGATCGATAATTGAATTCACTAAGGACTTAGGAATTCATAGCTTGAGAAATAGATTCACTAAGGAATTAGGGGTTTGTGTCTCGTGTAAAGGTGAAACCACAATTTGAATTAAAATCATGAGATGAACTAGGATTGAAATCACTTGGCTTGTGCACTGTTTGATCCCATGTATCTTTAGTTTATGTTTTTATTATTTGTTATAGGTTAGATTTATTGTAGTTGATTTATTTGTTCTTTCGTTTATTCGTTTTCCTAAGTAACAATTTAGGAGATTAATTAGATTAGATTCAACATCCCTTTTCCCTGAGGATCGATACCCGTACTTATCCAACTTTACTAGCAACTACTCGATATTTGGTCGGTTAGGAGGTAGTTTTGCATGGTAGTATAGGTTTATAAATTTTCTTTTGTTTTAATGATGCAAAATCTCTCCAACACTTGATCTTTCGAAAAGTATTCAAGTGAGGAAGGACCCTCCTTTATATAGGCGTCAAACCGAATAGACGCGTCCTTCAAAATTCAAAACCATTATGATTTTTGTTATCGAAGCATGCAACCCTATTAGAAGACGCGCCTGTAAGATCCTAACAGCTATATCAGGCCCAATCAGTTATATCAGACACGATATCGAGGTACCGCTCTTCAGCTCGCCCAATACGGATAATTATTGACATCTATCTCGCCACAATGTTGCACAACAAAATCTCAACAAAGTTTACTTGTCTAGGTAGCTTCATAGCACCATGCTGAACATCCCGTTCACCACTCAGGTCGACAAATACAAGTCTGGTCGCTATATGCACGGCACCCTGCCGCCATTCTCACTCGAGCATGACGCAGTCAAGTCCGGTCGCTATACACACGGCACCCTGCGGCCATTCACCCTCGAGCATGATGTACTCAAGTCCGGTCTCTCTATGCACGGCATCATGAGGTTATTCGCCCTCGAGCATAACGCATCCAAGTCTGGTCACTATATGCACGGCATCATGAGGTTATTCGCCCTCGATCATAACACATTGTTAGGTCCCCATAAATTAGAAGTTTTGATGATACCAAAATAGTTGGTTTAAAAACCAAGTATAAGTTTGCTTAGTAGTCTAACATGGGAATTGTATAGGATTTGTCAGACCTTGCTTGTACTTATATAATCTAAGTTACTCTAGGCTTGAAGACTTGAAGACTTGAAGACTTGAAAACTAGAAGACCAGACGACTAGTAGACCAGACTCTTGTCCATCCATCAAGCAGACTATTCAAAGTCAGAATATTCTGAGGCATAACAGAGTAGCAAGCAAAGCAAAGAGCAAACGAGTAAAGTATCCAGATCCAGACGAGTCAAGTTTCAGACCAGAGACAACTATTGCTCCTAAGTGACTAAAAGATAAATGAAGTGATAAATTAAAGGGCGTGTAGCCATCCATACGATCAACATTTGATCTAACGGCTATAAAATCATAAAAGGGAGAGATAGCATTTGATGCTATAAAGCTACATTATATAAGCCATCAAGTACAAGTTCCAACGGACAAAAGGTGAACGGAAAGTTTTTCAAAATTCAAGTGACAGCTTAGCATCTAATATGGGCCACTCATTTTCTCAACGGCACACCTACCTTACGAAGACTATATAAGGATGAAGAAGAACAATTGAATAGAAGTTGAGCAAGTTAAAAAGTTCTTGATAAAATTCGAAAAGCCATCACAAACTCAAGAACAAGATCTTTATCTCAAAGCTTACCAATCCAGATCTAGAAATCAAGCAGATCAACATCAACTAATCTTAACAGAAATCATCTAGTGATCTACTTGATCAAGAGAGCTGCAACCGGAACTTCAAAGTCAAATTAAGCAAAAGCTCTCACCTTTGAATCATTAAATTGATACAACACTCACTCTACTCAACAATCAAGTTCTCAAGAAATCGGCTAACCTGTTGAAGCACCTGCGGGGTGTGAAGGAATAGCGAAGATGACAGACGAGTCGTTGAGGAAAGAAAGTTCTTCAGATGAGCTGCGTCCAAATAGACCACCGAAGCAACTGCGAGGTGTCAATGATTGGCAATTTAGAGTGTGAAGCATCTTCGGGGTGTCAAGGACACTTACCTATTGTATTAGTACATAGTACAATAGTGATACTTCTTAAGTCATAGCAGAAGCGGTCACGTAGGAGATTACGCCACTCTGAAGATCGATAACACATCTGTCTTATTTACATTCAGCAATTTACTTTCAATACTTGCATATTCCATAACACACTACTCATCACTGAAAACCAAGCCAAGGCTTATTTTGAACTATATCATTATTCCTCTGCACTCACTTTTTGAAGTAAACCAAATTAGTAAAACCAGACGAGTACTTTGCTAGTCCGTTTTTACTAATCAGCCTCGTTCATTAAGTGAGAAACTCCAAAATCGAAAAGAGTTCATTCACCCCCCTCTAAACTCTTACAAGCCTTGTATTATGGACCAACAAACATCCCATCAAAGCGGAAAACGGAGAACCGAAACGGCAATCTACTCCATGACTAATTCATGAGTGCACCATGAATAAACCAATGAGTAAGGGGTCAATGAGTAAGGGGTCATTGATACACCAAGCCTGTCAAAAAGCCCACGGATTGACATTGATTCACATTGGGTCTCCACGTAGGCCCAATATGAATAAGGTCCTTGGCCCAATCAGTTCGCACTGTAGTAAACCGGACTGAGCCAGGTATAATCCAGCTCGACTCAGGTCTTTACGATATCATCTATTGGCTAGGGCAACGAGCGTCGATCAGCAAGGCTCACAACCCGTCTTTTATAGTTTGGCACGAAGCACTAAGGGTCGATCCACTCGCCCTCCATCTCGCATTCCGCCAGCTCGTGTCAATCCCATTAAATTAGGCTACAAGAGTTAATGCAAGAAGCTAGGTTACGACGAAGAGCCCACAACGGTTATAAGCAAGCTCACCCACTCAGATGCTGCTGCGACATCCATGTAGTTAATTACATTTAATTATGCTTTAATTACCATCATTTGTAACCGCCAACTCTTAGACCTATAAATAACGACATTTGTACCCTAAAAAAGACAGGGTCTAAGAACTAATACAAGCAGATAACCTCTGCCAATTCGTCGATAATTGAGCTCGCCCATTTACAGATTTATTGTCTTTTTGGTTTTCTTCATATCTTCTTCAATGTTTTATTCATTTTGTTCTTGAGCATCTTCATAGTGTTCTTGAGCACCACCACTTAACTACCGGAGAAATCACTCACTTTAGCTAGATATCCACCATTTAATCAACCAAACCCGTTTGTGATACGACCCATAGAAGAAAGTTCTCAAATGAGGATACACCATAAAATAAAAGTCAATTGATGAGAATTAATTCAATCAAAGCTTAAACACTTCAAACACTCTGTAAATCAAAAAAAACATTTAGTGTGTTTTATAAAGTCTATGTCTTTATGATTTTAGTTGGTAGATCTTCTGAAAAAAAGCTTCTTTATACTGAGAGTAGAATATATAACTTTGTGTTCTTGAGTTCTTTAGCAGTGCATGTGATTGATTCTAAGCTATAAAGAATCCAAAGTCTGCTAGGGCAAAATATGCCAAGTCTGCTTTGTTAAGCTGTTGTTGATGAGACTTGAGCTGATTTTGAGTTGTATCATGAAGGTTCTAAGACTTCAATTTCATTTATGAGGATTTAAAGCTGAGTGTCAAATGCTTGATTGATGACTTGAACAGTTGACAAAGGTGCAACGAGCACACATAAACAATCTGAGGTGTAGTCTATGTACAATCGGTTGGTGAAGTGATTTGGTTTTTCTGGTGTCTGAATACTTTCATGTTTGTCTCTACATACTGAATTTGAGCTTCATATTGCCGAATCTTGCATGTTTAAACTCCGCAATATCTAAGCCTTATCCTTATAGTTTAAGTCTGCATCATCTGACCATCTTATGTGCTTAGATAAAATGCTAAAACACAAGTGTTTACACCTGCTACTCTACCATGGACGACCATAAAATTTGGGGATTTGCCATACATCAATAATTAGAGCTTATTTCCGCATTTTATGTCAAGCAGTAAAGTTTTACGAAAAGAATTTTTGAGTGGCACGCTTTTAAATAGCAACAGTAACATCCGGATTTTCGAAAAAGAGGAATTTTGTTTTTTAAGAGCAATTCGGGAATTGATTTTTTTTTCAAAAATCCGAGATATTACAACAACTATTGAACCGGCCGTAAAAGTTACTGACACGCGTAACAGTTCCTCCACCATTTCATTTTATATGAGGTAGTACATTTTCTAATACAACATTTATTATGTTTTTACTTGATTTACTCTTATTTATTACATTAAGAGATATAAACAACAATGTCACATTAATTATATCCAATGATGTAATATTCCGATTTTCGGGAAAGAGCATGCGTGTCATTTTACGAAAATGAAATATTGGGTTCGGTTCCTGTTATTCGGAGTTTAAGTATTTCAACAATTTTATACATATATTTTCGAGATATATGTATACAATAAGGAAAATGGAATCTGATTTTTAGTAAAAGGGCGATTAAGGAAAATCAGTGAATTAGGTAATTGTGGGGATTTTTCCTATTTAAGGAAAAAATAAACCTAATCGCTTCCTTAAGCTTTTAATCAGATTTTTCTTCCCTAAATTCGTATTTCCTGCACACAAGAGCAAAGAGAAGGGGCTGAGAGACTTTCATTGATTTCTGAGTCAATTCTTAACCGTTTTCAGTTCCAAGAGAAGCATCGGAATCGTCGTGAGAAGAGCGGCGTTTCAGTATCATAAAGTTGGAACTTTTCTCAAGGTAATTAATTTGATCTAACTGAGTTCTTGGTTGAGTTTGAGGATCAAAACTCATATCTTTTCGTAGTTTATTGTTTGGAATCGTGTGATCGGTTTTAATGCGAATTCGAATTGATCATATAGGTTTGTTGCAGAAAAGAGATCGTTTTAGCTACTGTTTTTCTGAGTTTCTTGGCTTAGAATATCTTGCTTAAGGTAAGAGGATCTTCCTACAAGTTAATTTATGGGTTATTAGGCTTTATGTTAAGGTTTGATATGATTTTATGTTAGAAATCATACTTTCGTTTGGATTTGAGTAGAGATCGAAAAAGTGCGTAAAAGCGTGTTTAGGGTGTTTGGTGCGCTCAATGTGCGCACATTGATTAGCAGTGTGCGCACATTGCTGAAGCAGAATGCCACTGTAGATGGACAGCTTCTGGAGTGTGCGCACATTCCCTTGGAATGTACACACACTGGCAGGGCTGAATGTAATTTTCGCCCAATGTGCACACATTCTGGGAGAATGTGCGCACATTGCCCCTGTTTTTGATAAATAAGCTATTTTAAGCTATGTTTTGAATTTTAAACCTTGATTCATGATCAAATAACATTTACTAAATATGAACAAGCCCCGATTGAACTTCTGATTCGTTCAGTTAAAACACCGAATGTACTCTTAAAGGGGTTGAAGTTCGGATCCGTCGGAAGTGCATGAAAGGGCTTGTGCTTTGATGAACTAGAGTTCATCAATGTCTGTGTATTTTTTCTAGGTCCTGTCCGTGTCTAGAGGTCTAGGAAAGAGAGTTGAGTTTGTGAGGGAGCTTACTTGAAAACACTTAGGTGGCTAGTTAATAACCATTAATAATTACATACTTGCATAGTAATAAGATTAAACATCATGTCATCCTTGGTAAGGCACAAGTCTATATCGCAATGTGTAGGCCTTCGGATAAAACGAGTAAACTTGCTGGCCTTTCTAGAGGCACCAGGAGTAGAGGGTACTTGTTGTGGATAACTTTGCTTTGGCCATTAGAGGGCACCGGGGAGTAGAGGGACTTCACCGAACGCGTATACTATCGGGACTAGCCCGTGGCTATTGGTGAGACACACCAATAGGTTGCACCCGATGTCTCATGGTGGGCATCACCATGCGTAGTGTCCTTGAATGCTGATGTAACACAGATAAGCTAATCTAGAAACGTATAGTCATGACATGTTGATGGACATGAAGTGAACCTTAGATCGAGTCGGTCTCATAAAGATAACTATTATAATAAAACCTGTTTATAAACCTTAGTTAATTTGTAGCTTCTACCTCTTATTGAGTACTTTGTGCTTACCCCAAATGCATTGTTTTTCTATGTGTTTGGGGGAGAGAAGATGAACAGGTGGGACAGGATTTCGAGGAAGACTTTGATGACGACGTTTGAGGACGCCAGAGTTGAAGCGTTTATTTATACTGTTTTATTTTATTTACATTAGATACGTTGGTCTTTGGGAAACGTTGTATTTTCTTTTAGTTTTGTTTGGAGGTTTTCGTACGTTTTAGATTTCGTTTGGTTTTCCAATGTAAGAAACGTCACATTCTATCTTTAGTATGTTGATTTCTATTCTTAGTAGCATTTTGTGAGGTTTTGCCGAGTCTTTTAGCTTCCGTTTGCTTTTACTCGATACGACGTAGTAGAGGCTTACGTGTAATATTAGATTTATTTAATATTATACGTGCCGAGCGTTTCGTTTCCGGGTAAGGACTTGGTATCCGAAAACGGGGCGTTACAAAGGACATTATAGTTTTGTCTTTTTTGTGTGCCCAAATCGGGGTTCGAACATTGGTTTACATGTCAGATTATAGTCTAATTCACCACTAGACCGATGCACCTTGTGCCATTATAGTGATTTCATTATAAAATTAAATATATGACAGGTTTATCCGACATTGTAATTACCTTAAAATTTAATGCATTAAATCACATATTTAAAAATAGGGGGAATGAGGGAGAATGACAGAAATATTTCATCAATTGAGTAGAAGGACAGTTTTTTGAAACTTTTGCATAAAGGACAAAACTATTTATTCACTGTCGAAATTCACTTGTTTCGAAATTCACTGTTTAAATTCACTGACGAAATTCACTGTCGAAATTCACTAATTTTCAAAATTCACTGTCGAAATTCACTGTCGAAATTCACCGATTTCGATTCACTAGGGAGATTCCCGATTTTCGGGATTCACTTTGTTTGTCATCCATTTGTAAAAATTATGCGCATTGTCCTTCTCCCTATAAAAAATATGTAGGTTTGTCATCCGTTCTTAAAAATATTTCAGATTGTGTCCTTATCTCTAATTTTCCATTAAAAATAACTAATTCAGATAAATTGAAACGGAAGAAGTATTTATTTATTTATTCAATTTAATTTTTTCCTTACTTGGTAACTCGCGCACTTAACCGAGAATAAAATCCAACAAATCGGACCAGACCTTTGCGAGAAGACGAACAAACGAAAACCCAAAACGTCATCCTCTACCACCAACAATGGCTGAAATGGAAGAATCTGGAAAAACAACATCGAGTGACACTTCAGATGTCTCTAGCCGGTTGGCCAATGTTTCTCTCAGCATTTGGCCTCCATCACAACGCACTCGAGATGCGGTGATTAAACGTCTCGTCGAAACGCTGTCGTCTGAGTCCATTTTGTCCAAGCGCTACGGTGTTGTTCCTCCTGACGAGGCGGTTGAAGCTGCTACCCGCATTGAAGAGGAGGCGTTTTCCGTAATCGTTGCATCCGCATCCCCTGATGAAGATGGTTTGGAGACACTCCAGAGCTATTCTAAGGAGATCTCGCGCCGTATGCTTGATATCGTTAAGTCTAGATCTGCTCCAGCCGATTCTTCCGCTGCAGTGACTGATGCTGAGCCTGAGAAGAAACCGGAGGAGGATGCGGCGGCGGCGGCTCCTGACAGTGACAAGGAATCATCATCAGCTGTGGAGACTGAGTCCTGATTAGAGGTGCCTATTATTGTAACATTGTTGCTTCATGTGAGACATTCTTCGGGAATGTGTATTTCTCCCCCCCTTTTTCTTATCTTTCTAGTTTCAAATCTAAAACTGGTTAAAAGTATTGTGAAGGATGTTTGCACGGAACTACCTTTTATGTTATTACTATGTTATCGCTTTGCTGTTATGCTTGTGACATCGCATTCCTATTAAAAACGTTTGTATCTTTACATATGGAATTTGCTCTACCTCTTTTGGTGTTTTGCATCTTATTACAATTGTTACTAGACCCAATAACCCATTTTCCCAAAGTCGATTCTCACAATGCCACTTTTGGGTCCAGAACCAACTTTCACTTCGTCGCATTCTATTGTACTGCACTGGTAGAGTTGATGTGGTGCACATAATAGTTCCTATTAATATCATTGTTATTGTTATTGTTTTTAGTTACGTTGCGGTAATCTTTGTCCCCTTTATTGTTTTGGTTTTGTTGTTAGTAGTGTTGGATCATTGTTGATCGCATAATGCAATTGTGAATGGAAAATGTTCTGCTAGATTCAATAATTAGCATTGGTGATAGTCAATTTTTCGTTCTTCAGGTGAAATATATATATATATATATATATATATATATATATATATATATATATATATATACAGCATTAGAGATGAGAGAAATGTGGATTTTGAATTTTAGAAGGACTATGTTCTTGCTTAAAGTTGTTTTGGAGTTGATCAAAGCTAGTTTTTTTTGGTAATTGAGTTTGATGCTTAAGTATCATCTTTGAGTTTGATTAGATTGAATAAGATAGATACCTATCTAGGTTTCAATGGGTCACTGAAATGTTGTTCATTTGATGACATTTTGCTTTTCGAATATTATGTTTATCTTCCAAGGAACATGGTTATTTGCTTTGCTCCTAGTTCTCTAGTCTGTGGAAACCTTAACATGCTTGTGTTAGTTCTTTTCTGTTTATGGATGAGTGATTGTCGAGGTAACACACACACACACACACACACACATATTTATATGTATCTCGTAGATTGGCATTGATATTGTGCAATATGCATGTAGCCTTGTAGAGTCTGGTCATCCTCAATGGTGGTTTTGGTTACTATGCTTTGTTTAGAATGGACTTGCAATATGTTGTCTATTCATGGCAGAATATTGGTGTTATTGGTTGCCTTTTTTCACATAACGGATCTATTTTTTTAACCTTTCCGTGGATTAACTATAGACTCATATGTTGTTTATTGAGGGCGGAATCCTGGTGTTTATTGTCCTTTGTTTCTTGATTTCTTGATTTCTTGAAGCCATTCCATAAGCATGTTTAGATGCTTATATTTTTCGAATAATAAAGCTGGACATGTGTTTTAAGGAATATTGAAATCATCATTTACTGACCTAATTTTGTTCAGATTCTCAAATTTTTTTTTTTTAAAATTACCTGAAGCTTTGTTTAGATTCAATGTGTAACTTGTGTAGCTTTCTTATTACTTCCCTTTTTACAGGTCTTGGTTCTTATTTGAATACACAATCTTTTGATGTGTCGTGTTTTGTCTATATGTACATGTATGTTATTATTCATCCAATTCCTGTAACCTGTTTGTTCAGGCAACTGGACTTGTACTTTGCATCCTAATTTACTCGATCAATAAGCACTCGTTTTAGCACTTTCCAGCAGCCGCTATCTTCCGTGTGAAAAACAACAAAAATCTGCTAGTGATTTTGTGAAAAGTTGTTTTATGTAAAGGTGGTGTAGGAAGCTTGTGTCACTTTGATACACTACAAGGGCTGGGTCTGGGGATTTGTTTAGCTGAAGATACAATTTAATGAAACTCAGACTCGGAACGGGTCAAAACTGTATAAAGACGTGCCTTTTTCTCTTACATTTAGTATCTTAATGACTTTATACCTGGGCTTTGCCCTCTGTTATAAACTAAGATTGCAAACAACAGATAGGATCGGATTGCATCTACACGAATTTTTTTTTTCTTTTATCGAAACATGTAATGTTGGCCCCCGGACACCGTTGGGCCTTAGACTATCGGCTCCTTCGTCTTAGTGATGGGCCGGCCCTGTTGATGGGCAGATTGATTCAATCAAGTGCATGATGCATGTTATGATGAAGAAATTGGAATAAATAAATGAACTTAAGGCACACAATCAAACAACTTTGTCGTCCGGTTGTGGTCAAGCAGATTACATAGTAGGATCATCATTGCATGATGGATTGCTTCCTACTCCAACAAGATAGGATGCTAGAGTGAATCTACACAGGCAGGAGAGGTATGACATGAGTGTTAAGGTTCCTAGAATATATTTTCCTTTGTTTGATGGTGATGTTCTAAAGGAGTGGTTTAGAAGGTGTGAATGGTATCTCCTGATGCATGAGACACCTGAGAATCCAAACGTGGACTTTGCAAATATATGCTTTAAAGGAAAGGTTGATGTATGCCTTGTTATCCATGTACGCCTTATTTGGAAATGTGACAACACTCACACACGCGCACACTTAAAATCAGAGGTCTAATAAAGAAGAAGCATATTACCATATTGATAGATAGTGGTGCCTCGCGTACTTTCTTGGACCAACAACTAGCTAAGGAAGTGAACCGTATAAACAGAGCCAACACATCCCATGATGATCATTGTTGTTGATGAGAATAAAATGTCGAGTGATCTAAAATGTCCTAACTTACCATTGATCATTCAAGAAGTCAAATTTCAGCATGATGTAACGTTGATCAAACTAAGATGATGTGACATTGTGTTAGGGATAGACTGAATTAAGAAGTATAACCCTATGGGTTTGACTTTATTAATATGGATATGTCCTTCCAGATGGACGGGGAACATATTAAACTCGATCAGCCATGTAGATAAGGCAATACTAAAGATGTTAGTTGTAAGAGGCTAACTAAAAGTCTGAAAAAAGGACCTTACTGCCTATTGGGATGCCTTAACATGATGTAAGAACAAGAGAACCCCACTACTTCACTTGAGTTGGTTTCACTTTTAACTAAGTATCAAGATGTATTTTCTAATCCCTAATGGCCGCCACCAAAGAAGGGATGTGAGCATGCAATCACACGAAAGGAAGGGTTTAAAGCTGTTAGGCTCAGTCCTTACAGATTTGCTCATCACCAGAAAGATGAAATAGAACAACTGGTGCAACAAATGCTGCAACAAAGGGTCATTCAACACAGTTGCAGTCCTTTTTCATCATTTTTTCTGCTAGTAGAGAAGAAGGATGGTACATGAAGGTGTTGTGCTGATTATATGAAGCTCAACGAGATGACTATAAAAGACAATACCCTATGTAAAAATTACAAGAACAATTGAAGATAAAACAACGTCTTTTTCATTTATGCTCCGACGCTTGGAATAGGTTGGTTTAAATATATTACAAATACAGAAAGTACCGAAAATAGCCGTTGGGGTGATTAGATACAAATCCACTTATTAAAATGAGAAAGAGCCGTTGTAGAATGTCATAGAACAAATTACGAACAAAACCAAGTACTAAGATAGTAATATAGACTAATTGTAATTCAAAAATAGACTGCTGACATCACAAACGAAATCAGCGAACCACCATAAAAGTAAGGATTAACTGTGAGAGACCAACATGAGAGATCAGCTGAGTAGAGGTCAAATGAGTAGGGACCAGTTGTGTAGTGATCACCAGAGTAGAATCCTATCACAGCTCTGTCTTATCATGCCTGAATCATATTCAACCGAGTTCCTCTCCAGCCGAGTTCTATTCATTTGAATCCTATCGCAACTTATATCTTCAACATTCCCCTAAGCGAGGTTTGTACATGTTCATCAGACCTAGCTTGCCTCTCTAAAATTGGAATGGTTGTCTACTGAGACCTTTGGTGAAAATGTCAGCAACTTGTTGATGAGTTGGAATGTGAGTTATGCTGAAATCTCCCCTCTAATTTCTCTTTGATGAGGTTTCTGACAATTTCAACTTGCTTAGTCCTGTCATTCTAAGTTGAATTCTTAGTCATGTCAATAGCAGACTTGATATCACAGTAGATTATAGTGGGTTCTTAAATCTTCATTCTTAATTCTTGTAACAATCTCTTCAACCACAGAATCTCACAAAATAAATGTGTGATACGCCAAGCCCGGAAAAGAGTCCGTGCATTCACATTGGGCATGTATGTAGGCCTAATACGAATAGGTTCCTCGGCTCAATCAGTCTGCACCTTCGTAAGCCGGACTGGGCCAGGTTCAATCCAGCTCGTCCAACGCCTTAATGATATTTATCATTGGCAGGGCAGACGATCGTTGATTAGCAAAACCTTCAAACCGCCCTTTACAGGCCGGCAAGAAGCACTAGTGGCCGACATGCTTGCCCCTCAACTCGCAGTCCGACCTGACTCGGACCAAGCCCGGTAAATCAGGGAACATGAGTTAATGCTCGACAGTTACAAGCGAACAACCAACTGCGGTTATCACGAAGATCGCCCAATCAGAAGCTGCCACATCAGACACGAAGCTAGTCATGTTAATTACGTCTTAATTACATTTCTTGTAACCGCTTACTCCTAGCCCTATAAATAGTGGCATTTGTACCCAAAGAATGACACGTCATTAATAAAAAACGTAGACAACCTCTGCCAATATGTCGACCATTGAGCTCACCATTTACAGCTTTACCCTCTTCATATTGTTCTTGTGCACCACCGCACATCAGCGGAAAAATCATTCACTTCCGCCAGATATCCACCGCAAATAATTATAAAACGTGTTTGTGATAATTCCAACATTATCAATGTGCAACTACCCTGTACTATGCTTTAACACTGCTTTTTGCGACCAATGATTGGTTCTTGCCACCATTGATTGCTTCTTGCTTTTCCAAGATATTAGGTTTCCACAAAAGAAAACACACCAGCCAGAAGTAGATCTTCTTCCTGATAAAGAACCAGCCCAATCAGCATCCACAAAAGCTTCGGTGATGAGATCTCCCATTGTCTTGAAGAACAATCTACTTCCAGGACTATCTATTAAGTAGTTCGGCATTCTAAAGATCGTGTCCATATGCTTTCTTTTTTGTTTGTGCATGAAATGGCTGATTAGACTGACCCCTAAGGAGATATCAGATCTAGTATGGGATAGGTAGATTAATTTCCAACAAGTCTTTAACAATATTTAGGATCAATGTCTTCACCATCTTCTTATTTACCTATCTTGTTGTTGTACTCTATAAGCAGTGTCCATTTGGAAGGGTCAGATCATTTTTATATGGGATATGTTGGATCCCAACTTAACATAACTTCAAAATCTCGACACAAAAACCCATTAATCCCTAAGTCCTTCATGTGGGTGAGCTTCCAAATCCTCTTAATTCTAGATGAAATATTGACCTTCTTAAGCTTCTCTCTCCCTAATAATAAAAAGGCTATCCGTTCAATACCTCTATGCAACACCCATCCACAAGATAGGCTAATTTGGCATGATTCTCCAAAAGGAACATATACGGTGAAATCGGGCTACCTGCTACGTATGAACTTCCTTTCTAAAATTATACTCACTTGAATCTTTCAAATAATTCAAATGTTGCACGCTTACAGAAATTTCTTTGGAGTCTTCAAGTCTCCATAAGATAAAAAAATATCTTTGAAAATCAGTTGCTACTACTGTCATCTCCTCTCCTCTAAAGGAACAACTTTGAAAAAAAAAAAAAAAAAAAAAAAAACACCTACTAATGGAATATGTTGCCTCCGTTACAGAGACATAGAGTCCTAGTATCGTTTATTCATTGATTGCATCTAGGTTAGATCGCTTTGGAAGCAATAACCCCGATTGAAGTACATTCTCGCGCTCAACTTCTATTGTTTCCCGAACTTATTAGATGCCTTTGTTCCCAGACTTATTGGGTGCCTTTGTTCCTCTGTGAGTCTATGACCGGTTGATTCATGTGTCTTATAACGCCAATTATATGGTAAAGGAGCAAGAACAATTATAAAAAAAAATCAAAGTGGTAATATCTTACGTGCAGCTTCGAAATGAATCGAAATGAATCGATGTATTACGTAAATTTATTTAATATAAATTTATATTCATTTAACATGTGTCACTAATATGCCTTGTCGTTAAATTCAGTCATGTGTGTGGCTGCGTTTCGTAGATCATAGTTTTGAAGTTCACACAAACTTTAATCAAAATTAAAAACTTTTTTTTTTTTTTTGTTTTTAGTTTGCAAGCATAATAATTTATGCTTTTTTTAGGGGAAGCATAATAATTTTAAGAACTTTTTTTTTCAGGATTTTATATAATATTAAACAATTTTTTTTTTTGAGGTTGCTCGAATCTTGGCATCGTCTCTTCGTCATCCACAATCATGAATCGCCATCTCCACACCTAATCTCTGTACAAAATTATTTCTGTATAGAAACGAACCGGAAATTCTACCACCCACCCATGGCCACCACCATCAATAACAAAACAAAAACGAAATTTAACTAAAACAAAGCCTTCTCTTTTCTTCTTCGTTTTGCCCAACCCCTCTTTTCTTTTTTTTCACCAGGTGTATCAGCAAATTTTAGTTAATCTTAATCCTCCACCTGAGATTTCATCAGCCAAGAACTGAGTCTGATAATTTTAATTGCAGGAAATTTATATCCATCTAATGTAAATCGATCTTACTAATCCCAAGACGCTTAACTACAGCGTTTCTAATCTTCGCCTCATTCTGCAAGCACATTCCATTCGGATCTACACCCGACATGTAGCTCCGAACTTCATTCCTTACCATATCTTGCAAAACTGCCAAGAACTCAGGGCTAAAGAACTGTTTATCCGGCATCGGAGACTGAACTGGCGGCGGAACGGCTGTGAAGGCAGATAAACCCTGCTGCCACTGTTGTCCTTGCTGAATAGCAGCGCCAACGGGGCCTACAGCTACCATTTGAGCTGGAGGAGCTGGTGGTGGTTGTTGTGGATGCGAAGCGGCAAGCTGTGGCGGCTGGAGCCGTTTTGGTTCTTCGACTAATCCGGGTCGATTAGATTCAAATCCGGGTAGGGATAGAGTAAGGGAGGTTGGCGGGTCGGGTTGTGATGGATCCATCTGCAGCACCGGAGTAGAGATCCCGCCCGTTTTCGCCACGGGGTGGTAAACTGGGTTCTGTCCGAAACCAGAATGGCTACAATCACTGACGTCGGATCCGGATGGACTGGTGGGGTTGAGATAAAACCCGGAAACGTTTGTACCCGCTCCAACACTAGCGGATCTTTTCAAAGGTTGCTGAGGGATTTCGAAATCGAAATCAGCAGACATGGAAGACGACCGGCGTTTCAGAGTCGAGTTCCAATGGTTCTTTATAGCGTTATCAGTCCGACCAGAGAGCAATCGGGCTATGGTAGCCCATTTGTTCCCAAACTTAGCATGAGCCCTGACAATCGTCTCATCTTCTTCAGGCGTAAAAGCCCGATGCTCCACTTGTGGAGAGAGCTGATTACACCACCGGAGCCGGCAAGACTTCCCTGAACGTCCCGGAATACATTTGCTGATTGAAGACCAATTTCTTGGTCCATGCTTCTCGACAAGCCTCTGTAGCAACTCATCTTCTTCAGGGCTCCATGGCCCTTTGATTCGATCCATTTCTTTCCTCTGAGAAACTGTCCCCATAAACGAAATAGAAATCAATTTTTTGTGTACTGTACAATTAATAAAGAAGCGGAACGTCGGCCTCAAGCAGAGGAGCTTATAAAGAAAGGAAGAAGGAAGAGGGGTGGGGGGGGTTAAATATTAGGGAAATGAGAGGATAGGGATGACCGGATAGAGCCGGTAAGAGTGACCGGCGTGAGGCAGTTACTGTGAAAATACAGCTGGCAAAGGACACGCGGAATGAGATGAAAGAAAAGAGGGGGACAGCTATATGAATATCTAGCCACTAAAATCTCGGGGTTTTTTTGGATTTTTGGGAGATGACCGACCGTTTTGGAAGTTAAAAAAATAAAAAAAGTAGTGGAGAAAAAAAAAGAAAAAAAGAAAAAAAAAAGGAAAAAAAAAGTGAGAATAGAGACTCCGTTAGGGGGAGATTTGAATCGAGCATTCAGTTAAGGAAGGTGGGACGGGGTGGGTTGGATGGACTTTGACTAAGCCAGCCTGTACAGCATAACACGTTTCTCAACGGTTTTTCCCTTTATTTACCCTTTTTCTTTTATAGGTACTAGTAGTACACAACTCTTGTGATTTTTTTCGTTTTACCAAAAAAAAAACAAAAAAACAAAAAACAAAAAAAAAACAAAAAAGCATGGAAAGTATTTCGTAGCGTTTTAATAGCTATTTCGCAGCGAATACGTAACAAATCAGCTACGAAAAGCTTTTCAGGCATATTTTTTTCAAATGTTATTTTTTGAGGCATACCACACAAATAATAAGTTTTTCAAGTTTCCCTATATATATATATCACATATTACCAACACTTTTATCATTTACTAAGTTCTTGAATTGTTATAAAAATTGACTACGTTATGTAATATTATAAGAGATATATATATATATATATATATATATAACGTCCCTATTTCGGAAACCAGATCGTTATCCGAAAAAAACGCATTACATGCATATAATTAAAATTTTATCTAATTAATACATCAGTTGACCTCAATTAACATCAGAGTACAAAGCAGAATGCGAAACGTCAACTCGGAAGACTTATGCCCCGTTTGAATTGAAAAAATTAGATAGAAAAGAAAATGAAAGATAGTGATAGAAAATAAAGGAGATGCGAAGGAAGGACTGCAAAATCTATTTTCAGTGTTTGAATAATTTTAGACGGAAAGGAAAAGGGATACAGTTGTTGTCAATTTAATTTTAGTGAAAATGAACTGTTTCCTTCCGTTTCTCACCTGTTTTAGAAGGAAATAAGATTGTCCAATTTGTGAAGAACATTATCATTCATTCTCCCTTGCTCTCCTTTCCTTTCCTTCAAACAAAAACATACCAAACATTCAAATTTAGATTCTACCAATCATGTTATTTTTCCTCTCAATACTTCCCATCCAAACAGGGCCTTCAAGGCTAACACAATCAATCGAGAAAAACACAAACTGCATCTAAATTATCATTAATAACCTTTTACATAATAGTTTTACATAATAGTCAAGAATACAAATCAACTATTACAACCTTGATAACTACTCCTCCTTATACTAGTACGTTGTCATAGCATTTCCACACCTAAGGCAAAAACGTCTCAGTTCGACACTTACACCCCAAGAGTAAATTCCTGACTTAAACATAAATATACATTCACTTGATGGTTAGGATTCCGTATGAAATATCACTGCCACTCATATTGCATCATCAGTTCTTTCATAGTCCAATCCTCAAATCCCTTAGTTTATTCATACCACTCTCATATCTTAACCTAAGATGGGTCTATTTCCATTAGTCCAAAATTAATGCTTAAGTGTGACCGACGGAGGTCGGATCAGCGCCTCGGCACGTGTCATCCCCACAATGATCCAACAATAAAGGAGGATAGGGAAAGACCGTCCTGAGGGGTTTCACCTCCAGGATCCGAGCTGTGTAAGCTCGGTTACTCTCCTCTTGACCTCATCAGGTCGGCCGCATCATAAGGTCGGCCTATCCATGCCCAACCTAACAGGTCGGCCTGGGTCTGTACCGTAGCCAATTTCCCGCGTACAAGCCAAATCAGATAAATCCGAAAAGAATCCTTTGCTACAAAGACTTTGATCTTGGCATTCAAGATGTAACCATAATTATCTCCTAAAATAAAGGGGATCAAATCATCATTATCTCTTCCTTAGGGAACACGGCACCAAAGTCCAACATGGACACGCTACACACAACGCAAGGGCACAAGCCCTTCCTATATAAACCATGCCTAAGGAACTACGAAGACTTTATTCCAAGACACACATTGGATACGTAGGCAGCTTGAGATACAGTTTCTCAAGTGCAGTCTAAACCACCACCAAACATCCCTCCGTTTCACATCTGTTTTTAAGGTTCCGCCTTGAACAGATTGTCACTAGGAGAGAAACTGCCGAGATTTATTACCTGACGATTTCCAGCATCGTCAGTTGCAGCTAGAATGAGGGCCCTCACTGACAATCTCGTTAAAAGCTTTGGAATCAACATGGTAACCACGCGACATCAGGCGGCAAACGGAAACCACAGCAACCACGCCAACAACGCGACAGAGTCAGATGCCAACAATCAAAACCAACAACAGGAGGAAATCATCCTCAACGCCACCCACCAAGCGTTGGTGGATCAGCTCGTGGCTCTTGATGATGCAACAAAGCAAGCCATCCTAGATGCCGCCTTGGCAGAAGAGGATGAAGAAGAGGAAGATCTGCCGGAAGAGAACTTGCAGGAGCAGAATTTAGAGGAGGATGACCCCAACGACGGGTCATGGGAAGAAACACCTCCTCCTCCCAAGCATAAACTGGCCAAGAGGGACGACCACTCGTCCTCTTCAAATTTGAGGAAGCAACTAGTAGTCCCCCACGCAATGGATGCGGCCAGAGCCGAATTGGACGTCATAGCAGGAAAGAAAGCTGCGCAACTGGTCCTTGAATCATCTTTCTCTGAGCAGGTGGATAACTATCCTCGACCTTCAAGGTTTAAAGTACCAAATCTGATCTCTACGACGGAACAAAGGATCCCCAAGATCACATGTTTCAGTACCTCATGCATATGAATGTTGACTGCGCCCCGGATGAGATGAAGTGCAAGGCTTTTCCTGCGTTACTCACTGGCCGAGCTCGAGAACAGTTTAAAAGAATCTCGGCTAGGACCATCTCCAATTTTGAGACCTTGGGGAAGATGTTCCTTAACGCTTTCATTACGGTTAAGCCATTCCAGAAGAACGCTACCCATCTGTTTACCCTCAGGCATAAGCGAGATAAGACCGAGCTGCAGTACCTCAAGCGGTTCAATAAGGAGTCGATGCAAGTCTGAGACGCAGATAACCATATTCGAATTGCATCTTTCATAGCAGGGCTACGAGAAGGAAGATTGTACTCTAAGTTGAGCAGCAAGCTCCTCGCGTCGATGGAGGAAAGCATGGAGGTAGCCTTCAAGCATTGTCAAGGAGAAGAAGCCAACCGACTGAAGCGAGAGTCGGAGAAATCGGAGCGTAGAATGGAGAAAGTAGAGGATCCTTTTGACAAAGAGAAGATCGACAGGGAACCGAGCGTCCGGGTCAGCCACTGAACCGGTCCGTGAAAAAACACGCCTTGTAGTGAAGAGATTTCCCAACATTAAACAGGCCACGTGAACAAGTCCTCGCAGTTATGGAGAGGGAGGGTTTAGCACGAACTCCCCCTCCGATGCGAAGTCCCCCGAAGAGGAGGGACCAAAGTAAATTTTGCATGTATCATAAAGACATCGGGCATGATCTGGATGACTGTAGGATTTCCAGAGAGATGTGGATGCAGCTATTACTGATGGAAAGTTGGATGAGGTCGTAGATCGATCTCATACTGCCGAACAGCGGGGCCGGCGTGACTACCCGCGAAGAAATTTCAATCAAGACCGGGGCCGACAAGGTGAACCCTAGAGAGTAAGAAATCGATCTCCGGAGGGAGACCGACCGATCGACAACCGCCCGATCAACATCATTAACACTATCGTGGGCGCTCCTGGCAATATGTTTGGGGAGGTCAGTAGCCCCAATGTGTGATTCGATAGCTCACAGGCAAACAGAGGAGGCCAAGCCCCTGTCCGGGAGGTGACTTATGGTCCCAGGGACCCGCTCCCACTGGTTACGAATAATGAGGGTGTGCGTCGATACAGGCAGAGCCGTCAACGTCCTTTATTATTTGGCTTTTCAGTCAATGAACCTCAAAGAATCAGAGCTGACTCCGGTCTCACCACCACTGTTCGGATCATTGGCCCTCCTAATTCATCCTATGGGAATGGTTCAGCTCGGCACAACCAGAGGGTAGGATGCTCATGGTTACTTACGTCGTAGTCAAGGCCGCATCGGCATATAACTTCATCTTGGGAAGACCCGCTCTAATCAACCTCCGAGCCGTGATCTCTCTGGCCCACATCAGCTTGAAGTTTCCAACCGCAGACGGCTCGATCGAAATCAAGGGAGATCTGGAGGTCGCCAGAAGCTTCTATGTGGCCACAATAAAAGGCAATGAGTAGTCTTACCTTGAACATCTCGGCAAGTTCCTTATACATGCTATTTTTCGTTCATGTGATTTCATTTATGCTCGTCTTTCTTTATCTACTATTCCTTGGTGTTTGACACTTTGTTGAATAAATTTTGCTCTAGGAGCGCTTCGTCTATTAGATATACTTGTTTACCTTGTTTTGTTAATTACAAACGACCATAAGTCCATAAGGACAAGATGAAACCGAACCCCCCATTCGGATCCTAAAATTAAAAATGAGAAGTTAGTCCAAATCTGGCCTTGCTCGTCTAAAACATTAACGCGAGAAGTCAGTCCGACCTGACCCCCGCTCGCCATCACTTAAAAACGAGAAGTCAGTCCAAATCTGGCCCTGCTCGTCTAAAACGTTAACGCGAGAAGTCAGTCCGACTGACCCCGCTCACTGATCTAGTCGCGGGCCTTACGTTGATTTTACTAGCAAGAGTACTAGGTCAATTGTAGCATAGTAAGGGAGAATCAAGGTCGATCCCACAGAGACAATGCAACTTAAGCATAAACAATACTAATCTAATCAAGAAGACATAAGTGGTCATTGACCAACAATGAACATAAAAGAAACATGGTATTCCTTCCCTATCCATTCTATCTACTAACTTGGTTTAGTTAATCCTTATGTTTACTTCCCCACATAATTTTCTTAAACTAATCGAGCTTTTAATTCTGTTTTAGCTACGGGTGCAACTCCTAACCCTATCTACTCTGACTATGGCAGCATACAATCTATACGCTAGCTACCTTCCTTAATTGGTCCGTAATAGCCCATACGCATGAAGAATTAGAATTGCCAGTATTGAGCGTTAACCCATACCGCTAACCCGCTTAGGTAGGTATCGACTATGACTAGCACGTTCCTAGGGTCCATCAAGACAATTTCCTAATTAACACTTCACTAACAGTCCTTCATGTTAATTTACGAATTACGAATACTAGATTGGCCAGACCTATTACTCGTTTTAATTATTCCTGTCGATCAACGTAGCTGATGTTGAATCTTCAGATTAATGTGACCTAAAATTGCCTCGGTAAATCGGTATAGACCGCCGATTTACCGGGGGCGGTGGTTCTTAATCGGGAATCTACATTGCTCAATTCAGATTAATTCAAGTAAATTATAGGGTTGTTAAACGCGCAGATCAACTAAAACACGTAAATACAAGTAGATCTACCATATTAAAGACATAAAGGAATGTTTAAAGCTTCATACCTTCAACAATGGAGATCTAGCTTGATCTACTCACGCTAGAGATGGCAAGGAAGGGAAGGAAACCGGAAAATAAACTCCAAAAGTTTAGAAGAACTTTATTGCATCAAAATTGTATAATGAAATAATAATAATTTGAAAGACAATGGAAGATTCTTTTACAATCAGTTTCTGCGGCTTTATATAGATGTTTTAGACGACTTATGACTCAAATACCCTAACTGACCTAGTAGATGCGGCAGATTCAGTTTCGTGTTCCCCAAGACCCACGGTTTATCGGGCCTAGCCCACGGTAAACCGGGCTTGATTTTCTTTATTTCTTTCAGCAAGCCTCTTCCTGGACTTACTCCACTCGGCCCAATGCTCTCTCCTTAATCTAGATCCATCCTTAAGTGCTCCGGATTTTATACATCCTGAAAAATACATAAAACAAGGCAAAATAGTACCAAATCTTCGGGATAATAACCTAGATGCAGAATTATGAACTTAGGAACATGCACTCAGTGTTTAACCTATATTCCTTCACAATAATAGGTCTATCTCCATTCTCTAGAGTAAAATTTGGGGTAAATAATGGTTACTTTTATGGTGCATTTAGAGCGTTATCAACTACCCCCACTTAGCTTTTGATCGTCCCGAGCAAAAAGGCGAAAAGAAAACGAAATCCCGACCAATATACAAGTTAATTAATAACAGCTATGCCTCACAAAGTCAAGATCAAGATCATGCCACTCACATTCATAAGCAATGCATTAAACAATATTTATGTCATGAACCAATGTGTGTGTGCAATAACCCCTCGATCTCTAGTAATGCAGACAATCTCGCATTACGTCAACCCGTAGTCGAACTAACCAGTCACGGACATGCATTTCCCTTTACGCCATTTATTTTATTAATGGATTGTTTCTTTTATTACTTTAGGTCAAGTCAACTGGGCAAGGCGGATCGAGAACCGAGTATTACTCTAGGCTCGCGTTTATCGGTCTATTTGATATGAGAGTCGTGCGTCTTACGCTCCATCGACTTCGCTTTGCCAAAGAGAATATATATATATATATATATATATATATATATATATATATATATATATATATATATATATATATATATATATATATTGCAATTTATTTCTCTTTCTTGGCGGGTGAACACTCATAATTCTAGAATTGCCAGTATTGAGCGTTAACCCATACCGCTAACCCGCCCAGGCAGCTATCAACTATGACTAGCACGTTCATCGGGTCCATCAAGACAATTTCCTAATTAACACTTCACTAACAGTCATTCATGTTAATTTACGAATTACGAGTACTAGATTGGCCAGACCTAGTACTCATTTTAATTATTCATGTCGATCAACGTAGCTGACGCTGAATCTCCAGATTAAGGTGACCTAAAATTTCCTCGGTAAATCGGTATAGACCGCCGATTTTCTGGGGCCGATGGTTCTTAATCGGGAATCTACATTGCTCAATTCAGATTAGTTCAAGTAAATTATGGGGTTGTTAAACACGTAGATCAACTAAAACACGTAAATACAAGTAGATCTACCATATTAAACACATAAAGGAACGTTCAAAGCTTCATACCTTCCACAATGGAGATCTAACTTGATCTACTCAAGGTAGAGATGGAAAGGAAGGGAAGGAAACCAGAAAATAAACTCCAAAAGCTTAGAAGAACTTTATTGCATCAAAATTGTATAATGAAATAATAACAATGTGTAACACAATCGAAGATTCTTTTACAATCAGTTTATGCGGCTTTATATAGATGTTATAGCCGACTTATGACTCAAATAAACCCTAACCGACCTATTAGATATATTCGGTTTCGTGTTCCCCAAGACCCTCGGTTTATCGGGACTAGCCCACGGTAAACCGGGCCTGATTTTCTTCTTTTCTTTCAGCAGGTCTCTTCTTGGACTTACTCCACTCGGCCCAATGCTCTCTCCGTAATCCAGATCCGTCCTTAAGTGCTCTAGATTTGACACATCTTCATAAATACATAAAACAAGGCAAAACAGTACCAAATCTTCAGGATAATAACATAGATGCAGAATTATCATCTTAGGAACATGCACTCGGTGTTTAACATATATTCCTTCACAATAATGGGTCTATCTACATTCTCTAGAGGAAAATTCAGGGTAAATAAGGGTTAATTTAATGGTGCATTTAGAGTGTTATCAACTACCCCTCACTTAGCTTTTGATCGTCCCGAGCAAAAAGGCGAAAATAAAATGAAATCCCGACCAATATACAAGTTAATTAAAAAAAGCTATGCCTTACAAAGTCAAGATCAAGATCATGCCAATCACAGCCATAAGTAATGCATTAAACAATATTTATGTGATGAACCAATGTGTGTGTGCAATAACCCCTCGATCTCTAGTAATGCAGACAGTCTCGCATTATGTCAACCCGTAGTCGAACTAACCAGTCACGAACATGCTTTTCCCTTTACGCCATTTATTTTATTAATGGATTTTTTTTTCTTTTATTGCTTTAGGTCATGTCAACTGGGCAAGGCGGATTGAGAACCGAGTATTACTCTAGGCTCGCGTTTATCGGTCTATTTGATATGAGAGTCGTGCGTCTTACGCTCCATCGACTTTGCTTTGCCAAAGAGAATATAGATATATATATTGCAATTTATTTCTCTTTCTTGGCGGGTGAATGCTCATAATTCTATCTATACTCACGGCCCCACTCTTGATAAACTACCGAATCCGTAATTCCTTAGCCTGTATAAGGTCCTCAACTTGACTCGAATGACCATAGATAGAAAAAAATTCGAGATAAAGCTAGGGTCACCTCTAGTCAAAGTAATGCACTATCGACTACACACTAGGGAAAGTGAGTTATACGTGCTTAATATGGTGGTTAATAACAGTATATGCGCTTAATACGCCACTACTTCAGAAGTGGGCACTACTTTTACTTATGCAAAGTGGAACAAGGATGTGATTAATTAGCTCCAAAGGTCAAAGATGTCATTTGTTTCGAAATTTTGACGAAACGAATCAAAGTCTATGTGGTGAAAAGTGCATCGAGAGAATCAAGATAATCTAACAAGTTGGAATATAATGTTAAAGAGCTAAGTGACGTTCCTACCCCTCACTTAATCGAAACATTGTCCCCAATGAGAAGATGAAAATATAAAATAAAAAGGAACTTAGCTTCAGTTAAGCGTGGAGCCAAGTAAGAAACTGGATCTTCTGAATTGCATTGGGCTCATCTAAGAAGTCCTCGACAAAATCTGCTTTAAATCTCTCAAATAATCCAAGAAGAATTAGGTGACAACAAACCGTATAATAAAATTGCGGCAGTAAAAGAGAAATGAAATAACTCCAAACAAATTAAGCCGACAAAATCATTATATTATTATAAAATCGGCTACATTACTAGATAGGAAAAAAAAACTAGAAATGGAAAATAACAACAATAAAAAGAGAAAACTAGTCCTCGTTAAAACACTCCTCCCAGTCATCTCTATGCTCAAAACCGGGAGGTGGTCCAGAACTTGAGGCAGCAGCGGCGGAGGAAGACGCTTTGATGACATGGGGCAGTCCTAGGTGGTGGGGTCGAAGGAGGAAAGCCTAAAAAGTCTATAATACGATCCATCTTGCGATGCAGACTTACAATCTCTCGTCTGTTCTCCTCTATCAAGGCTCTTTGGGATCGAGGTCCTCTTAGTACTGGAGTACGCTCTCTCTCAGCTCTTAGACCCACATATCTGGGTGCTCTCATAACCAACTGCGAACTGATCTTCGGTTCAGGCTCTTCCTAATCGTCACTGACTAGAATCAGAACCTCATGCTCCGTAGCGAACATGTCTATCATCAGGCCATAAGGCAACTGCTCTCGCTCGGAATCCTTGGTAATCTCATGAACGTGGATGTGCATCAATAAACTGATATTGACTAGAGATCCCTGCTCTAGATAGAACATCAACTCCGCCCTCTTTGGTGTGACAGATGCCGTATGCTTGGTCGGCGAAGGCGTGAACATACAAATCTGTTGACCATCTTCCTATCCCAGGATAGGTCATTCTCTAGGAAGATGGTGGGGGCTCCCGTAGGATTCCGCTTCCATTCCACCCTGAAGTATTCAGCGATCATCTACATCCTCTCTAAATCGTCCACATATGTGGAGGATGTATACTCATTTGGGCCCACTGGTGGATTGCGAACCCTATAATACCCGTTGATCCTCTTGATCGTATAGTCTACTTGTACTCCCGGATCATGGCAAATGTAGCTCCGGGGTTATGCGCCACATACGCATAAAATTCATGCACCACCGTAGCATTGAACTTGCTTGGTGCCTCCGCCATATCCAAATCATCTTGAACTTACATGACTCTTGGCAAGATCGAGCCACAGTCCTTCAAGTCTATCCAAAATATCTTGAAAAAATCCTTACACCCTGTTGATCTAGGAATCTGGGCTCGGATTTTTCTCTTGCTCGGGATGAGGAGCCGAACTGGAAACAGCAGGCTTGCCAGAATACTTGGACACATTGTCCACCCCAGCTTTAAAGTCTTCTACGCTTTCGTTATAGACCGTGCTCATCCCTTGTTTGTAAAAAACCTTCTTGGGAAGATTGTCTACGACAAGGGCAGGAAATTGGATCATTGCCTCATCCACACCTTGGGTATAACCATGGTTTAGGATAGGAATAAAAAACACCTTCAAAGCCTGTTCAAAGTCCCTCAAGGCCTTGTACTCCCGAATAGCTTCGGCACACCGAGCTGGATTTGTAGCTTCAAGCTTGGCCACCTTCGCCTGGAGTTCAGCTATAGCCTGCTCTTTTCCTCTCTTCTCCCCAGCAAGCTCACCCGCTAAAGACTTCAGCTCGGCCTCTTAGGCCAAGAGTTGGGCTTGGAGAGTCTTCATCTCCTTATCCTTGAGTTGGCAGCCGTCCTAAGCTCCCCCGTGTTTCCCTCAGCTCGGCAATCTTTTTCTTCTGGTCGGCTGAATCTACAGAGGCTTTCCCCAATCTCTGGAAAACCTCTTGACTGACCAGGGTTCCTTGCACAATCAAACAGTCTAGGTTAATGAGGCCCTAAAATAACTTAGCACTAAAACAAGAAGTATGATTACTTTCAAACTCCATTGATCTAAAACCAGCAACAGCCAGCTCCTCATCGGACATACTGGCGATCTGCTACTATTCGGAAGCAGCCTTCTCTTGAGGACTAGATTGGTCCTGAGCTCCTCCTAGAGCTCTCGATTTGCCCTTTTGTGTGGGCCTGCTCTCTTGCGGGGTCGCGGCCGGCCTAGATCGCCCTTTCTTCCCTAGGGACATGTCCCTTTCTTTTGTCTTCTCTGGATCAACATTGACCAGAGGATCTAGGCCTGCTTGTCCCTGAGGAGGGACAGAAGAAGAGGTACCAGCCGCGGTAGCATCCATAAGACTCTCATCATCCATTGCATTCTCGGAAGAGAGGGTCGGCTCAGGTTGCCGGACCACGGCTTCACCCTCGGCACCAGCCAGAAGATCGGCAAAATCAGCCACTGAAAACATGGGCAAACTATCAGTCAAACAAAAGCATAAATACAACAACAAAAGTACAAAGAAAATACCCTTCAAGACTTCCACTCAGCCTCCTCAAATTCCTTGTAGAGGCTGGGCCCTGCATCTCTAACCGAGCTGCCATAATCAGCTCTTCATATAAGTCCTACCACTCGATGGAGTATCCTGATATGTGGATCTTTTCCACCAGTTTGTCATCCTTCTCGGGGTGTTCATCTTTGTCCATCTCCTCCATACTCCACCGGCTCAGTTCGGGATGATTCTCAAGACGGACAAAGAAAAATCACTCCTTCTATCACTTGAAAGAATCTTTACCTTTGGGGATAATGGGGACGTCAACAGAACGACCCGTCCGCCGGGAAAAATAATATCGATAGGGGTGGTCCTTCACCCCCACACAATGGTAAAAATACTGATCGCGTGTAGAGAACTTACTAGCAATAGGACTAAATCTATCGTAGTAGAGTACTGGAGAGTCAAGATCGATCCCACAGAGACTCGTAAGAACGTCTAATTATCAAGATTGAGCTTGTCATGATAATGGTCTACGACCAACTCTAACATATACAGTAGTAAATTTGGCAACAATCAACTAGCAAGTTATGCAAGTTGAACGAAGAAAATTAGGGTTTCCAATGTATTAGTTCAATTACAAGTAATTAGTTATTCCCCCCACACATGCAACAATCCTTCCCACTGGTGAATTTATTCATTGTTCAACTACGGGTACAACTCCTAACCCTATATACTCCGAAAATGGTAGTAGACAATCTATACGCAAGCTACCCTCCTTAATTTTTCCGTAATAGCCCATACGCATAAAGAACTAAAGCTGTCGATATTGAGCGCTAACTCATACCTCAAACCCGCCTAGACAGCAGTCGACATTGATCAGCACGTTCCTAGGGTCCATTCTAGATAATGTCCAAACATAGCACTTCACTATTCTTATTTCATGCTTGTTTACGATAACATGCAAATAGTTGATCAGGCTAAAAACATGTAAATTAAATCTATCGATCAACGTAGCTGGCGCCGATTATCATGAATTAGTAATTTACTAGGTATTTAGATCTAGCGATATAGACCGTTGCAGATATGAAGAACGCAACTACTATCTCATTATTTCTTCACCAATGAATCAGATCTATAACACATGGGGTAAAATAAACTAACTACTACATAATTAAACTAAATAAGCAATTAAAGCATACTAGTCGAATAGAACAATGATAGATCTATATCTTTGAAAAGATATAAAATCATACCCTCGAAGACGAGCGTAGATCTCCCTCGGATCTATCCCTAGGTGGCGACTCCGTCGTCTCTCCGACCAGAACTCATAAAATAAATAAAATAAAGAACAAAGAATTTTTATTGCATAATACTTGTCTTGAAAATTGTACACTTGTGTTCTGAGGCGAAGCCTCTTATTTATAGCTATCGAAACCGACATAGTAACATCTAGTTCTACCCTTCGTCCAAGAAAACGCGTTTCTAAAGATTCTCAAAGCTCGGTAAGTCGGCACCGCCTCTCGGGTTACCGAGGGTATTTTTGTCCTTTTTCTTCAGCCGACTTAACTTGGAATGTTCTGGAATTCCCTAGGCCCATTCTTTTCGTTCAATCCACTCTAGATTCGTCCATCATGCTCAGCCCAATATTTCGTATCCTGAAAATAATCAAATAATACACGAAATAATATCGAAATAGGGAAAATAAACGCTAAGTGGAGATTTCTCGACTCACGAACCCAACATATGATATTCAACTCAAATGGTTCATATTTATAGGTCGAAACGACTATTTTTAGCTCATAATGGATAGAATGTTGATGCCGTAGGATAGACTATTTTTACCATCATCAACTACCCCCCACTAGCCTTCTGCTCGTCTGCGAGCAGAATATCAAGGCGGAATGTACCTCCAAGGACAATCCCCATCAACTACCACACATTCAATAAAGATTTCCCGCAGAAACATACATCAAGCTACAATCCATAAGCTCCCCATTAATCACTACTTATCATGCATCAATGTGTCGTGTGATGAATCAGTCGTGATAGTGCGTTCATGAGAAGAATCAAGTTGTATTAACCACACAATCTTAACTTTCTTGCGCATACACTCGCTCATCTTGCTTTCAGACTTGGTTACACAACATGGTACCGTAATTGGGTCGGGCGGACTCGGGGACTGAGCATCGCTCTTAAGTCCTCGTTTGTTTCTTTTTATGCGAGGGTCGTGCCCTTTTTACACGAGTTCGCTTTCCTCACTGCCGTTCTTGCATTTTTTTCTTCTAATTTTTTTTTTCATTTTTCTTTCATCATTTTTTTTCTGGCAGAGTTCCTCACTTTTTTTTTCTCTTTCTCTCACAAGTCCGTTTGTCCCGTTTACCTTTCGTCATCCAAGTTGCTTCCCTTGTCTTACAACAATTTGTTAAAGTATATAGACAGATAAATAATGATTCCCGGTTAAAACAATTTGTCATCTAATCTTAAACACTTCTCACTCAGATTATGTGCTCAAATATTGACTGCAATGATAGAATAATAATTAATAAGTTACTACTTTACGCAACATAATATATGCTCATTCTTCCATACTAAATTGAATATGCTATAGCTCACTTCAAATTGAACTTGGGCTCCTTTTCTACCAATTCCTTACTCGAAAACGTGCAATAAGCAAGCTAAAAACAGTGTTAAAATTGTCAAAATTATTCCCTTTTATGATTATCCAGCTAAGACGCCTACCCCCACTTATTATAGACATTGTCCCCAATGACTAATAATAATGAAAGAAAAATTGTACTTACCTCTGAAATTGATCGGCTGAGTCAAAGCGAATCCCGGAGTAGAATCATTAGCTCCTAGGTCATTACTCTTCCAAGTTGTTACCTGTGGTCCAAAATTCTTCCAAAAACTGTGAGTAACATGCGAAGGGCAATAAGAAAATAAGGTGGCGGTAATTGTGCATACCGGAGGAATGCACAAAAACAGTTTAAGCCACTTTATTCTGTTATCGGCCTAAGGAAGACGCATAAACTTTTATGAGGGTATCACATGAGAATCGTGAAGGAAAAAAACCACATATATCTCTAGTCAGGTGACTGAAAATATATGTGATGAAAAAAACCTTACGATTGTCAGGCTACTGTATTGACTAAAATAAACGAATGCAATAAATAAGGGTTTTAGAAATAGTTCTGAGTTTATAGTCGCCAGCTCGACTGTACTATTAGGGCTCCTTCATTCATTTTGTCATCGTAAAGACTTCCAACTCAGGGTTATACTTGTGCTCTAGGTAATGCTTCAACCTGTGGACGTTTACTATGAAAGTCTGCCCAGAGTATTCATGTCTAGCTTCACATGCACCTGAATTGAAGACTTTTGTGACTACATGTGGTCCATACCATCTAGACTTCAACTTTCCAAGAAAAGGATGAAGACGCGAATTATATACCAGCACCTTATCTCCAGCTTAAAATGTGCGGTTCAGAATTTTCTTATCGTGCAGATGCTTCGTTCTTTCCTTGTAAATCTTTGCATTCTCATATGCTTGAAGTCTAAACTCCTCCAATCTATTCAAGTCTAGCATTCTCTTTTTACCGGCTAAATCCTCATCCATGTTAGAAACCTCGTAGCCCACAACGCTCGGTGCCCGAGTTCTACCGGTAAATGACATTCTTTTCCAAACACTATCATATATGGTGACATCCCAATCGTGGTCCTATAAGCTGTCCTGTATGCCCAAAGTGCGTCATCTAATTTCAAATACCAATCTTTCCTACTGGGATTCAAAGTCTTCTCTAAGATCCTCTTAATCTCTCTGTTTGTGACTTCCACTTGTCCACTTGTCTGGGGGTGATATGCTGCTTGCCATCTCATGTCTAACCACATATGTCATCATCAATTTTTCAAACAACCTATTGCAGAAATGACTCCCTCCGTCACTAATTATGGCTCTGGGCACTCCAAACCTCGTCAAAATGTTCTTCTTAAGAAATCTCAGGACAACCCTGGCATCATTGGTAGGTGAGGCTATTGCTTCCACCCATTTGGAAACATAGTCGACTGCTACCAGGATGTAATGATTTGATTCTGACGATGTAAAAGGCCCAACAAAATCAATTCCCCAAACATCGAATAGCTCCACTTCTAGGATACTCTACAGTGGCATCTCGTTTCGCTTAGAAATATTACCATTCATTTGACAGGAATGACAGGATCTTGTAAACTCGTAAGCAGATTTTTGAATTGTTGGCCAATAGAATCCACACTGCAGTATCTTTGCTGCTGTCTTATCTGGCCCAAAGTGACCTCCTGCTTCTCTAGAATGACACATGTGTAAAATACTTGGAATCTCATCATCATGGACGCATCTCCTAAGAATGGCATCATGGCACAATTTATATAGGTCGGGATCGTCCCAATGATAATGCTTCAAATATGTGAAAAACTTCTTCTTATCTGCATTATTGAATTCTGGTGGTAGGTACTTTCCTGCTAAAT
Source organism: Gentiana straminea (assembly GCA_036785695.1). Classification (NCBI taxonomy): domain Eukaryota; kingdom Viridiplantae; phylum Streptophyta; class Magnoliopsida; order Gentianales; family Gentianaceae; genus Gentiana; species Gentiana straminea. Next base: position 3,336,047 of record JAVUPR010000312.1, on the reverse strand, counting down.
AATTGATAATATTAGCAAACCAAGGGTATACCTTGCCCACTCTTGATGTATGTTGTCGGGACTGAGATTCAACTCAAGCTACCACTGAGATGGCAAAAAGTTGTTCAACATGAAAGCTCTCCCCGATCTCAGTCGGTTGCTCTTCTTCCAGCAAAGTTAATCTTGACAGGTGATCAGCCACCTAGTTCTCAGATCCCTTTTTGTCCTTAATCTCAACATCAAACTCTTGTAAGAGTAGAATCCATCTTAACAATCTCGGCTTGGAGTCTTGCTTGGTTAGAAGGTATTTCAAAGCTGCATGGTCAGTGAATACAGTGACTTTCGATCCTATCAGGTAAGGTCGAAACTTGTCAAACGCAAATATGACAGCTAAGAGTTTCTTCTCTGTAGTCGCATAATTCCTCTGAGCACTGTTAAGGGTACGACTGGCTTAATAGATAGGTTTAAAGATTTTATCCTCCCTTTGTCCTAGGGCTGCTCCAACTGTTGTGTCGCTTGCATCACACATTAGCTCAAAAGGTTTGTTCCAATCTGGTGCTACCAGAATTAGGGCAGTTATAAGCATTTGCTTCAACGTGTTGAATGCTTTCTTGCACTCTTCTCCAAATACAAAAGGCACATCTTTTGCAAGTAATTCCGTCAAATGTTTAGAAACTTTAGAGAAGTCCTTAATAAACCTCCTATAAAATCCTGCGTGGCCAAGAAAGGCTCGCAACATTTTTAAGTTCGTTGGAGGGGGTAACTTCTCTATGACCTCAATCTTTGCTCTATCAACTTCCATTCCTTTCTTTGAAATCCTGTGACCCAATGAAATGGCATTGTTCCCAGTTAAGTACAAGGTTGGTCTCTTCACATCTCTTCAACACTTTACTCAAATTGTCCAAGCATTTATCAAAGATATCTCCAAATATAGAGAAATCATCCATGAAAATCTCCAGAAAATCCCCCACCATCTCCGCAAATAATGACATCATGCACAAAGTTGCTGGTGCATTAGATAACCCAAAAGGCATGCGATTGTACGCAAAGGTTCCATAAAGACTGTGAAAGTTGTCTTCTCTCGGTCCTCGGGGGCAATATGGATCTAATAGTAACCAGAATATCCATCTAAGAAACAATAAAATGCATGAACACTTAATCTTTCCAACATCTGATCAATGAATGGTAGGGGAAAATGATCTTTACGAGTTGCATCATCCAGTTTCCTGAAGTCAATACAAACTCGATGTCCAGTAATTAGTCTCACAGGGATCAACTCATCAATCTCATTACGTTGGATAGTGAATTATCCTTTCTTGGGCACCACATGAATCGGGATCACCCACTCACTGTCTGCAATTGGGAAAATGATTCCCATCTCCAACATCTTTATGATCTCTTCCTTTACAACATCCTTTAGTTGTGGCGTCAACCTCCTTTGTGGTTGTGCTACCGCTTTCTTCTCGGGGTCTACAGAGATCTTATGCATGCACACCGATGGGCTTATTCCTCTAATACCCGCAATGGTCCACCCAAACGCTCCCTTATGCTATCTCAGTACTCTTAAAAGTTTCTCCTCCTCTAAAGGTGATAATAATGATGAAATTATAATGGAGAGAGTATCATCTTGTAAGTATACGTACTTCAGGTGAGAAGGCAAAGGTTTTAACGTTAAGTTCCTTGGTGGCTCCTCTAATGATGATCTTATCAGCTTACCAGTCAATTGTAAGTCAAAGAACTTGTGCCACGAAGGTCTATGAATGGTTCCTCCTAAATCCATAGAAATATAGGCTCTATTTCTCGTACTTGACCTTCGCTACACCCATGCCAGGTTTTCTCATAGCTTTCTTCTTCCTTCAGGAGTAAAGTCTCAGCTACTTCAGGGTCTAGTGCCACTTGCTGATATAATTCCAACACAAGTTCGTCTATGGCATCTAGCATGTAGCATGCTTCTCCTTCATCTTGTGCATACTTCATTGAATTCATCACATTGATCACTACTTTGTCCTCATTCACTCTCAGAATAAGCTCACCCTTATGAACATCTATCAAGGTCTTACTCGTAGCTAGGAAAGGTCTTCCTAAGATTACTGGAACATCGTGGTTAGCTTCCATGTCTAGCACCACAAAGTCTACAGGGAATACAAACTTATCAACTTTTACCAAAACATCCTCCACCACTCCACACGGCTGCTTCATTGACCTATCTGCTAATTGAAGGGTTATAGATGTTTCATTCAACTCTTTCATGCCTAACTTATGAAAGATGGAGAGTGGCATCAGATTGACACTGGCTCTAAGATCACACAATGCTTTGTTTAGGCATACTCCTCCAATTGTGCAAGGTATGAGGAAGCTCCCAGGATCCTTACACTTAGGAGGCAGTTTGTATTGCAAAACTGCCGAGCATTCCTCGTTAAGGCATATAGTCTCCAGGTCTAACAATTTCCTTTTGGTAGAGATTGCTTCTTTCAAGAATTTGCATACTCTGGCATTCCGGATAGAGCTTCTACCAAAGGTATACTCACTTGCAACTTTTTAAACATCTCTATAAACTTTTTATAACGTGCATCATCATTATTCAGCTTATATTTCCAAGGGGGATATGGTAAAGTAGCAGGATTAATAGTTATAGTTCGTGAAAACTTACCTACAGACTGCTGCTGCTCTGCCTGCTTTTCAGCTTAATTTTCAGACTCCCGGTTTACCGGAGTAGTGTCCAGGTTTATCGGCCCCTCTTTTTCTCCAGATTCTGCTGCGTTTTGTTGCTGACTGCTTTCTGATTCTTCCTGGACAGTTGGTATAACTGGCCCAGGCAGTTCCATTCCGCTTCTAGTCATGATTGCATTCACGTCCTTCGGATTCTCTCAGTATTATTTGGCAATCCTCCCGGAGGACGGGCTGACACTTGTTCTGCAATCTTCCCACTTGGTGCGACAGATTCTGCACTAATGCTTCTTGATTGGTCAGTCTTGTATCCTTCTTTTGACAATATGTGGTGAAGTTTGTATTTAGCTCAGTCATGGATTTCGTAAGTTGATTGACCGTGTCGGTCACAGTTGAGCTCATTTTATCCATAGCTGCTTCCCAACCACCGGACTTGTTGAATTGAGGCATGAATCCACCAGCTTGTGTCGGTCTCTCTCCACCGTTAGAATCACTTTGTCGATAACCCCCAGTAGGGTCACTCAATCTAAAACCAGGGTGGTCATGAGAACCTGGGCGATATCCGCCCCCATAAGGATTTCCTTGACTCCCTATATAGTTCACGTCTTCAGTGTTGGTTGCTTCAATATCTTGAACTTTCTCAACCTTGGATATGCGATCTTGCATGCCATCTATCTTCTCATTCATCGCCATTAGCTGGTATAAGATCTTTTGAGAAGTATCTTCTCCAAAAACGCCTTCAGCTACCTTGGCGGTTTCAACTTGATGTGTTCCCCATTGACTTGTCAGTGCGATTTACTCCAATTTCTCTTCGGCTTCTTCAGGTGACAGCAACGCAAAACATCCGTTGCTTGATGCATCAACTCTTATTTATTCACTTGGCCGCAATCCGTGATAGAAACTATGCATTCGTACGGGCAAAGTGATATCATGGTGAGGGCATCTCCTTTGTGCTTCCTTAATTCTTTCCCAAGCTTCTTCAAAGGTTTCAATTGGTTTCTTCTTGAAGTTCATAATCTCTTGTCTCATCTGTCATGACTTCCCAGGTGGGCATTACTTATTCATAAACTTCTTCAATAGATCGGTCCAAGTTTGGATCGATCCCGGTGCTAGAGACAATGACCATATCTTCGCTTTGTCTTTCAGAGTGAATGTAAACAATTTCAACTTGATGTTGTCTTCAGGTACTCCTGCTGGCTTAACCGTGTGACTATTTCCAGAAAGTTGGTGACGTGTACACTAGGATCTTCATTCATTACTCCATGAAAGGTAGTGTAGTTAGTCACCATTTGTATCACATTTGGTTTCGGATGAAATACCTCAGCTGCATCCTCAGGCTGAAAAATTACTGGCACGAATTGCTCAATCATTGGCATTGCATAGCTCTGTAGAGTTCTCCGTTCTGCTTGTACCACAACTCATGCTCCATTTTGTCCATTCTGTCCGTCCTGTGCCTTGTCTATTTCTGTATCTTCCAAATGTGGAATCTTTTCTTCCCTCTCGCTGTGATCTCCTTCGTGCGTACTCACGTCGTCCTCCAGCCTAACAGATCTCTCTCAAGTTTCCTTTCTCTTTTGTCTAGCAAAATTTTCAATCTCAGGTATGAATCTCTCGAGTTTGGCTGCTGAACTTCGTGTAGCGTACTACAAGACACAAAAAGAAAATAAAAAGGTTACTGACTTGCCTCAGCGGCTGTTACACACGCCTGGCAGACTCAAGAATACAGACTCCGATTATTGACTTGACTCTGAACTAATAGAAACGATTCTGCCAAAATCTATACCCTCGGTTTATGCTGTAGACCCTCGGTAAACCGGCCGCTATTTTTTTTTCCGTTTTAACAGAACTGACTCTGTACGACTCCAGTATAAACAGACAATAAAAAAAGACTTAATTAAACAGACTCAAATATATACAGAAAACTCAATCTTAAATAAAAAGTATTCTTGACACGAGTCCCCGGCAACGGTGCCAAAAATCTTGATCGCGTGCATAGCACTTACTAGAAATAGGACTAGGTCTATCGTAGTAGAGTACTGGCGAGTCAAGGGCGATCCCACAGAGACTTGTAAGAACCTCTAATTATCAAGATTGAGCTTGTCACGATAATGGTCTACGACCAACTATAATATAAACAGTAGTAAATTTGGTAACAATCAACTAGCAAGATTATGCAAGTTCAAAGAAGCAAATTAGAGTTTCTAATGTATTAGTTCAATTACTAGTAATTAGTTATTCCCCCACACATGCAACAATCCTCCCAACTGGTGAATTTATTCATTGTTCAGCTACGGGTACAACTCCTAACCCCATCTACTCCGACAATGGTAGTAGACAATCTATACGCAAGCTACCCTCCATAATTGGTCCGTAATAGCCCATACGCATAAAGAACTAGAGCTGTCGATATTGAGCGCTAACTCATACCGCAAACCCGCCTAGACAGCTGTAGACATTGATCATCACGTTCCTAGGGTCCATTCTAGATAATGTCCAAACATAGCATTTCACTATTCATATTTCATGCTAGTTTACGATAACATGCAAATAAAATTTATTATCGATACTAGGTATTCAGATCTAACGATATAGACCGTCGCAGATCTGAAGAACGCAACTACTATCTCATGATTTCTTCACCAACGAATCAGATCTATAACACATGGGGTAAAATAAACTAACTACTACATAATTAAACTAAATAAGCAATTAAAGCATACTAGTCGAATAGAACAACGATAGATATACATCTTAGGAAAAACAGAAAATCATACCCTCAAAGACGAGCGTAGATCTCCCTCGGATCTCTCCCTAGGCGGCGAATCCGTCGTCTCTCCGACCAGAACTCATAAAATAAATAAAATAAAGAACAAAGAACTTTTATTGCATAATACTTGTCTTGAAAATTGTACACTTGTGTTCTGAGGCGAAACCTCTTATTTATAGCTATCTAAACCAACTTAGGAACATCTAGTTCTACCCCTCGTCCAAGAAAATGCGTTTCTGAAGATTCTCGAAGCTCGGTAAGTCGGCACCACCTCCCGGGTTACCGAGGGTATTTTTGTCCTTTTTCTTCAACCGACTTAACTTGGAATATTCTGGAATACCCTAGGCCTATTATTTTCGTTCAGTGCACTTCAGAATCGTCCATCATGCTCAGCCCAATATTTCGTATCCTGAAAATAATCAAATAATACATGAAATTTATCGATTCACGAACCCAACATATGATATTATACTCAAATGGTTCATATTTATAGGTCGAAACGACTATTTTTAGCTCATAATGGATAGAATGTTGATGTCGTAGGATAGACTATTTTTACCGTCATCAAATACCTAAATTTTATCACAGTGAACCTGATGTTAAGCAACCGACACCAAATAGAAAACCCAATAATGGCCTTGACATCATTGGGGGCTATCTGGAAAATCCCTAGTTCCTAATATCAAAGCACGGTGAGGAGAGCCGGACAGAACGGTAGCCTCAGGACAACCTCGAAGTACTCCTTATGAACAACGCAGAACCCCTTCGGCGGGTTATGTGTGAAAAGGTGCGGATCAGAGGGCAGCATGGGAGCATACCTTTCCTTGCTGATCCCGTACAACTCACAGATTTCGTCCACATCCTTTTGGCTAAGAATAAACTTAACGTCCCTACTATCGGCAATGGCCATCTCAAAATCTAGGGTTCCGGCGAAGTTTGACTAGCTTCTAAAGACAATAAAAGGCAAGGCACAAAGCTTAATTGAGAAGGAATATAAAGGAAGCAACTTACTTGCAAAGGCAATATGAAAATTGAAAGAAGGATAGCAATCGGCAGTCGGGAATGAATCTCCTATTTTAATAGCAAGAGATATAGGAAACGATTGATATGACGGGGTTATAACCCCCCACATACCTCGAAATACCCCTTTAGTCAGAGATAGTGGGCAATGACGCCTCAATTCTCGGGACAGTTATAATTGCGTCATAACTAGCCTTGCCACCTGGCACTCTAAAATCTGAAAGCTACAAGTCCAGATGACCGAGCCGAGTTACCACTTGGGCAGATCTGAGCTGACCCCATAAGGTCAGATGGATATGAGGGGGTTATGACAGTGGTCGGATAAGTTCCTTGCCACGTGTCATCCTCACAGTGATCCAACAATAAATGAGGATATGGAAAGACCGTCCTGAGGGGTTTGACCTCCAGGATCCGAGATGCGTAAGCTCGGTTACTCTCCTCTTGACCTCATCAGGTCGGCCACAGCATAAGGTCGGCCTATCCATGCCCGACCTAACATGTCGGCTTGGGTCTGTACCGTAGCCAATTCCCCACATACAAGACAAATTAGATAAATCCGGAAATCCGGAAAGAATCCTTAGCTATAAAGACTCTGATCTTGGCATTCAAGATATAACCATAATTATCTCTTAAAATAAAAGTGATCAAATCATCATTATCTCTTCCTTAAGGAACACGAAACAGGAGTCCAACATGGACACGATACACACAACGCTAGGGCACAAGCCCCACATATATAAACCATCCCTAAGGAACTATGAAGACTTGATTCCCAGACACACATTGGATATATAGGCAGCTTGAGATACAGTTTCTTGAGTGCGGTCTAAACCACCACCATCCCTCCGTTTCACCTCTGTTTTTAGGGTTTCGCCTTGAACAGATTGTCACTATGAGAGAAACTGCCCAAGATTTATTACCCGACGATTTCCAGCATCATCAGTGACCTTAAGAAATCACTTCGTCAAGTAATTCAACTTTTCTTGAGTGCATCTATTGATACAATATATGCATAAAGGAATGTTGATACAAGAGGATGTGCTCAACTAAAAAACTTAGCTTAGTAAGCAGATCAGCTGAGTATCAAGATGCAGCAGCTGAAGTTGTCAGCTGAACGAAGCAGCAAGCACAACAATTGCTGACTAGTGTAGTTAGGCAGTTATTCTGCTATAAGTTCTTTCAAACTGATTCATGAGGTGTATGTACTATAAATACCCCAAAAGTAGCAGCATTGTAACTTAACTCAAATCATTATTCTGAGTAATAAGAATTCAACATTATATTTTGTGTTGTGTTTTCACTTTCACAATTTCAAAATGGTATCAAAGCATGAAACTTGAGAGTTTTCATTGCTTTTTTTGCGTTTTTTACTATGTCCTATGAAGAAACTTGATATTTTCTTACTTAAGAGATTTCTATGGAGATTCTTACTTCTTGATCAGTTTTTGATCATTTTTGGCTATATTCTTGTGTGGATTATATGTTCTTGACAGCCATGGCAAAGAAGCAAGAACTGAGTCTTTCAAGTCTGTTCTATGCTTATCCCAATGAGAATCTATCCTTAGTGTTGGTTCAGCCATTGATGAATGCCAACAACTACAATCCTTGGAAGACGTCAATAGGGATGGTGTTGATTACCAAAACAAATATGGCTTCGTTGATGGCACAATTGAGAGGCTATAAGCAAATTCAGCATATTTCTAGGCTTGGAGACATTGTGACACTATGGTAAGATCTTGGATCTTAAACTTTCTAGAGAATACTATTGCACAAAGTTTAGTTTACTTCAAAAGTGCCCAAGCTATATGGAAGAATTTGCTAATAGTTTCTAAATTGTTGATGCTGATGATGGTCAAATTGTTATCATTATTTACCATTAATCTACCCTGGATTTGTGTTCTCAATGGGGATAATATGTATGAAATCATGAGTTAATTAGCTAAATGTCATTGAGCCACGTCTTGGGTGACTAAATTGGTATTATGCATATTAACCGAGTATTTTATGCGTTATTTGTTAGAAATAGAAGCTACTATGTGTGGTATGGTTTTATTGACAGATGGACGAGTGTTCGAAGCAACATTTTGGCTGAAAGAGAGATTCAATCGATAAAGAACTGAACGGAGCTGAAGGTTGAAGTGTTTCGAGCGGATATTGGACCCTAGAATCTGATTGGTGATTTTGCAACTCCGTTTCCGAAGCTTTACAAGACGAATTGGGCTTAGAATTCTTCATGAAAGTTGTAGGCCCTGAAACAAGGATTGCAACACACTTAGAATCACCCAAATCAGATTTACGTAGGCCAAGTTATAGTCCAATTCCGAAGCTGGGCCTAGGGTATTCCAAGTTAAGTCGGCAGCAGGAAAAAGACGAACATACCCTCGGTAACCCGGGAGGTACCGCCGACTTACCGAGGCCCAGAATCTTCCAGAAACGCGTTTTCTTGTCCTCCAAGCATTGGGTTACCCCTAAGTCGGTTTATACACCTATATAAAGCCATTAAGAGCTGTGAAATTATAATCATCTTCCATTCTCTCATTCATTCATAGATCTATTCATCAACTAGCTACAATGTAGTCTTTTGGGAATAAAGTCTTCTTTTCTTTTCTTCTTGCAAATAAGTCATGAGTCTTTCATTATTGAATTGTGCTTGGTTTACGATCTTCATGGATCATCTTGAGTCGCCGGAGGGGGAGACAATAGAAGAGTAGATCTGTTCTTCGTCATGGGTAAGATCTATTCCAATGTTTTATTTCTTTCTTAGATTCATGATTTTTCTTGTGCTAGATCTAGATTATTCTTGCATCTAATCATCTATGAATTAATTAAGTGAACCTTAATCTTTATTCGATTCGTTAATATGAAACACAGAATTATGGGTTGCGCTTTTCAGATCTGCGATGGTCTTTATCACTAGATCTGAATACCTAGTAAATCCTAATTCCGTGGTTCGGCATCAGCTACGTTGATCGTTAAGGTTTAATTTACATGTTAGTAGCCTGATCAACTATTTGCATGTCTTCGTAAACTAGCATGAAATATGAATAGTGAAGTGCTATGTTTGGAAAAATATCTTGATGGACCCTAGGAACGTGCTGGTCAATGTCGACAGCTGTCTAGGCGGGTTTGCGGTATGAGTTAGTGCTCAATACCGGCAATTCTAGTTCTTTATACGTATGGGCTATTACGGACCAATTAAGGAGGGTAGCTAGCATATAGATTATCTACTGCCATTGTTAGAGTAGATATGGTTAGGAGTTGCACCCGTAGCTAAATTACACACCCGATTCGAGTACGGATTAAGGGGAGATTATTTAGGAATAGTGTGGTTAGTGCCTTTTTGATACATGATTGATGATTGGTTTATTTGCATCCTTTTTATTTACTGTTCCATTATGTTGGTCAATGACCACCCCCTATCCGGTTGACCTATGAATTGTGGTTGTGTTTGGAATTATTAAATAATAGTCTCTGTGGGATCGACCTTGACTCGCCCTTGCTATACTACGATTGACCTACTACTCTTGCTAGTACGTCGTGTGTATTAGTGAAGTGCACACGCGATCAGATGCCTTAAGGCGTTCTGATTTGTTATAAGAGATGTATATCGTGAAGCAGAGAACTGATTCTGTGAATCAATAGTTTACCAAGCTAATGGTGCTTTGGGATGAAATTAAGGCTATAAGGACAATTCCTTCTTGTTCTTGTGATCCACAGTGTCATTGTAATGCCATAAGAACTCTGGTGGATCACATAGAAACAAAACATGTGATGATTTCTTAAAAGGACTCAAGGGTGAATGGTTTCACGGGCTATGACGATGGTGCCATTTCCGGAGATTAATGATGCCATTGCAATTGCAATAAAGTTTGAGAGGCGGAAAAAAATATGGAAAACAAGGCAAAGAATCAAAATTCTATGATCTTGATTGCTCAAAAGAATGGACAGGGCCAAAATCATGCAGTCTGCAGACTAGTTTTTGGGTCTGCAAACAATTTTTTGGCCAAGAACTTTAAGAAGATTCATTGCAGTTTCTATGGTTTTAATGGCCACATAGAAGAAAATTTCTATAAAAAGCATGGCTATCCATTTGGATTCAAGTCCAAGAGAGCTAATATGTTGGACCAGGCTAGGAAGATATGAACCAGTCAGTAGAAGAAGATCAGGCTCATAGGTCAGCTAGAGAAGCTGATGGCTCTGTTGAGTTCTGATTCCTCTAGACATGCAGTAAACCAAACTAATGATATGGCTAGTCATTTCTCACATGTTCAAGGGTCAGGTGACCTTAGTTTGGTAAAACCTATACAATAGATCTTACACTCTGGTGCCACAGATCACATTGTTTATTCTTTAGAGCAATTAAGTAATCATAAACATATGGTTAACATGAAAGTAAGATTACCTAATGGAAATAAGGTGCATGTAACACATATAGGAGAAGTGATGATCAATCCTCACCTGGTCTTGCATAATGTGTTTTACATTCCTGGTTTTAAATGTAATTTGATGTCTTTACCAGTTTTGATTAATCATTCTAATTGTGCAACTGTCTTCACTTTCTAAAACATGTGTTTTGCAGGACATCAAGAAGAACATGATTGGTTCAGCTAAGCTGCAAAAAGGACTTTAATTTATATATTGTTACAGTAGCCTCTGAAGAAAGATGTTGTTAAATCTGTTTGTAATTCTATGCAAAACAATACTTTTTTGATAGAGTAGATGATGACCTTTATGGCATTAAAGATTAGGTCATTTACCTGATAAGAGATTACAAGTCATTAGTTCTAAATCAACTGATTTAAAATACAGAACATGACTTGTTCTTTGTATGACATATAGCTAAACTGAAGAAAAAACCTTTTCCTTTAAGTACTACTGTTGTTAATGATATTTTTATCTTGTGCACATTGATATTTGGGGCCCTTTAAGGCATTCTACTGTGAATGGCCAGCAATATTTCTTTTTACCATTGTGGATGATTATTCTATGTTCACATGGGTGTTTCTTATGAGACAGAAGTCTAAAGCTTCTGAAATAGTTAAATCAATTTTTAAATTTGTCTCCACTTAGTTTAACAAAATTATTTAAGTGATTAGATCTGATAATGGAGCTGAATTTCAACTAACAACTTTCTATGAACATCATGGCATTATTCATCAAACTTCATGTGTCAGTACACCTTAGCAGAATGGTATCATGGAAAGGAAACATCAGCACATACTGAATGTATCCAAGGGTCTGAGGCTTAAGAGTAACCTACCAATTGAATATGGGGTTTTATTGTTTGTTACATGCTGTCATGTTGATTAATGCAACACCACACCTCTGCTGAAAGAAAGCACACCTTTTGAGGTGTTATATGGCACCAAACCAGACTATTTTGTGTTTAAAGTCTTTGGATGCTTAGTTTTTTCTTGTACTCTTCAGCAGTATAGAACAAAGTTTAATTCTAGATGCATGACATGTGTCTATCTTGGAATTTCAAACATTTTCATGGGTGGAATAATCTTGGATATCACCAACCAAGATATATTTGTTGTTAAGAATACTTAGTTCCATTAGACTTATTTTCCTTTATTCCGGCAGGTATTAGGCAAAGCTAGGTACACTCCAGTATGCCACCGCCAATATTAGTTATGGACCTCTTTGATAATCAGATGAGTGAGTCAGTTGTGCAATCCAGCATATGAATATATACATCTGAGGCATCCAGTGGAGGAGCAGTCCCAGTCAGCCAAGCACCTACACCTATTCAGATGAGGAGATCAACAAGAACTAAAAAGGCACAAAATTTTTATCAGGGAGGTGTTAACACAGTCCAACAGACTCTACATATGCTGAGTGAAGTAATGAGTCTATAAAGACTCTTAGCTGAGTATGCTAGATTTGTCTGTGTCATTAATGCTGTCACAAAACCAAAGACATAAAATCAAGAGATCAAGCATAATGAGTAGAAAGAAGCAATGCATAAAGAGATTGAAGTTTTACAAACCTTTCATACATGGGAAGTGGTTGATCTGCCACATGGCAGGAAGCCCATCAGATGCAAATGGGTGTACAAGATTAAGTATAATCGTGATGGTTCCGTAGGAAGGTACAAGGCCAAGTTAGTAGCAAAAGGGTATACTCAAACATATGGAATTGACTATCAAGAGACTTTTTCACTAGTTGTGAAAATCACTACAGTCAGAACTCTGCTGACTGCGGCTGTCACGGATTTTATCTAACAAAGCAAACAAGTAATAAAATTTATAAATCCGGTATTCCCCAAGTGTAGGGATCGTAGTATAGCGATTAATACCGGAGTCGGTCACAGGGAATCGGGGTTGTTTAATCTAGTTCTTATTAATTCTTCTAACTCTAAACTTAAAACTAAAACAGAAGATAAATTGGATAGAGGATTGTCAGTCCAAAGCCAGAAAAGTATCGTTGCGAACAAAAATAAATAAAAACTCTAAACTAAGAAAAACGATAAAATTAACACGACCATGATAATGAGTAAAGCAATTAAACATAGAACAAACATGATCCACCATCCCGCACCCCTTTAATTCTTCCCTAGATTATATTATGAAGATTCAATTCAAGATGTGGTTCACCTAATCAAAGGTATGAATTCCTACTTCCGTAAGTAATCCGTCTATCAATCTCATCATCTTTCGATCTATAGAGATTAACGCAAACAAACCAAGGTGTAAGATCTCTCAATCTAGCAACCTAGATATTCAACCCATCAACTTCCGTTATGTCAAGGTTAAAAGTCTAATCTTTCCTATGGTGATCTAACGTTTACATCGACTTTCGTCATACGGTAAACATCAATAACAATTCATCTTCCGATATTGATTGCATAACAAATAAGCATGGAAAAGATACAAACTTTAAATTAATCATTCATAAAATATTCAAAGTAAAGAAAGAAAAACGCAGCTGAAACGATCTCACAGGTTTCTCCATGTTCAAAGCTTCAAACAGCATCAATGGACGCCAAGAACATAAAATAAAACGCAGGAACTAAAACCTAATCTAACTTGCCACCCCAGCCTCCCCAAAGGGGGCTGGGGCCGCCTAGGGTTTGCCTCTTATGATGGTGTATCAATGAGATCGAATAATGTGTGATTAGGGTTAAGAAACGCGGCTGTATTTATAGAGTTTTAAGTCGGCTGCGCTGAAGTCGGCGCTGGACGCCCGTTTGACCTTGTGGACGCCCGTCCACTTTTCTTGGACGGAGGCTGAACGCCAGTTTGGACTGAGTCTGAACATCCTGTATCAATTTTGGCTCCCTGGACGCTGGTTTAGAATTCTGAACGCCAGTTCAGGTCTTGGACGCTAGTTTAGCCATGTTGGACGCTCGTTTGGAGTGAACTGGAGTTGGACGAACGTCTGGCATGCTTAGACATGGATTCCTTCATCTTTATCCTTTATTCTCATCTCTATCTCTTCCCTTCCTCATATAAATCCGAATGAAGCCTATTCTATTCCTCTTCTTAGTCGAAAATATGTATCTACATCACATCCATAACATCGCAAAAAACGTAGTAATATCCAAATAATCATAAATTCAACAAATAAGCACATAAACTAACTAGTTTTGCAATTTACCCGTTAAAAATACCGTTTGCTCAATATTTCAATATAAAGCTCTATTTCTATGCAAATCATATAAATATGGGGAAAATCATTACAAAATATAACCTTATAAATCGCATAAAATCACCCTTAACAACTCCCCCACACTTATCTTTTTCTCGTCCCGAGCAAAACAAAACAAAATCAAGGCTCGGGAAAAATATAGACACCTCAACACATATAACGTACATTCAATAAATTAGAAGTTCACCCACGTGTGTGTGCATAGCCATAATAAATTTCCACTAAATCCACACTTGAATTGATTCAAGCAAAACTAGCTAATACCCCCTTCAAACTAGCAATGAGTGACACTTATAAGATGCACCCTACAAAACGTGACATATCCCGAAAAATATGATAGAATACATTTAGGACCTTTCTGAAATACTCAGAGGATAATCCCTACAGCATATCTATCAGTTTATACTGGGGATAAGATAGACGATAACTAAGTCTTATACTCATTCATTCAATTCATACCAACATCCTTATACAAGTTGATTTAACTATTTTCACATTTAAACGCACATCAGAATGAGCTATTGCCCTCATAGCAGAATAGGACATTTCGAGATAATCCCCTACCTTACCCAAATCATAAGGCAGCTTTTTCTAACTGTCGTGAGCTTTTAGTCATCATAGTGGTATAGGACATACGTGGTATACCCTATCGCACTCAAATCATCGACTAGCTTTCGACACACCCAACTAATTCTTATATTTTTCAACTTTTTCATTTGACAATAAGCTACGTGGTACTTATCACATTCAAACCTAAGATATTCACAGTATAACATACTCCGGATCTAAATACAAACTATCATAAATCTCAAGATACATACGTAGCACTAAGTATAAGGAAATCAAAAATCACTAATCCAAAACGGGGTATAACTTTATAAAATAGCTCATCGTTCACTATGGCTTGTGAAAAATAAATCAGGTGAAACAACTAACTTACCAAACATATGAAATATAGCATAGATGACTGTAGAAATAACGAATATTAACATGGACTGCCTACTCGGGACAAAACAAAAATTTCGAAATTTTTCAGCTCATTTTGCATAGAAATAACTAACGTATTAAGCAAATGGTAGATACATAGTCGACCATTCCCCTCCCCCACACTTAAATTACAACATGTCCTCATGTTGTGCAGAAATAAAAAGAAAGAAAGAACTTAGCTGATTGTCGTTCGAAAGTGGCAAGTCTGGAAGTGGGTCGACGTCCGCTCCAGAAATGCTTGAAGAAATCAGTAGACTGTGGACCTTCCACCGGAAAACTGACATTGTCTGAAACTCACAATTGCTAACGCAAAGATCCTGCACACTTGACAAACAAGGAAATATCTCGGGGACAAGGGGGAATAGAACATACAGAGCACAAAATAGAATCGCTCAGATGGAAAAATCAAACAGGGAAAGTACAGAACATCTAAGCGTCTAAATATGGAAGTTTGATATAAGCACAAAAAGAAATAATAGCTCAGATGGAAAGATCAACACTTAAACTCAAGACATCTAAGAATAAAGCCACAGAAGCTTGTAGAATAATATAGACCACATATGCAAACGAAAACATCAAACTCCAACTAATAATGATAGAGGATTATACACGGAAAAGAAGTCAGAAAGATTTTCCAGATTTAGCTCATGTAAAGATGGAACATATACATGGAACATTACAAAAGAGTAGGGCTAGATGCAACTACATGAAAATATATTACAATGCAATCTACATGATATACAATAATAAAATAATGATGGCATATGGAAAACCAACAGTTACCATCATGGAAAAAAAAACGAGGTAGTATTACGGAAACCGACAGTTAACTACACTCAAGAGAAATAAAAATAAAAACAATGCAACTAGATGATATGCATCTAAATGATATGCAAAAATAAAAGAAAATAAAAGAAAATAAAACTAGCCCACTCATTTGCAACATGACATGTATATAATAAACGTCTACCAAATAATGACAGGTTACGATAAACGATAGTACTGTTCATTACAAGCATTGTAGACGCGCCTTAAGACTTATCAAAGGTGATAGCATTATGGAAACCAACAGTTAGCTATACTAAACAGATATAACTCATATGGACTGGACGTAGCATTACGGAAAACCGACAGTAGCTACCCATATAAGTTACATAAACATCAAGGAAGCACATAAGTCTCAAGGCTCACAAGATTCATCATAACGATATGTAGCACACGAAAACCGACATTAGCTACTAAATAACAATAAGAACAGTTATAGCGTACGAGAACCGACAGTAACTATAACATGCCTAGATGAATCATGTATAAGAAATAAAATCAATTATTTAACATGGATTCGTAGATGGAAAAATGTAAACATGCAAGTTCAGAACATCTACGTAAAAACAATTAGCCACAGAAGCTCAATTTAAAGTATCCATATCAAATAAAGCATTAAAAATCAAGTTAAGAGAAATTCTGGAACCTGGACGTGCGTTCAACAAAGCAGACGGGCGTTCACCTGGATTTTTAGCCCTGGACGCTCGTTCGACAAGTCAAACGGGCGTCCACCTGCAGATTATGAACTGGACGGGCGTTCACTTACCTGAACGCTCGTCCAAACAACGAATATGCACAGAAACGCAGGAACAACACAGAAAAACCCTAATTATCCTAACAGTTCATCAACTCAAACCAACCACAGCATCGCAGCCTCATCAAATTAAAGCACAGAGGGTTAGACTAGATTGCAACAACATATAATTCACGTCTCACAAATCGAGTAAAAAACTCTTTGCACATTCTTAACCTAACGGTCATCGAAACACGGCAAAAATAAAAACTCTCGATTTATTCAACGCTACTTTTATTGAAAACTACCTAAGAAGATACGGAAACAGAAACCTAAACCTTAACTACGAAAAATTTAAAACAGAAAAAACACTAAGACGGAGGAAAAAAAAAAAAAAAAACGTGTTGAAATTTTCTAGGGCCAAAACGGAAGGGAAAACAGTGGATTTTGACCTCGAAAACGGTGTTGAACGGCCTATGGCTGTTCATCACATCGTCGGCGTCGGAACGAGCTTTCCGAATTGGGGTCCCGCGTCCCAAACGGATACTCGAGCCGAAAGTTACGGCCAAAATACTACTATGTGCCCCAACGACCCCTTTTATTCCAAAAAATTAAATCGTAACAAAATAGAAGAATTAACTCAATTAGATTCAACAAAACACCGATTCCCCGGCAACGGCGCCACTTTTGTTGGGGAGATTTTGCATCACTAAACAAAAAGAAAATTTATAAACCCTAACCTATATGCAAAACTAACTCCTAACCGGCCGAATACCGGGTTGTTGATAGTAGAGCGAGATAAGTATGGGGTCGATCCACAGGGAATTGGGATGTTGAATCTAATCTTGTTAATTCCTTCAATTGCTACTCATGAAAACAAATAAACGAAAGAAAAATATATAAACGAAGATAGAACAACTAAAATAAATCTAACCTATAACAAACAATAAAAACGACCTAAACTAAAGACACATGGGATCAAACAAAATACAAACCAAGTGATTTCAATCCTAGTTCATCTCATGTTTTTAATTCAAATTGTGGTTTCACCTTTACACGAGATACAAATTCCTAAACTCTTAGTGAATCTATTTCTCAAGCTATGAACTCCTAATTCCTTAGTGAATTCAATTATCGATCTCTCCTTTCTCGAATGTTGAGACCAATTTCCATACAAAACGAAGGTGTAGATTCAGGTTAACTCTCGTATTTTTAGAATCTAACAACCTAGATAATTAATCCATTAATTTGTCATCATTAATGATTAAAGATCCTATCTTTCTATGGTGATCTAGTTTACGCAACTTCCGTATGTTGTAAACATATCAATTAGTAAACAATCTTTCGATATGGTTCACATAACAGCATCATGAATCGAATAGAAAGATACAACATAAATTAAGGCTCATGAAAATAAACAAAGGAATTGAATATATTCAAAGAGAAACTCACATCGTTTGGATAATGGATGAATCCATGAATTAAACGAACGAAAAGAAAACGAAAAACTACATCCTAATCTAACCCGGATCACCCGAGCACAAGGCTCGGGTGACCGGCCTTGAACTCCTCAAGAAGGGCTGCTGCTACTGTGTTTTTGCCGCAGGAATATTGTGTGTCATTAGGGTTTGGGGCTGCTGCTATTTATAATAAAACTAAGTCGGCTGCTACAGTAACCTAAGTCGGTTTTGCTGAATACGGCCTTGGACGCTAGTCTGAATAACCGGACGCCCGTCCGCAATGGCTGGACTGAGGCTGGACGTTCGTTTGAAGGCACTATGGAGACTCTGTTCTAATTCTGGACCTATGAACGCTCGTTCAATATTCTGAACGCCCGTCCTGACTTGGACGCTTGTTCACTTCCCTTGGACGCCAGTCCAGTGTCGATCAAATTGATAATTCCATCTTTATCTTGATTTATTTCTTTCCTTATCTCTTTTAATCTTCCATAAATCTTGATTGATCCTTTCCAATCACGAATTTGGCTCTCTAAAATCCTCTCTTCCATCATCAATGAGTATCTACAACAATAGGAAAAACATACCAATGCGTAACATAACTCCAAAATCATATAAAATCATCATTTAAGCACATAATTCGTTACGTTTTGAGATTTAACTATTGAAAACATCATTTACTCAATATTTCAATATAAAGCTCGATTTCTATGATAAACATAAGATTATGGGGGATATTGATATAAAATATATCTATAAAAACACTACAATTTGACCCTAAACAGCGGCAACAACTAATAATTGGCATTTTCACCAAATGGATGTCAATACAACTTTCTTGCATGGAGATCTTCATGAATAAGTTTATATGCAACTTCCTCCAGGATTCAAGACTGGTAAACCAAATTAGGTTTTCAAATTAAAAAAGTCCTTATATGGCTTGAAATAAGCAGCAAACAATGGAATTGCAAACTGACAGAATTATCAGAGAAGCAAGGCTTCTATCAATCTAAGAAAGATCACAATTTATTCACAAAGGCTCTGGACAGTTTTTCATTGCTTGGCTAGTCTATTTAAATGACATCATAGCAGTTAGTCAAGATCTTCAGTTGATACAACAAGTTAAAGACAATTTACACAAACAATTTACTATCAAAGATCTCGGTAAGCTGAGATATTTTCTAAGAATTGAGGCAGCCAGAACACTTGCATGTGTTTTCATTTCTTTGAGGAAGTACACATTAAAACTCCTACAAAAATATGAATTTTGGGGGAGGGGGGGCAAGCCTGTTAAGACACCCATGGAATCCAAGCAGACTTGGCAGCATGAAGACTCAACTTTGCTGGATGATAACATAACTTACAGACCACTAGTTGGAAAGCTGATTTGCCTCACTATCACTAGATCTGACATAGATTTTGCAGTACAACAACAGAGCCTATTTTTAGATACACCTACTGAGAATCAAATGAAGGCGGATCACAGACTGTTAAGATACCTAAAAGCCAATTCAGGCCAAGACATTTTCTTCCTAGCTGAGAACAACCTTGTTCTAAAGGGTTTTACTGACAGTGATTGGACTGTAATTCTTGAGACCAGGAAGCCTATTTAAGGTTATATGATGTTCTTAGGAGATGCTCTTCTATCACTGAAGTCAAAAAGGCAAACAAATATTGCCAGAAGTTGTTCAAAAGTAGAGTACATGGACATGGGCAATGCCACTTGAGAAATTCAGTGTCTTGTTTATATTCTCCAAGATTTGCAGACACCTGTCAGCTACCTTCCATATTATTTTGTGACAATGCTAGTGCTATGAAAATTGATCACAACTCTTTTTTTCATGAAATAACTGAATAGATTGAGATTGATTGTCATGTTGTTATAGACAAAGTGAAATGGGCTACTTAAACTACTACATGTGCACACCCAGGAGTAGATTGTTGACATTCTCACCAAGTCTCATATGCATGAATCTTCTCTTATTTTTTAGACAAGCAGGGAATTTCCAAGATCTTTCCACCAAGTTTCAGTGGATAAATGAATGTTGACAACAAGTGGATGTGCAAGCTAATTCATGTATCATTCTCAGCTTGAGGGAGGTGTTATAATATATGGATAAATGAATGTTAATACAAGAGGATGTGCTAAACTAAACAACCCATCTTAGTAAGCAGATCAACTGAGTATCAAGTAGCTGCAACTAAGTAGTCATTTGAATGAAGCAGCAGGTAGAGGAATTGATGACTATTGTAGTTAAACAGTTATTCTGTTGTGACTTCTTTGTACTGAACCATGAAGTGTATGTACTATAAATACCCCTTGATAAGAAGTATTGTAACTTAACTCAATTCATTGTTCCGAGTAATAAGAATTCCACATTATATTTTGTGTTGTGTTTTCACTTTCACAATTTCAACATCTATCACTACCGCTACTCCACTTAACAAGGGAAAGTAATTTCCTATAACCAAGCTTAAAGGAAAGAAACTTATAGTGAAAAATCCATGCTCCATTAGAAAACAACACACTTTCGTGATCCAACCAAAACATAGGTTTAAAGGGGATTCTCTCAAAGAGTGACAAAAGACAAGGCATGATAGTTGTAAAGACACTCATGCCGTCCTAAAAGATAGAGGAACGACCAAATGTATGCTTGAAGTAATAACTGCAAGAGACAACACATTTACGGAGATTGTGAGTTTTCAATGCCAAGGAAACAAAGCAACATTTGAGCTTGAGTAGCGGACCACACTGGATTGATAAATTAGAGAACTTAATTCATGATCTCAACCATTTCTGACTAGATTGACATCAGGGATTGCTGGACAATAGAGGATTGAGAAGTGAATTGTTGGGCACCAGAGTGGTAAGACAACTAAGTTAGCATAATTTATTTTAAACGAGGAAGTTGTTTGAGTTAAAACCAAGACATGATAATTCCACGTTGATTAAAGCTTCAAGGGTTGCTCCAAGACTAAAATATGGGGCGTTGTAACAAATATTAAAGATAAGAACCAAAAGGAGATGGAAAACATCATGTAGATGAGAGTCTTTTAATTGAGTGACATTCTTCAAGACACAGTTGTTTGCGAAGAAACTCATGTCGATTGGAAGGAAGATAATGAGATTTTAAATGATCCTTCA
The DNA here is from genome assembly GCA_036785695.1 of Gentiana straminea. Classification (NCBI taxonomy): domain Eukaryota; kingdom Viridiplantae; phylum Streptophyta; class Magnoliopsida; order Gentianales; family Gentianaceae; genus Gentiana; species Gentiana straminea. The sequence continues at coordinate 3,314,814 of JAVUPR010000312.1, read as the reverse complement.
GAAAGTGGAATCATTAAGGAAATCATCACTCCATGAACTTGGGAGCATTCAATACAATAAGAAAATTATGTTGAACTTGGTAATGTTTGGCAAGTGACCTTAACTGTTACTGCTTAGATTAACAGAAAAGCTGTTTGGCGAACTAAGAAATTTTCAATTCGCGTGAATGCTAGAAGGTCATCGGTTAGCAACGCAAGATTGAAAAGTGAAAAGTTGGGCACTCGAGTAGGTAAAACAATTATGGAAACCAAAAAGAAGAAGAGGATAAGAGTCTTACTATGTAGAAGTTACTTGGGTCAAAACCAAGAACAACAAATGGTCTCAGAATGATATATATGACGCAACTGAACATCATTCTAAAATAACCCATATTAGGATTCATCCTTTTTTACAAGGAATAGGTACACTTCGGGTAAGAGTTTCGTCAGGAAGTATTCAAGATTGGAAGAATTGGAGAAAGGTAACGAAAATTTCCTCATGGTATTGTAAAGGAAGCCAAATCATTTGGAAAGGGGTTTGGAATGAAAAAGGTTTTTGAAGGAGAAAAGCCACTTAGAAGACGCTTGATAAAGTTTGATTCATAAGATTAATTCAAACTTGTATTTATTCAAGGGAGACAATACAGACTTTTCAACTGGTGGTTGATTGGAAGGCTCGGAAGGCGTCTTGGTAAACAACTACCTTCTGCCTGAAACAGGAGTTCGCATAATCTTGTTCGAAGGCTGTAGATATGTGTTGAAGATGGGTGCTATGATAAGATTAAAGATCTAATCAATTAACAGATGATTCATAGCTAGAAAGGGACATTCATAATTAAGAGAAGGATTCACGGCATCAAAACAACCCTTAGAAGGGAAGCTGAGAATGAACACAAGTAAGAATGGGTTCTGACATGAAATGGGTCAATCTGATTTTTCATTTGAAGAGAAGGCAGGGATTGCAAATGTTACAAAACTAGAAGATACTCATTTTCGTTTATTTGAAATGCAAAATGATGCGAACTTCTTCAAAAGAAAGCAATAAGGAGATATGCTTCCGAGACAATTCATGGCAAGAGGTGGAAATAAGTTATTAAGCTTTAAAGACCACAAATATGAGATTTATTGGAATAAAAGTTGCTGGAGAATGGATGGTTGGAGAAGGGCAAATGAAGGCATGGACAACATAAGTAGTATGCCGGAAGATAACTGCTTGGTGCTTGCTCAAAATCGGAATGTGTCATAAAGTCAAACCTTACAACTTTCCAACTACAAGCCTTAAAGGCTCAAAATCGGAAAGCGTCATAAGTCAAACCTTACAACTTTCCTACTACAAGCCTTAACCCAGGAAAAGTCCACACGTAGGGGATAATTTCCATTAAATTTAACTAATTATTCTCTGTCTCAACCGTATAGTCAAAAGGGTGTGGATTACCTTCACTAGATCATCTACTTAAGCGGTTGGGGTTTGATATTTACAATAGGCCCATACTTATTGAGTTGTGCAGCCCAAACATAAAGAATTTTGAGCATGATCAAAAGTGAAAAGTTTCAAGTCTTGAAGTTTTCTGGGTGATAGATCTGTTGGACTTATTTCTTAGTTTTGATGATGAGTGCCATACTAGCTGTTATAGTGCAAAGGCAAAAAGATGTCTAGATAAAATGTATAGGTTTATTAGAGTTTGATTCATAAATAGGTTTGATCAAACAAGCATCGTAAATGGCCGCCGATTGTTTATCGACAGACCGATCTAGGTCGATAGGGTAGATAGGTCGGTAGGCGGGGTCTAGAACCTCGCCGAAGACCGAAGACCGAAGGCCGAGGGTTCAAACTCGCTTAATGAAGGCTAAGGGATCAAACTTAGTATTTAATGTCAAGGATATGGAATCGAAATTTAGGCAAGTCTCGTGATGACCTAAACTCGATTACATATATCTTGTGTAGAAGGTCTAAGTTCCACAAGTTAGATGATGCTTGGAACTTGGTTATACTTTAAATGATGTAATCTAACTTCACAAACAAAAGTTGGATAAAAAGATTCACCGCATTATATTTTACGTACAAAAATATGATGTTCGGCGGAGACGATTGGTTTTACGACGGACCGATGAACCTGCGATATATACCTCGATCAATTCAAGATTATTGGGAAGTTACATGGATAAGAACACCAACTACCTCGACTTATCAAGCAAATCAAAGGCCGAGATTAAAAAGACGTTGGGATGATCCATATTTCTATCCATTGGATACAAGTCAAAGGGGTGGACGGACCGCACCGTCAAAAAGTAATCCCGACGCAGTGTCGATCCTATGAATAGTGACGGAATGCGGTGCGGATGGGACAAATACAAGGAACGGTCACATTTGAATTTCAAATTCAAGTCACATGCATTCCTACCTATAAATAGAGGACTTTCAACTCAAGAAGAAGATGATGAATTTTGAGATAAACTTTAAGTGATAACACCGAGCCGAAAAACACCCCGTGAACTTACCGAGCTTACACCGCCGATCTAGTTATTTTCTTCAAGTGCATTACGTGTTCAAGCTGCATCAAGCATACACACTTGAAGACTGCAAGCTGCTGATTATATCATCCTAATCAAGCTGCTGCAACTGAATCATTTACTTGATTCATTCTTTATCTTATAAAGAACCTGCTGAAGACAGTGAAGCATCCGTTAGGTGTGAAAGACCGTTGGTTTGTGGTGAAGGTGGTGAAGAGGCAATTCTACCCTTCAAGGACCGGTGGAAGACTCGGGAGCGAATCCTACTGTTCTTAGTTTTCGGTTGTGAAGCCATAGTTATTGGTGAAGGACAAGCAACCTAGGATTCTTTGTAACGAGATAACTCAAAGATTACTAGTGAATTTCCTCCAACATCACGGGAGAAGAGTGGACGTACGGGATTACATCACCTGGAACCACTATAAAAATCTCTCTACTTACTTACGCATTTATTTTCTCGCACTTAGTCATTATTCATATCAACCCGCTGAATCTAGCAACCGAAATCACACACATACACTACGAGTATCTAATACTTAGTAACATATTTAACAACAAGTAACAAGGCTTAATTTTGATATTATTCCGCTTGCACAAATTCAAAAACCGAACCGTCGGTAGACTATCGTTTATCGCGGCTATCTGCGAGGTCTCGCGACGGACTGCGAAGTATCGGCGGTGCCGCCGAAGTTGCGTAAATTTGTTAACTCCAAAGTTTTAATTGTTAAGTTTATTCACCCCCCCCCCCTAAACTTAACTAAAGCCTTTTCAAGGGACCAACAATTGGTATCGGAGCGATTTCACGTTCGAAGGAATCCTACTTGTTGTGCTTGTGAAAATTCTTTAAAACTTTCTTTCAAGTTACGATTTTCAAGACTTGCAACATGGATAACACACGGTATGCTAGAACCATGTTGATGTGCTCTCTTGATAGATTTGATGAGTATAAACGTCGAATGCGGGCATATCTTGTCGCTACTCATGATGAGATGATGGATGTACTAACCGAAGGACCACTTTGGAGATTACAAAGGCGGAATACGATGGGTGACGAACCGAGTACATTCCTAAACCAAAGAGAGAATGGAATGCGAGAAGACGGAAAAGAGCAAACCTCAACAACATTGCTATTGATATCATCTACGAACCTTGGATAGCAATATGTACATGAAAGTCAAAGATTGCAAGACTCGCAAAGGAACTTTGGGATAAGATTCACTTAATCCGTGAAGGCACCGATGCAATAAAGAAGAACAAAATCGGTGTGGCGAGAAAAAGGTTTCAAAAGTTCAAAATGCTACCTAATGAAACCATTGAGCAAATGGAGTCCGATTCAATGCAATCTTAGATGAACTTACTCTGCCGAGTGTAAGTTATTCAAAAGAGGAAGTAAACACCAAAATCTTGGAAGCTTTACCTGCAAGAGATGTTTGGAAAATGAAGGTGATTGCAATTGAAGAAATGAGAAAGCCGCATGAGGAAGACACCTTCAAACTGTTCTCTCGATCTTAAGGCCTATGAATTTAGCAAGAAGTTAGTGCACGAAATCGAAAAGGAAGAGCCAAAGACCATCGCATTGGTCGCTTCACATCATGAAGAAACATCGGGAGGACAGGATGATATGCTAGATGAAATGCAAGAGCAAATTGCCCTACCGAGCAAGAAGATCGAATGATGAAGACCGGAAAGGCCCCTACAAGAAATTTCACAAAGAGGCCTACCGAGAGAAGGAAAGAAGAACCAAAGAAAGATAATGACTATCTATGCTTTCATTGCAAGAAACCGGACACTTCGGACTCGATTGTCCCGAATTGAAACAAGGCAAGGAACTCCGATTATCTTTGCTTCAACCGTAAGAAGCCCGGACATTTTAGACCGATTGTCCGGACCTACCGAAGACCAAAAGTCAACAAAGGAGACATGGCAAGAAGGCTATGGTTGCCGAAGATGAATCGGGATATGAAGTGGGATCCGAAAAAGGAAATGAGTCAGATGACACAGCACTGGTTGCTGATATGGAGGATTATGCTTTGATGGCCAACATGGATGAAACTGAGGAGGTATACAACACTGTATCTATAAACACTCCTGCTGGAAGTGATTGTGAATCAACCTGTGGTTCAAATCCTAGAAATTCTGACAACAATGAGACTTTGGATGCCATCCTTAATCAACTGAGGATAATACAATCTGGTTATGAGATTGTGAAGGCTGAAAAAGAGGCTCTTGAGTTAGAAGTTGGAAGATTGAAAGCTGAATTAAGGGTTTTCAAAGGTAAGGAAAAAGATGTTGGACAAAATCAGCATAAGTCTGCTGCACATCCAGCAGCCTCTGAATCTGCTGGAACCATCTTGTTCCAATACGCATACAAATCAGGAAAGCCTTATGGAGATAGAACTGGGCTTGGATTTGGAACTCAGCAATCTAACAAGAGTGGATCCAGTAAGGTTACTGAACCTAGTACCAGAATTGGTCCTAAGTTTGTGCCCGCACTAGATCCATCTCCCGCAAGGCCGCCGAAGCAAGAAAACCAAATGAGAATGCCTCAAAGAAGCAAAATCGAAGTCTCGAAGTCAACGGCTCCTAGTAAAAAGAATAAATCCAAAAATAGACCGCTGTACCTTCTAAGCCTACGATAGCAGACCCGCTACCAAGTCTCGTTTGGACCACGAAGGGAAAGAAACGAAATACTCCAAGAATAAGAATCCCAAATCCAAAAATGTTGATCATTCAAGGGATACTTATCTCGGGGGAAAGGTAGACGTTCCCCGCGATAATGATTGGAATATTCCCGCATCTAATGCTAGAAACAATCGATAACCATACCGCTAGGGTAAAACCTAGACAATGGAATCGGCAGAGGACTTACATAAGACCTCAACGGACTCCATATTACGGGTCGCTCCTAACGGACAAAGCACATCTATGGCTATGCAAATGTTTCTAACAACAAGAATCATTTCAAACGGCGTTATGTACCAAAAGGCCGAAAACATATGTGGTTCCTACACAACCTCTTGTTAGAACTTATGGATGTGTGGAATACATGTATGAACCAAAGTATGAACCAAAGTATGACACATTTAGGAGAAGACCTTATGGAAACATACCAAGGGTCATGCTTGCCATCGACCACTATGGACCCAAACAGGGTTTGGGTACCTAAAATGCATTAACTTTGTTTTGTAGGGTGTACGGTACTTTGACGGTGGATGTTCCGGACACATGACAAAGAATAAGCACTCTTGTCTTACAAATTTTGTGGCAAAAGATGGTCCAAGGGTGAATTTTGGCAACAAAAATACACCTGGTTATACAAGAGGATATGACACACTTATCGAAATGGACTTACAATCAAGAATGTTGCATATGTGGAAGGATCGGATTACAACTTGCCGAGCACTTTGGACAATTCGTGATATGGGATATAAGGTCACTTTTGACAAAAACAATTGTATTGTCATTAGTGAAAGAGGTGATCAAGTTGTACTTGTTTGGTAGAAGGCAACAGAACATGTATGTTGTGGATTGGTCTACTTGCAGCCCAGAAACACCGATTGTGCATACCAAATCGAACTCAATTGGTTATGGCACAAGAAGTTAAATCATCTAAATTTTGATGATATTAATCACTAGTGAAGAAGAAGTTAGTGGTTGGTTTGCCCGAGATTACATTCAAGAAGGATGCTATCCGTGATGCATGTCGGCAAGGTAAACGATAAAGTCAAGTTTCAAGTCAAAGACTAAACAATCAACTAACGAGTGTTGGAGCTTATGCACATGGATCTTTTTGGACCAATAACTCCAACAAGTGTGACAGGGAAGAAATACACCTTAGTGGTTGTGGATGATTTTTCTAGATACACTTGGGTGATATTCATGAACAAGAAATGTGAGACTCTCCAAAGCTTACCTAATCTTTTGAAAAGATTACAAAATGAGAAAAGTTTAACAGTCATAAAGATTAGATCAGATCAGGGTACTGAATTTCTCAACAAAGTTATAAGAGAATACGTGAACGAATGGTGTACTTCATCAACTTGTCATCGCTGGTACACCTCAAAGCAAAATGGGGTTGCTTTGAAAGAAGAAACGGGACATTAAAGGAAGCGGGAAGAACAATGATCCGTGAAGCTTTGCTACCCGAAAGATATTGGGTTTGAAGCAAGAATACGAGATGCTATACACAAAATAGAACATCGGTAGAACAAGAAGGCTGCTCGAAGACACCTTATGAGATCCGGAATGGAAGGATACCTAATATATCCTATTTCCACCCATTTGGAAGCAAATGTTTTATTCTAAATCATAAAGTTCACTTGAAAACATTCCAACCAAAATCGGATGAAGGAATTTTCTTAGGATACTCTTCGCCGACGAGCATTCGAGTGCGAACAAAAGAACACCGAAACATGAAGAAACAATCAATGTTGTGTTTGATGAACCTAAGTTTACTTGGTATGGAAGATAAAGAGTGTGAACTCGTTTGAAAATCAACAAATCACCGATCCGCATTGTGTTGAAGTTTTGGAAAGATTCAATGACCTAAAAGTTTCGATATCGCCCTCGCCGAACATCCTGCCGACAATGTTACCGATGCAACAACCGAAGCAATTCAAGGATCCGCGACCCCCCGTAGAAGAAACTACGACGACCCTACCGAAGATGATATTCCCGAAAATCAAAATAACCAAAATCCACAATGGTTAAGGAATCACCCCGCCGAACAAGTTATTGGCAATGTACAAAGCAAGGTGTGAGGACTAAAGACAACCGGAAGCTATGTTTACTTGTTTTCTATCTCAAATGGAACCTAAAGTTGTTGAAGAAGCAATTTCGGATCCGTATTGGATAATTGCTATGCAAGAAGAATTAAATGAATTTGAAAGAAATCAAGTTTGGACACTAGTTGAAAGGCCACCTCATGCAAATATCATTGGTACTAAGTGGGTATACGAAATAAACTTGATGAATCGGTACCATTGTAAGAAATAAGGCCGGACTAGTTGCAAAAGGCTATTCTCAAGCGAAGGAATAGATTTTGATGAAACTTATGCACTGTTGCAAGATTGGAAGCTATCGATTATTCTTGGCACATGCCGCATATAAGAACTTCAAAGTATATCAAATGGATGTCAAGAGTGCATTTTTGAATGGTATCCTAGAGGAGGAAGTGTATGTTCGGCAACCTCCTGGATTTGAAGTTAAAGATCAAGAAGATAAAGTGTATAGACTCAACAAAGCACTTTATGGATTGAAACAGCACCAAGAGCATGGTATGAGACTCTATCTCAATTCTTGGTGGACAATGGTTTTACAAAAGGGACCATTGACAAGACTCTCTTCGAATCGATGAAGGGGACAACACCTCGCCGGTACAAATTTATGTTGATGACATAATTTTTGGCTCGAAAATGATTTACTTTGTGAAAAGTTTGCAAATCTAATGAAAAGTAAATTCCAAATGAGTATGATGGGAGAAATGAACTACTTTTTGGGATTGCAAGTCAAACAAATAAAGGATGGAATCTTCATTCATCAAACCAAGTATACCAAAGAACTGCTCGAAGAAATTTGGTATGGAAAACAAGACTAAGAGCTCAACTCCTATGAGTACAAACATCGATTGGATGAAGATAAAGAAGGCAAAGATGTTGATCGGACTTTATACGTAAGGATGATAGGCGATCCTGTCGTATCTCACCGCCACAGACCTGATATATCCTTTGCTGTAGGTGTTTGTGCAAGATTTCAATCCAAACCTAAAGAAAGTCATTTAGGTGCAGTTAAGAGAATTCTCAAGTATCTTAAAGAAACTTTGGGAGTAGGGATATGGTATTCCAAGGAAGGAAGCTTCAAGGTAATATCCTACTCGGATTCGATTATGCCGGGATGCAAGATTGATAGAAAAAGCACCTCAGGAACCTGTCAGTTAATGGGAAATAGACTGGTCTCCTGGTTTAGCAAGAAACAGAATTCTATTTCAACTTCCACTGCTGAAGCTGAATACATTGCTTCTTGGAAGTCATTGTGCACAAGTACTATGGTTAAGACAACAATTAAGGGATTATGGAATTGAAGAAAAGGAAATTCCAATCATGTGTGACAACACAAGTGCAATTGCAATCACGAAAAATCCCGTTTTGCATTCAAGAACCAAGCACATTGATGTGAGACATCATTTTATAAGAGATCATGTTGAAAAGAAAGATGTGGTGGTTCTATACATCCCTACCGAAGATCAACTTGCTTGATATTTTCACTAAGCCACTTGATAGTGAAAGATTTGCCAAATTAAGGACCGAACTTGGAATCATAAAGATTGACCGATATTCGGCGTTGTAATGCGGAATTCACCAAGGGGATTAGTCTTTGCTATGTTGGGTGAGCTCACTTAGCAGATTAGTCATTGGTATCAACAATTCCATGTACTTTTATTTGAACAATTGAGCAAATGAGGTTGCCAAGGGGATTGGTCTTTGTCATGTTGGGTGAGCTCACTTGACGATCGGTCATTGGTATTAAACTTCATCTTGTATTATCAATTGAACAAAACAAGGAGAAAACAAGGATCGAAAGCGAGAGTCACCTTGTCGGCGGCCGCCGAAGCACATTATCGCCAGACCGCCGAGCCCACCCCGCCGAGGGATACCTTGCTTTGGAGGGAACGTTACTCGGTCAAAATAATTAAAGTCAAAAAGCATATTGGCGGGATATTTATTTTATCCATTATTACCACGCTTAAACCATCCAACGGTTACAAACGTTATGGTGGAGTAATGGGCCACGTGTCAAGACAGAATTTATTCGGATTAATCGTGGTTACCTCAATGTACGTGCTATGACAGCTTTCAACTACCCACCGTCTATATAATCGACCGTTACATAGCGATTCACCACTTGCATCTTCTCGCTTTATCTCTCGCAAATTCTACTTCGTGTGAACACAGATTTGAGAGGAACTCTTCTTCATCTTTTTCTTATTTCAATGGCGGAAAGAGTTGAAGTTCAAATCGAATCAAGCCAAAGTGTAAGAGGCTATGTTGTTGATGCAAACCAAACGAGAGTTGGCCATTAATATAGGTCGAAGAATAAGGAGGTTTGCGGGCTTAGAGAACAAGCTCAATATCGATTAGACACAATTTCATACACCAATGTTGTTGATTTCGGAAGAACATGGTGGTGGAAGAAGGAAGCGAAGCATTCAATACAACTCGTAAATGCCGAGGAGCTTGTTATCTCCCCCGGTCCGTCGAGGGAAGTGTTTGGATTTGAAGAAGTGGAAAATGGTCCAGTGAATCCTGAAGCAATGGGATTGGACAAGTTGGCGTTTGTAGATCAAATCAAGACAAATCAAACTACCAAATCGTTCGGCATCAATTGCGTACACATTGGGAATGAATATAGTCCGTCGAGCAAGCTCATTGCAAAGAACATACTTGGGCTAACGGCGTATGGATACTCTATCGGGACCCAAGATAGAGCCGATGATTATCATCTCATAGGGAGCATGAAGTTTGATCGGGCCGGATACTTTATTCACTATATGAAGAAAGTTGCAAAGGAGGACAAACTAGGGAAAAGGAAATCAAAGGCCTTACCCTTAGGTTTGATGATTCAAACCCCGTTTGAATCACTTGGAGGTTCCCGACATTGAACCAGCTTGATATAAATCGGTCCGTATACAAAAAGGAGATTGATTATGCAATCCCTGGACTTGATGATGATGAAGAAATTGTCAAGAAGCCGCTCGATGATAATGATGATGGAGATGATGGTGATACGGTGGTGAGCGAGGTTCAACCAACTAAGAAGATTTCTATCAAACCCGCCGCACCAAAGAAAACCGCCGGAAAGAGGAAGAAGAGTGCCGATGTTAGAAAGACTGCGAAGTCCCGAAATCAAAAAGAACAAGAAAGGAAACAGCACAGCATCGTTGAGTCTGCTGAGGGTCAAGTGGAGGTTACTGACCCTGCTGTAGCTGCAAGAAGAACTGTTGTTGAAATTCTTAGAGAACAACAGAAGGAAGCAAGTAGAAAAAGAAAATTGACTAGAAAAAATGATGATGATGAACCCCTATCCAAGAGGATGAAGGAAGTTGCCAAAAAGAAGAAATATGGCAAGGGGAAAGAGTTGAAAGATTTGGAGGCACAGAGGGCCCAAGAAGAAGCATCAGTAGAGGAGGAAGAAGAGGCTGTTGAAGCTGAGCCTCTAACTATCATTCCACCAGTTGTTATCAGTGATTCCTCCAATGAAGAAGTTATCAAGTCCACTGATGCTTTGAACAGTTGTTTTTGAGCAATGTAGTAGAGGATGTGACGATCGCCTACCGACCCCGAGCCTCGCCGTAGTATCCATCGAAGAACCACGACAAACCACCGAACCCGAACCTTTTTGTGGTGGTTGAAGAGGTGATTGGAGACTTGGTTGAAGACCCCGCAAATTTGGCAATAGTTCGGGGGAAGAGCGTATCTGTCGCTAACCCCGCGATGAGCATGTAAGTCGGGGGAACCAAGTGTGATACGGATGGAAGTAGTAGGTACCAATGCACCATCACGGAACTCGCTCGACTTTCAAACATCCGTAGAAGATACCTTGAATTTGCTTGTTGGAACCTTTGGAGGTCAACAAGCTACCGGAGTCGCTCCCGAAAAATCTTTTATGCCATTTGAGAGGCATGTGAAAAAGAGCAAGAAAACCGAAGAGTTTGTGGATCCCAAACTTCACAAATTGCGATTACTTCCGGTGGAAGTTTGGGTTCTACAAAAGACAAAAACCAAACCGCTCAACCAATGACAAGATTTTGAAGAATGGGTTTTTGACAAGTTAGGAGTGGAAAACTTGCGGATCTGATTGATACAACCTTGCCGCAATCAAAGCGATGGATCCGTTTGATGAGCAACGAAGGAGGAGGGTATCAAGTTCGGAGATCCAAGAGATGGTGATGATGATTCTTCCTCATCATCCGACTCAAGGGAGATTTCCCCTCGGGACCGTGAGAACCTAGTGGACCGCTTTGATAAATGATCCACTCCGCACAACAGTCCACGAGTATCTTGAAAGTCCGCGAGGGCCGCCGGGCCGAAGAAATGGATGAGGATCTACAAGATCTCACCATGGATGATCTAGAAGCATTGATCAATGAGGGAATTACATTAAGTGATGGTAGGCTAGGCGATGAACCAAGTACATTTCATGTTGTAGAGCCTACTTGCACAACCCGAAGATGTACGGAATGCGATTTGGATGTGGAAAAGACCACCGACTTCGGTGAACCAAGTGCTAGTTCGAGGAATCCATTGAATATCAAGATGGATTTGACATTGAAGGCACTCTTACTAAAACCGCCATCATCATCCGCACAAGATTGGTCATCTTTGAAGGTTTCCAAGTGGATAATACCAATATATTCAATCCACGGGAAGTTGAAGAGGAGGTACGGAGTTGCTTTGGGATACAAACAAAGACTGGACAAAGGTTGGAACAGGAGGTACAGTGGCCGAGTCTCAAACGAACACTCGGACACGAGGTTGGAACAAACTTTGGGTTTGGAGGAAACCCCCGTTGTTATTGAGGCCGCCGTAGTGGAGCCTCGCCGGAGCCAATGCCACCGTAGGAAAAGATAGTCGCGACCGCATTAATGAGGATGAGCAATTTCTTGGACTATAATTACGATGTGATGAAGAATTTCAAATTTTTGGACGGGGAAGAAGTTGTTTGAGGAACCCGCACAAGATCCGATCATGGAAGACATTCTTGGTGCAATGGTTGAGGAAGGACCTCCCCCGCCGGGAGAGATTTGAGTAGGGCCATGGTCATCGGCGGACAACGAGCACAATATAGAGTTGAGGAGCTCAACGATGAATCTACCGATAGTAGAATGGCCGGTGGAGTGCCAATTGAAGTTGTCAATGAGTTAAGAACCGTAAGAAATGACATGCAACGAGTTAAGAACTCAATTGGACAGCAAGAACAGAGATTTGAAGAACGATGAAGATGGTCAATGAAAACGGACAATCTGCTAATACAAACTTTGCTTCAAACTTTGCTTCCACTCAAAATGCTTTAAATGATATGATATATGATGTGAGATATATCAAGCAAGGGAACACACTCGAAGGACAAGTTTTTGAAAGATCAATTTACATCCATTCATCAAAAACTTGACAAGCTTGTTTGAAGCCGCTTGAGCCCGCTTCGCACAACAACTCCGCTATGCCCGATCCCAAATTTACCGAAAGGATCAACAGACCGAAGAGACTCGCAATCAAGGATTACTTCTCTTGATACTAGAACTGGAACTATGGCGGGTCAATTACACGAGTGATAGTATCACGGGAAGCTATTCATGGCCTCATCTCACGTTTTGTTGATGATGTCACTAAGGGGGAAGAGGGCCAATCGAGAAGCGGCAAAGGAGGTCGCTAGACTCTTTGCACAAAAGAGATGGACTGATGATACAAATGCCTTTAGGCAACCCGCACTGCGAGTGCAACTTACCGATGATCTCCTATCACGGTACAAGAAAGAGTTTTACAACGAAGGAGACCCTATCGTGACATGGGATTTCATGAAGGTCTCAACTCCTTCTTGAGTTTGAAGTTTTGGGAGGCAAGGATTAGAGCTTTAAGAGCATCTACCGAGAGACGAAGGAGTAGCGAGAGGTGAAAAGGTGCTTGCCAATTACAAAAGCAAAAGATTCACCGAATGAATTTAAGGAGAGTTTGTATATGAAGTTTGGCTTCAGGGTGAATCAGATCAATCTTGTCCTGCCTGAAGCATGGAATTGGTGGAAACAAGTCAATTCTTATATTGACTTTACACTTATTGAGAATGAATGGATGGTTGAAATGATAGAAGAGATCAGAGCCTATCAAGAGCAAGCTGAGAAGGCTAGACAAGAAAGAGAAAAGAGACAATAGATCAGCTACTTTTCATTGTTTATCTTTGCTGTATCTAGTTGTAATATCTATGAACAAATGTTTATAATGAGAAATGACTGAATTTGTTCTGTTTGTGTTTTTATCTTTTTGCTTTGCTGATTAGGTGAGGGTAGTGGCATCATCACCAAAAAGGGGGAAATTGTTGGACTTATTTCTTAGTTTTGATGATGAGTGCCATACTAGCTGTTATAGTGCAAAGGCAAAAAGATGTCTAGATAAAATGTATAGGTTTATTAGAGTTTGATTCATAAATAGGTTTGATCAAACAAGCACTGTAAATGGCTGCTGATTGTTTATCGACGGACCGATCTAGGTCGAGGGTAGATAGGTCGATGGGCGGGTCTAGAACCCGCCGAAGACCGAAGACGAAGGCCGAGGGTTCAAACTCGATTAATGAAGGCTAAGGGATCAAACTTAGTATTTAATGTCAAGGATATGGAATCGAATTTAGGCAAGTCTCGTGATGACCTAAACGATTACATATATCTTGTGTAGAAGGTCTAAGTTCCACAAGTTAGATGATGCTTGGAACTTGGTTATACTTTAAATGATGTAATCTAACTTCACAAACAAAAGTTGGATAAAAAGATTCAATTTGCATTATATTTTACGGACAAAAATATGATGTTCGACGATCGATTGGTTTTACGAAAGCGACGATGAACCCGCCGATATATACCTCGATCAATTCAAGATTATTGGGAAGTTACATGGATAAGAACAGCCAACTACCTCTGACTTATCAAGCAAATCAAAGGCTGAGATTAAAAAGACGTTGGGATGATCCATATTTCTATCCATTGGATACAAGTCAAAGGGGTGGACAGACTGCACTGTCAAAAAGTAATCCTGACAGTGTCGATCCTATGAATAGTGACGAGAATGCGGTGCGGATGGGACAAATACAAGGAACGGTCACATTTGAATTTCAAATTCAAGTCACATGCATTCCTACCTATAAATAGAGGACTTTCAACTCAAGAAGAAGATGATGAATTTTGAGATAAACTTTAAGTGATAACACCGAGCCGAAAAACACCCCGTCGAACTTACCGAGCTTACAACACGATCTAGTTATTTTCTTCAAGTGCATTCGTGTGTTCAAGCCGCATCAAGCATACACACTTGAAGACCGCAAGTCGCTGATTATATCATCCTAATCAAGTCCGCAACCGAATCATTTACTTGATTCATTCTTTATCTTATAAAGAACCCGCCGAAGACAATGAAGCATCCGTTAGGTGTGAAAGACTCGTTGGTTTGTGGTGAAGGTGGTGAAGAGGCAATTCTACCCTTCAAGGACCGGTGGAAGACTCGGGAGCGGCAATCCTACCTCGTTCTTAGTTTTCGGTTGTGAAGCCATAGTTATTGGTGAAGGACAAGCAACCTAGGATTCTTTGTAACGTATAACTCAAAGATTACTAGTGAATTTCCTCCAACATCACGGGAGAAGAGTGGACGTACGGGATTACATCACCTGGAACCACTATAAAAATCTCTCTACTTACTTACCGCATTTATTTTCTCGCACTATCTAATACTTAGTAACATATTTAACAACAAGTAACAAGGCTTAATTTTGATATTATTCCGCCGCACAAATTCAGCAAGGCGAACCGTCGGTAGACTACCGTTTATCGACGGACGAGGTCTCGACGGACTATCGAAGTATCGACGGCCGCCGAAGTTGCGAAATTTGTTAACTCCAAAGTTTTAATTGTTAAGTTTATTCACCCCCCCCCTCTAAACTTAACTAAAGCCTTTTCAAGGGACCAACAAGATCAATTTTTTTATAAGAATGAGTCAGTAAAAACAATTACTTTTGCCGATAGCACAAGTTGTCGAAATTTCTAGATTAGCAAACACTGATTTGAGTTGCAAGCTGCAATCAAACAAAGAAAAAATTGTATTTGGGTCCATAAGGAATAATGTAGATCAGATTTTTATCTACAACAAATCCAAAAATCAAGTCATTAGGAGGTGTTTAGCCTATTCAACAGATGGAAAAGTACTATTACAGATTTTTTGGTTCAACATTGTCATGCAATTTTTGAACAATCCATGTAGAATATCGAGTTGATGTAAATAGAGAAACTGAGGAAAGACAATGGTCTATACAGTTGAAAATTTTAAGAATTATTTTGGAGGGGAAACGATTTTACACTTAAGGCAAACACGTGGACAAAACCATTCACTCATTTTGCATAGACCTAAGCTACAAAAGAATGATGGAACTCATATGTTAAATGATAGGAAACCTTTAAAAATGACAATTCAGGGTTGATGTTGTGCACTTAAAAAGGAAAAGTTCAGAAGGAGATTAAGTGCAGTCCATCATGAGCAAGGAAAAACCAAGGGTTTTGAGAAGTGACAAAATTATTCTCGTAGCAAAACAGAAATGAGATGATCCGTAAAGTTCAAGGGTAACCGAGGAATACCATTAAAAAATCTAAGAGAAACTTAACATTAGAGGATTCTTAAGTAACATATAAGATTAAAACTCATACCACAAAACTTCACTTAAGTAATTCCACTTCGCCCTCATGTAACATTACTACAACGTGAAGATCCCAAACCCCATGAGATTCCACACTTAAAAACTAACTTAAGAGGTCAATGCTTAAGAAACTTCCTTCAAAATCCACAACTTTAAGATCTAAACTTACTAGGATCACGACTTAAGACATTTAAATCCTATACAGTGGTGTTATTTCATGCTCTGATACTAAATGTGACCCCCATATTCTGGACACATAGTCTTTATCCAGAAAAGATCACCGGCACGCATATAATTAAAATTTGATGTAATTATATACAACATCCTGAACTCAATTAACACCAGAGTACAAAGCGGAAGTTGAGACGATGACTCGGGACGACTAGAAGACTAATACCATCGACCGAAAAGAAACTTAAGTTGCATCTAAAACATTATTAATAGCCTTTTACATAATAGTCAAGAATACAAATCAGTCATTACAACCTTGATAACTACAGCCGGAAACTACTACTCTATAAGATTACAAAGACAAGAATGAATCTATTCCTAAAATACAAGATAATAAGGAGGGAGATAAACTTCCACTGCAATTTCTTCGGGAATCGCTCCTTAGAGACCTCGAACTCAACCTACACGGAACAACATTTTTGGGGTGGAGAACCAATAATAAAAAAGGTAAGTATGAACGTACTTAGTAAGGGGTATAATAATTGGTACCAACACAGTTGTGAGCATATAATGAACTACCGGCACAACCAAGTATGTTATGAAAGGCATTCTCCCCCTCTACTAGTTGATGTCGCGTGCAAGTCACTTGTACTAGCAATAGGACTAGGTCTATCGTAGTATAGCAAATGTGAATCAAGTTGAACTCACAGAGACTTTTAAGGATACAATCAATTTGAGATCAAGAACAATTAAAGCAGTCAACGACCAACGAGGGTGCAAGGAAAGTAAATAACGGTGACACACAATATAACACACCAATTCACTTCTATGAGTTTCTAAAGATTAGTCCTAACTATGAGTGATTAATTATTCCCCCTCCCCAAACTATGAAGCAATCTTCCTCATTGGTAAATTTTAATTCTTTGTTAGCTATGGGTGCTAACCCCTAATATTAACATACTTCCATTTGCAAGGACATCAAGTGCCTATGTGCAGCTTACCTACCTTAGGCCGTATTAGCATCTCACGCAACAAGATCTAGGGATAGCCGGCTCAAGGCTGATAACCTCCCCAACCAGCTATCGACATTGACTAGCACATTCCTAGAGATCGATAAACCATGTCCTAACTAGCACTTCACTAATAGTCCTTCATGCTAATTTACGATAACATGCAAATATATAGCTGATCAGGCTAAAAACATGTAAATTAAAACTGAATACCAGACGTAGCTGGCGCTGATGTAATTAACTGGATGATACATTTCACGATGTTTTATCCTCATTTCTCATGAGTTTATTGATGTTTTCGTATCAATTCGAGCAGTTATTTGCTTAAGATTTTTAAAACCCCAAAGATGCATACTTACAGATGATGATGAAACTAGGATCAAAATCATGCTCGCCATGCAATGATCAAAAGTATCTATTACGGTCTGCACAAAATATGAACGGGTCAACCACTAGGCCAGAGATTCTTCCTCTCCCTTTTTTTTTTCCTCACCTAGTCATGATCTTCCTCTTCTCCTTTTTTATCTTTTAATCGTGTAATGCAAGGATTAAGGGGCGGGGGTTAAAAAAGAGTTATGACAGGATTAATTGCCTAATATTAATCCTATTTAATTAAATAAAGGTTAAATTATAATTTTGTATTTCTGTCTTTATTTAAAATTTAGGGGTATTACACTATACATTTGTTGTATTAATGTACGGACATAATGCATCCCTTTTTATTATTTCCATTTTCGTATAATTGAAATGTGTAATAGTAATTAGATTGCATCATAACTATTTCTACCCGATTGTATTACAAAATTTCCCATAGATTATAATGTGTGACATAATGTCATTTTCATGTATTTATCTCGTTTTCTTTACTATTTATCAAACGTACCATCCTACATGTAACGGCCCGTTCCTGAAAGGCCATTGGTGCTGATACAAAGGGTAGGAAGCTTTAAAAGGTATATATTGTTCGAAATTTTAAAAACTACATTTATTTCTAAAGGCAAACATTAAATACTTACATAAAATGATATGAATTTATTAAAAACATAACTATGTCCTATATCCTTACTATCCCTCTCGTATAAGAACCCCCCCATCACTTAACCCTAATCCACCGTACAAAAATCTGGTCGTATCCCATAATCTGGATATCAAGCTCTCTCGGAATAACTCAATCTCCCACTTTGCAAAGATTCACGAGAACTAGACATTTCTTATAGGAAGGCCCTTTCGGATATTCACTCCTACTGACAGGGTATGCGATTCCTGACGACGAAACATATATACTCCGCATGCTTCAGTATCACACCCAATCAATACCGCATGATCGCCCCATGGCTAAAGGAAACCTCAGTAGTGTCAAAGAATGACAATCCACACCGTGATGCCATTTGGACTCCGGTCCTAAGGATAATTACACAACTGTCACATAGTTTGACACTTAATAGTGTAAGTGGTTCAGTCTAACGTACTCATTCTCTAATACACGTCCACGTATAGTCCAAGTGTCTCTACTCTTCGATAGACGAGATCTATCCCTGACCTTAAAGACAGAAGACATCTGATACATGCTAGTCTGTTTGTACTATCAATGCCCTGTTTAATAGTACATAAGCCTAGATACATTTAAGTATCAAACTTATTAAAGTGATTAGAGATCTTATCAACCATAATAGCCTATCATGGGTTCTCTATAACAGTTTAACACTAAGGACGTTATAATATAACAATTCATAATTAGTTCTTTAACAGAACAAATATATGACAATAGAAAAGCCATTTATTATATATGTATAATCATAAAGAAATAGTAGAACTGATCCGACCCGGTTGGATCCGGTCCAACCCGATTGGGTTTAGGACACTATTTCAACAATCTCCCACTTGGCCTAAAGCCAATCACATGCACACACAAGACCAAGTTGAAACACAAGAATCTCATGCAATACTCGCAACCAGCCCTAGCCGTAAACGGATCGCTATCCATGGGGACTCAGACTATCTTCATATCATGTTCCAAATTACCAAGTCAAAAGGAACCGCCTCAACACAAATAAATCTCTGACGAGACCTTGGTCCTTGCTTCAAGCAATGAATCCACCACTATATCAGCTATATAGTAAAGGTGGAAGAACCACACAAGGTTCAGGAATGAACCTTCTAGATTCATATACTGCTCCCGTTGTGCCTCCAAGGAAATATTGTGTTTTGGCTCAGTTGTAGAATTCACAATGATCTCTTGCTAAGAACATTTCTAGCTCACTGTATCACTTAATCAAAGTGACTGCAAACCCACACTTTAGCTCCAACTCGCCTTCATAAGATTCAAAATATACGTCTGTATATCTATATTTATCCGATTCCAAGTTTCGATATTCTCGACATTCACCAGATTTACTTTCATACTTGCTCATTACTCTTCATGGACTATGAACATCTGGCATTACATTTATGATGGTTCCTATCGCTGTAGAAAAGGAAACCTTTCATAAGCATCATCTTTCATCTTATCTGTAGTACTAACGTCCTTACATAGATAGATCTTGAGAACACCGGCTTGCAGTATCTCCTGTCGCGATCTATGCTACATTCTTTTATAATCACATCTATATAGGTAAACTATAAACTAAGAGCAGTTAAATCTATCACTATAGATTCTTATTTCTAAAATAAGAACTGCTAATCCAAGTGCTTTCGTAAAGACCTTGAACTACCAAACATTGATTGACTGTGACATAAGGTGATAATTCCCGAGAGAGATATCCAATACCTTACTCAAAAATCGTAACACACTCCTACTATCCCTTTTGCACAATGGGAATATCCCTTCTTTTGACTAAATCAAACTCCTTTGATTATCAAAGAAAGAAATTGTCTAGACAAACTTGTTTGAGTCCATAAATGGATCTCGTGGGCTCGCATATCATTTTATCATCTATGAACATCGAGCTGTTTTCCCAACGTCTTCAACACTATCATATAGCCATGACACGAAGTTATAACAACCATAGTCTGAATAGAACTGGGCTCAGCTGGCAGCATAAAGATAATGAGAAGGTTTACACCCCGTACCCTTCAACCTTCACTATAGCCTTATGGTAATCATATTACTATCCATGTCAGCCTTTCAGGGACATTCTCTCTAGGTAAGACGTACTAGGTTCACAACCTGGTTGTCATTGATGGAATTTAATTCAGATATTATGGCTCCTGGCCATATCTCTCAATCTTGCCTTTCAAATATTCTTTCATAAGTCGTGAGATATTCATTCTTTAAGATAAACATACCAGCAGCTTTTTCAGGCTTGAGGTTATCCACAGACTTATAGAACATTTGTATGCACTGAGCAGTGTTCTACACCTCATCACTATGTGGCCTCTGCTCATGTTCCAGCGGTTGGATATCTCTTTGTGGTTCCCAAACTCTTTTGAGATTTTATTTACTCCCACTGTCTCTTTTGGAAGAAAACACTTCCTCTAGAAGATAACATGTTTGGAGACAAACACCTTTTGCTCCACGGACAAGTAAATAATATCTAGCGTACTTGCTAAGACATTCCACAAAGTTGCACATGTCATACTAAGCTCCAAGCCTTTCTGAATTTGCCTATGACAACTTCAAATCATCGGTTAAGATAGATTCGACATTATCCCCTTCCATATCTAATATGGAATTTATTCAACCTTATTCTTTAAAACTCGGTTAAGTATGTGTTTTGATTAAGGGCACTATCCCAAAACGGGTAAGGGATTCTTTGCATGGCTTACGTCACAACTTTATCGTATAAAGTGTCGCTTACATTTCGGAACCGCAATCCGATTGCGCATCTCAAAATGATATCCTTCTGAGAGAATCTGATTCCTTTTCAGACGATTTCTGAAACACCCTCCAGTTATTAATTGCTTCAATCCAATTGAAGATTAATTCCTAAGTTTCATTTATCTCATATTCGTACTAGCTCAAACTTTTCGGACTTTCTGAATTGTCGTACTTCAATAAGTACATTCAACTATTTCTAAAATAGTCCAATAGAGAGATAAACAATTATTTATGGTATAAATTGTCATAAGCCAACAAACATCAATATGTTTAGGCTCTAGTCAATTTTCTAGATTTTATAACCATTTTCGTAAAAGGGTATTTTAGTCCTCTTTGGATAAGATACGCATAACCCACATGATTCATAGCCATATAGTTCAGCGTCATCAGAATGACGTTTGATTACACGCATCCCTTCCATAGAGACTTTGTCTAGACCAGCCATAAATCAAGGATAACAGCCATATAAATGTTTAGTTGAGATTTCATCACTCATATCAACTATATGGTGACAATAATCTAGCATGTTAGATTCAGTGTCGGGATAGCATTTATTCCTTACAATTGAATTTGTCCATTAAATCCTAACATCTAACTAAAAATATGTTCTTCATAAGAATCGGAACATGATAACATTTATTTAGTTCCTTTATCAATTTACCAGACTCAGAATACAAAACCGAAAATGTCTCAACGTTTGCTTCACTTTTCCATATCTTTGTGTATTCCGTATTTAATCCTTCTAATTTAATCATACTCGTAAAATATCATATATCTAAGAGTTGACTTGAACTTAGATAGATTTATCTCAACATACTTGCCTAGAATAGAGACTTTGATAATTTATCTATTCAAGAACACACCCTAACGTTCCCTTTTAATCCTTCAAGCACTTGTAGAATATTTCTTATTTTTCGTCTTCACAAGACTTAAGAAAAATCACAAGAGCTATGTCTTCAATTTCCTTTCATAAAGAAAATCCAATGTTTATTAGATAGTTTATTTAGCCTTTTGAATCACATTCAAAACATGAACTATTTAATTAACCTTCAAGCAATGACTAAAGAAATAAGTCGATACTTAAATCTAACAATTTTGAAAACAACCTTTCCAAAATTCGATGTGGTCATTCTTATACAACTCTTGAATTAATTGTCATCGTATGACTGAATGATCATATTGGATCGTATCCAATATATGATTAATTCATTGAAACTTATTTCAAGTGATTTAATCATATAATGAGCTTCCGCTTTTCATTAATAATTAAAATCCTGGAGTACTGCATCAAATATGTAGTCTCCTTGTCTCTAACTACTATTACGGGGTTGCTCGCGTCATTGCTTATTTTAAAAGGATTAAAATTACTTAACCTTACTTGAGAACATAGTCACAATTTGGTTTTACTAATCGAGAATTAAAAACATAAATATAAAAGTTTGCTGAAAACTACAACATAAAATAAAGATAAAAGAGTGTTGTTGTTTATACATGTAAAATCAAAGATGGTCTTTGGGATTATGATTTTGCTCCCGCTAATCAACTACTTCTAATTGACTTTCAAGAATTTTCCAAAATTCTTTAGTGGCTGGAATCGTATCTAGTTGACTCGATCCCCGACATGGGCCGATCGACCGGGTCAATTTCGACGGGTAGGTACTTCTTGCCAATCACGTCCAATGCGACTTCCAGTGGTTTGACTAGTCAACTCTTTGACAATTCACATCGTCTATGTGATAGTCTACCTCATGTCTCTAAAATCAGATAGTCCTGACGTGGGCCAATAACCGCAAGATTCTTAGTCGAGTCATAACCCAAGTATTCATGAGATCTCATAACGATCATATCTCGATAATGAAGATATACCCGAGGTAGTTCAACTCTCGACGTGGGCCGATCAGCTGGATCCGAACAAGGCACTTCACCGTCACTATAATATTGGGAGACATATTCTAACTCGATTTTTGTCGTGGGAGTAAATTTAAATTAATTCACTTAATTAATTTTATATTTAATTACGGTCTTATCTATTACGTGCATATTACTACAATATCATATTAAGTAAAACATACACAACATTCCGCACACAATATAACCGGTATGATCATGGACTTTTCTTTGGTGCGGTTTCGAATACAAACTGACGAAACCGCGGGTCACAAACTAAGGGTAGATACAACCGCCAATGGATCTTTAATGTTCCATTCTCCAATGAATCTTTATTCTTCTTTCTTTTGGTCTTCGTCTTTGTCTTCAATTTATTTTACAAAAAATCAATCTAATAAATTTTACACCCGCCGCACACCGGGGGGGGGGGGGGGGGGGGGGGGGGGGGGGGCTAACGGGAATGGGATAATGCAAAAATAAAACTAGGTCACGTTATTCATAACTTCCTAGGACAACAATTAAAAACCAACAGAAAATAAAGAATTCACATCTTTCCTATTGGTCGAGTCCATGATCAATCTGGGTCCATATAATCATATTATATCTACTATCTAATCCATACAATCAATGTCTTATGAAAAAGATAAAATTTAGATTTTAACTACTTGTGTCTTATAGCATCCAATCAATTAATTAAATCTTGATTTTATTCGCAATGCAATTAATGATTAATTTTAAGTTAACCTCAATTTTGATTTTTCAAACTTAAAACTATTTTAAACAAAATCAAAATCGCATATACTACGAACTATATTGAATCATTGAGATACACAAAACAAATTGGAGCAGTCATATGGAGCAGCAGCCAACGGCAGCCAAGAAGCCGCTGCCACCGCCGATCTCATGGCGGTGGGCCGCAGCCAATCGGCCGAGCCTACCGCCGCCAATTTTGTTTCTTCTTTTTCTTTTTGAGTATTCAACGAATCAATATCATGCATCTTTAATTATTCGATTCAATTAACTACGCAACAAAAATAATGCTTATTGCTTAAGATCGAAGGCCGCTCTACTACCACTGTAAGGAAATCAAACGAGTAGCGCAGCGGAATTTCAAAAAATTGATTTCCCAATCCTTGATCGACTTCGTTTAAACAATAAACATATAAGAGAGGGGACGGTAATATTACTTTGGTTGATCTAAAAGATCGACGCTTTGACTGTCTGGTAGGAGTCGATGTGCGCGAGCCGCCCACGTGTCTGGCCTCTACCACCTCGCCGGAATCCCGTCAAAGATTACTTCTAGAAAAACTCGACTGCTAGGTCGACCTTTTCTCTCTCTCTCTATAATCTCACTCTAAGAAGCTCTCTTATTTTTCACAAGAACAATTAGCTCTTGGAATTATGGTGTACAAAAGAGCTAGCCAATCCCTCCTTTATATAGAGTATGAGGCGCCCCTTTATTGTCCCAATCTGATTGGAAGAAGCTTCCTAGTAGATTGAAGAGAGAAAAACCTTTTCCTAATAAAATAAGGAAAATCCCTTTGTTTGATTTATCTCATTAATATTTAATTTCTTATATTAAAAAATCTAAGATATTGCCAATATCTTATATTGAATATCTTTATCTTATTACCATAAATCTATTTTTCCCAAAATCAATTAATATCGAATATTAATATTATGGTAATCTCATTAATTAAATTACACAATCCAAATGTATCAAAATACACTAAAACTGCACAAGGTGCATCGGTCTAGTGGTGAGCTAGACTATAACGTCTCATTGAGACGAGTGTTCGAACCACGTTAGGGGCAAAAAAAAAAAAAAAAAAAAAAAAAACTTGCGCCACATGCATATATGAATATACACATATTTAATTAACATAATAACAAGATCAAATAGTTTGGTAAAATTCACGTGTGTCATACACACATATTTTCGGCCACATATATATAATATATATATAATTAATCAACACAATTAATATATCGTATTACATTTATTCATAATAAATAAATACCACCATATTAATTTACCACTATAATCTTTATAGTATGAGATAAATTCTTTCATTATTTGGTTATCAATCATAACAACATTTTAATCCGACTTGATGTTCATATGTGTGTGGCCCGATAAGCTTCCGAATAAGTTGGCTGGAGACATAAGGCGCAATTACGAAAATCACGGATAGCATCTAGCAACACGTCCATGACCCTCAATCATCGGAAGAGTCAATACGCAATGACTACTACCTTTCTTGTGCTCAGTTAGCGTGTAAATAGAATCCTATCGTTGTAATAATATCCATACGATCGTATCTTGATCGTATCCCATAATCTGGATATCAAGATCTCTCGGAATAACTCAATTACTCCCACTTTGCAAAGATTCACAAGAACTAGACATTCCTCATGGGAAGGCCCTTTCGGATATTCACTCTTACTGATAGGGTACGTGATTCCCGGACGACCAAACATGTATACTCCGCATGCTTCAGTATCACACCCAATCACTACCGCATGATCGCCCCATGGCTAAGGAAAACCTCAGTAGTGTCAAAGCATGACAATCCACACCGTGATGCCATGTAGACTTCGATCATAAGGATAATTACACAACCGTCACATAGTGTGACACTTAATAGTTGATATACCCGGATCGGAATGGGGCCCTGTTCATCCATATTGGGCCTACCATCTTGGCCCATCAACATAGGTAATGAGCTTCTATCTCGCTGGCCGCTGCCACAGACATCTCTTGCCCGCTAGCTACAAGCCGGGTCCTATTCGCCGACAGTAAGCCGGATCTCGTCCGCCAGTCATATGTCGGATCCATCTTCTCCATGTGATTTCTATCCATATAGTCAAGCTCAGCTCAAGACAAGGCACAAATGAGTCCGCTTTTCGTCGCACTCATCGCTGGTCGCTGGACGCTGCTCGCCATACTTATCAATCCAAATTTGGCACAAAACAAATTGGATAGGACACTTGTATTGCATGCATACTTTCCTTAGCTATTTACTCTAGTTGTCTTGTCGATGAACAGTAAACCGACTTACTTTTTAGCCTATAAATATGGGATCACAATGAAATAGAAGGAGAGATCTCTATTCTCAGGCTCTAAGCTATAAATCTAATACAAGCAGATACACTCTGCCAATTTGTCAAATCATTTACTGTTCTTCATCGCCACCGTATCTGCACCGTTGAAATCACATATATCAGCCTTATATCCACAAGATAAACACTGTTACCGCAAACCTGATTTTTCTGACAACATCAGTTGGCTCCGTTACCGGGAAAGACGATCATCATTCAGCTTTTGGAGATCACCTACTCCACCACAAAGACGATTTCACGGTGTTTTAGGCGAGGATATCATCATTTTCAGTCTGTCGGTCACTAAAGTTTTGATCTTTTGGGATAATACAGCCCAGAAACCGCTGTTCTCCTCATCTCAACAACCCACACGAAAAAGATCACCAACTTCATCGCATACTCACGCTTGAGTCCATCTAAAAACCCAGGTTGGTTTATACACTCTTTTCGTCGGTTTCAGATCTTCAAGTAAAGAAATTTTGGTTATTTAGCCGCAAACTACCTGGAGGACACAACATCTTCTCACCTTCATACTTTGGACCAGAAATATTTAAAATCTATAGCCAAAATACCCACAAAAATCATAAGTCATGGCTGGCGGGAAAAACTTGAACCCAGTAACACCGACTAAACTAGTCAATCAGCGTCCGACACGTGGAGCGAACACGCTGCGTGGGGAGGCTAGCCGAAGGGTTATGTCAGATGGGGCAGATGTCAACCCTGCCCTCACAACCGACATGCGAGCATACATCCGAGAAAGAACTAGAGCCCGCGAAATTCATGAAGAAGCAATCATAAAAAATAAAGGAAAGGGGATCGCTGCGACATCTAAACATAATGATGACCAGGAGGCTGTTTCAACAGGGGGAGCTCCCCCACAGCAAGATTCATACAAGATGGCTCTACAAGCACACATGGAGTACATAGAGGAGATGCGAGTGGGAAATGAGTTACTGATTGCTGAGGGATTGCCACCTCAACCTATCCGCAAATTCAACCCTCCCCAACCTGCACAAACAGAGCTACAACCTACCTTTATTCCTCCAAAAACAGCTCAACCTCAGCGGTCAGAAATGGAAGGAAGCAGCCATGCAACATCCCATCCAAGAGGAGATAGAAAATCGGCACTTGGTCGGCTGGGGCCCGTGGTCGACGATCGCGGTGCAGCCCCAGGACGGCCAAGAAATCCACGACAGGTCCGTACTCGCACAGAGGGACATGGGGACTCGCAAGATATGGGAGGACACATTACATTCCCGCCTATTCCCGCGAATCAAGAGGAAATGGGAATAATGAAAAGACAGATAGAGGAGCTGCAAAAGGGTACGAAAGGTGTTAAAGTGGTTCCAACATGGGGAACAAGTGTGCTTCACCCCAGTATACTGAAGGCGGCTCCAAGAGGCGGAACTCATTACCCCAATTTTATTAACTACCATGGAGCAACGGATCCTCTGGATTGGCTATCCGCTTTTCAGAGCAGAATCAGCTTTTGTACCTCTAGCGACGAGGCTTGGTGTATAGCATTTGTAGGATCAATTCAAGATAGGGTAGCATCATGGATCCGCAGTCTTCCTCCTGGTTCGATCTTATCATGGGATGATCTGATCAACAAGTTTATAACAGAGTTCAAATCAGTAGGAGGACCTAAAAAGACTCACATTGACCTACATGAGGTCCGACAAGGCGACAATGAAGGTACTCGCAGCTATTACGAACGGTTTCACAAAGTGTATGAGCTCACAAGGGGTTTAGCGGACAACGTCGTCATGAGCAGCTTTGAAACAGGGTTGAAGCCGGGGTATTTGAAATCTTATTTTGCTTTATCCCCACCTGCGAACCTGCAAGAAATGTTAAGCTCAACTAGAAAGTACATCGCCACTGCGGGAAACGAAGGAGTGTCTTCATCTAATAAAGGCAAACAGAGGACTGAGCGTAGTCCGCCTAGAGATACCCGCAGAAACCCAGAGCGGGAAATCAAGAAACCTGAAAGATTTAAGGAGGAGCATTTCACGCCGCTCAGAATTTCCTATACTCAGATGTTGAATGAAATAAGAGATGAAATACCTGAGCCCTACCCGATGGTTCCTGACACCCGTCGTGATGCATCCAAATATTGCGGTTATCACAGAGATAAGGGGCATACGACTAACGAATGTATTCAGTTTAAGCGGGCAATAGAAAAGTTACTCGCTCGCGGTCATCATGATCACCTCAAACTAGATGCTGGTGGTCCGGAAAGGAGGAATCAGCAAGCTCGCCAGTTCGACAGGAACATCAGAATGATAACTGAGCCTCCTCCCAGCAACAATCAGATCAAGAATCGCATTGGTTCCATTAATAAACATGTGGAGAAGCCCGTTGTTTTGCGAGGGAACGAACAACCCCTTGCCTTTACTCGAAGTGAGTTAGTGACTTCGATCAGTACAGAAGACATGTGTTTATGCATTTCGGTGGTCATCAATCGGGCCTGTGTCAATAGAGTGATGGTCGACACGGGGGCTTGCCGCGACATCTTATATTACAACTGTTTCAAAGAATTGGGGTTTAGCGACTCCAATTTAAGGCCGCACAATGGCACCCTTGAGGGATTCACAAATCACAAAATACAGGTCAAGGGGGCCATCGACTTAGATGTACAGATGGGGGATTATGCGCCATTTCGCACAGAAAAAGTAATGTTTCTGGTTGTTGATCTTCAGTCCAATTATAACATGATAATTGGGACACCTGCCTTGAAACAATTTCAGATGGTAACTTCTATTCCACATCAGCGGGCAAAGTTTTATGTTGGGGACTGGATCGGAACGTCGATCAGCGAGCTTGCGGCTGTCCTAACATATATACATGAAATGAGAACAAGAAATAACAGAGCACGAATTGAAACACCTTCTACAATGGAACACATTGACATGATCAGGGTCGCCGTCGAGCCTGAGCTAGCCGAAGTGGAATGCGAGACATTGCAGGTCAGAGATGAGCCAGATTTTACAGCAGAAGATGAGTTAATCGAGGTAATCATCAACGATGAGTACCCCGACCAGAAAGTCAAAATTGGAGCTCGGCTGAGTTCTTTTGAAAGGGAAAAATTGATAAAATTACTCAAAGACAATTTGAGTGCTTTTGCTTGGGAAATCACGGACATGCGAGGGGTCGAGGAGGACGTCGCCCTCCATCATCTTAACGTCGACTCTACCTTCAAGCCGATACAGCAACGAGCACGCCAATTTTCAACTGAAAAAGAAGCGGCGGTGAAAGTAGAGGTCGGGAAACTCCTACAAGCGGGAATTATAAAAGAGCTTGCCTATCCTACTTGGTTGGCAAATGTAGTCATGGTAAAAAAGCACAATGGCAAGTGGAGAATGTGCGTCGATTTCACGGACATCAACAAAGCTTGCCCCAAAGATCCATATCATCTTCCACGAATTGATCGGTTAGTAGACTCTATTTCGGCTTTGAAGTTTTAAGTTTCTTGGACGCATATTCTGGGTATCACCAAGTACGAATGGATGAATCCGACAAAGAGAAAACGGCTTTCAGAGCCGCTGGAGGGTTATATTATTATGAAATGATGCCCTTCGGGCTGAAGAATGCGGGTTCGACTTATCAGCGAATGGTCAACAAAGTCTTCAGTTCACAAATAGGAAGAAATATGGAAGCTTACATAGACGACATGGTTGTCAAGTCCGCCGGAGACGGTCACGCCGCTGACCTTCAAGAAACTTTCAGTAATGTCCGAAAGCACTCGATGAAACTCAATCCGGCCAAATGTACTTTTGGTGTCCAGGCAGGCAAGTTTCTGGGGTTTATGGTTACTCGTCGGGGCATCGAGGCTAATCCGGAAAAAATTAAAGCTCTGATCGACATGCGAGAACCTACAACTATCAAAGAGGTTCAGAGGCTTAATGGCCGCATCATCGCACTCGGTCGGAGAAGTGTCTTCCTTTCTTCAAAATTCTCAGAGGTGACAAAACTTTTTCATGGAGCACAGAGTGTTCGCAGGCGTTCCAAGCTCTGAAGGAATATCTAGGGAAGCCGCCTCTTTTGGTTAGCCCTGTAGAAGGAGATATTTTGTTTTTGTACTTGGCGGCTTCAGACCGGGCTGTTGCCGCCGTTCTTGTCAAGGAGGCCGGAACCCTCCAAAATCCCGTCTATTATGTAAGCAAGGCTCTCAGTCCGGTGGAGAGTCGCTATTTTAATATTGAAAAATTAGCCTACTCGCTTGTCATTGCTGCCCGCAAACTCAGGGCCTACTTTACTTCACACACAATTATTGTCTTAACGGATAGTCCAATGCGCCAAATATTGCATAAGCCGGATCTCTCGGGTAGACTTCTCAGATGGGCTATCGAAATTACTGAATTCGACATACATTATCAACCTAGAAAAGCTATCAAGGGTCAAGCATTACCAGATTTTATTGTAGAAACAAGTTTCAGCTCGCCACAACCTAGTTCGCCATTATCACAGGAGCCCGCTTCGGCTAGGAATAAGCCCAATCAATGTTGGCATTTATATGTGGATGGAGCATCTAATCGAAACGGATGTGGGGCTGGAGTAATTTTGATGGAGCCCGGAACAACGGAGGAAATCGAAAAAGCTTTAAGGTTCGAATTCTCGGCCACAAATAATCAAGCAGAGTACGAGGCAGTTATAGCCGGGCTCAAATTGGCCAAAGGGTTAAACGTAGACAATGTTGAAGTCTATTGTGATTCCCAACTCATCGTCAATCAAATCTCAGGGGACTATGACACGCACTGCGGTATTCTCGAGAAGTATGGGGAGATTGTTCGACGATTAAAAGCTGGCTTCAATTATTGCGAGTTCATCAGGATTCGAAGAGAGGACAACGAGCGAGCAGACTATCTCTCTAAGCTATCATTTAAAGAGGAGCTTGCAGATCCTTCAATAATGATAGAGTACTTAGCTATACCCGCTATAGAAGAAACACAAATCATGGAAATCAACACTCCACTGCCGACTACATGTTGGATCGATGAGGTTCAGGCTTACATAGAGACAGGCAACTTACCCGATGGGGCGGATAAATCTCACGCATTAAAGAAAAGAGCGGCCAGGTATATTATAAACAATGGAATTATGTATAGAAGGTCCGCGACAAATCCTCTATTGCGATGTGTTCGAGAAGAAGAAAGCAAGACAATACTTATCGAGCTTCACCAGGGGGTGTGCGGGGGCCATCCCGCTAGCCGCTCCTTAGCCCAGAAGGTCATAACCGCAGGGTATTACTGGCCGACAATCCTTAAGGACTCAGAAAAATTGGTTAGAGAATGTCCAGAGTGTCAGAAACATGCGGACATCCCTCGGATACCATCCGTTGAACAAAGCATCGTAGTCGCGCCATGGCCTTTTGACATGTGGGGACTTGATCTAATCGGACCTTTCCCACCCGGAAGAGGCGGATGCAAGGTTATCATAGTGGCTGTGGATTACTTTACAAAATGGATTGAAGCAAAACCTATGGTCAAGATAACCGCGAAAGCGGCGGGTTATTTCTTACACGATCAGATTTTTTCACGTTTTGGCATCCCGCGGGCAGTAGTATCGGACCACGGCCCACAATTCAGGAAGGACTTCTCAGATCTTTGCGAGGAATTCAAAGTCAAACATTGGCAGTCATCAGTAGCTTATCCTCAGGGAAACGGCCAAGCTGAGGCCGGCAACAAACAAATAATCAAGATGCTAAAAAAGAGCGTAGATGACAAGGTAAAAGCAGGAGGATGGGTTGATGAGTTGCCCGATATACTGTGGGCACTCCTCACCACGATCAAAACACCAACAGGAGAAACTCCTTTTGCTCTCACCTATGGATCAGAGGCCATGACTCCCGTCGAAATGGCTCTACCCAGCATCAGGGTCGCATTATATGACCCGGCGGATAATCTTTTGAACAGAAAGATCGACTTGGATCTAGTGGAGGAAAAAAGACTAGCGACATATCATCGACTCGCGAACTACAAGCACTCGCCAAACAACAACACGATAAACGAATCCGCGACCACTCATTTAAAGTCGGGGATTTTGTTCTTCGAAATAGAAAGGCCACTGGTATGGAGCCGGATAAAGGCAAGCTAACGAAGAATTGGGAAGGTCCTTATCAAGTCGCAAGGAGATAAAAAAAGGGACTTATGTGCTTAGAAATCATCAAGGTTATGAACTCAATAGACCTTGGCATGCGGACAACCTCAAAAGGTACTACATGTAATAAATCGTTTAGGGTCATGGCTATCCTCTCGTTTACAACGTGAGTGGTTATGCTTTCTTATCTTGCTTATAATCTTCACTCATCCAGCGGGATGAGTCGAAATTAATAAAGCCCGATTTTGCATTCTCTTTTATGCAAATTATTATGAATATGCGCGAGTTGAAAAGAATTGTGTTCGGAAAATTTTCAACAAAACCTTCGGCCAGGCTTCAGACTTGTTAAAAATGGGGGGCAATATTTGGGAAAATTTTAAGCGGCCACGAGTATCTAGCGAACAAATTATTTTAGATAAAATTCAAAGATGAGTCCGCACAGGATTGACCTGGAATCTTATCTAAAACAAGGGGGCCAAATGCTATTATCATCGGACTCAATTTAATCAACAAATTCGAGCAAAACAGCAAGCATACATCAA
The DNA here is from genome assembly GCA_036785695.1 of Gentiana straminea. Classification (NCBI taxonomy): domain Eukaryota; kingdom Viridiplantae; phylum Streptophyta; class Magnoliopsida; order Gentianales; family Gentianaceae; genus Gentiana; species Gentiana straminea. The sequence goes on along the minus strand of JAVUPR010000312.1, from coordinate 3,282,260 downwards.
AGCGAACAGAAATTAAAGTTGGACAAAGGTGCTTACTAGTTATTACAGAAACAAATGTGCGGACAAAAAGTGCGGAAAAGAAAAAGTTACACAAAGGCGGAATCAAAATAATGTTTTACAAAACAGAGGAGCACAAATTTAAGAATTCTCAGGCCGCATCTCTTCATTATGGACATTCTCTTCGCGGAGAGAATGGTGTAGCATCTGATCAGCATTAGTCTCAGATTCGGTAGGCTCTACCGTTGGCTCAACTGTCTGCTCTACCTCTCCCCCAGCTTGTTCGCCCTCTTCAGCAGCTCTCTCTCTCGCTTCTGTAGCCAGACGCACACGCTCCCTCAGATTCGCCTCAATCACAACGGGAACCACCCAATCAGGATCATACATTGGGATATAGCGCTGAAGCTCAATATCGGAGAAGGGTATGCGGGGATGGAATTCTCTTAAATGATCGGAGAAGGGATGGGTGAGAATCCATTCTTCCAAAACATCAAGGTCTGGGGTACCACCGTCATGAGCCAGGACGCACCTCGCAATGTGATAAAACCCTTGGTCATATCCCATCATGAACCCATCATCAGCAGCGGCCTTGCTCGCGGCCTCAATATGGCCTTCAACACTTGAGCCTAGATCCTTCAATTGCTTTCGTAGGTCCGTGCACACTGTTTTCTCGGCTTCCCAATGAGCTTGAGCCTCAGTTACTCTCTGCTTCATCTCCTCCATGGTTCGATCAACGGATTTACCCTGCTCCACGAGGTCAGAGTTAATCCTATTAGCCTCAGCAAGCTGTGCTCTCAGCTTCTCATTCTCCGCCTCAGCCGCGCTTAACCGCCCACGAAGGCCAGCCGACACTGCATTTGCGGCGCCGAGAGCTTTCTTGGTGTCGGCCAGCTCTTTCCCGACGGTGGCACTCTCAGCTATGGTGTTTCTATAGTCGTTGACGAACTGCGCCAAGCCAGTACCAACCTAATGGAAAGAAAAATAAACAGCGGGGTCAGTATTGACTTGAGAAAAATGGCAGTAAAAAGAATGAAAGACAAAAACAGGAAGGAGGTTTACCATGCTCACCGTGGCGCCGTATAAGCCCCACAAATCGTCAATGCTCCCGAGAAAGGCACGGCGGGGATCAGTCTGGTCCGCCATCACGACCCTGTCCGCTATTCCGCGGCCTATCTCCAACTGGATGTCGTTTGGGAGACCCCATCTAAAGTGCCTCAGCGGGGGCACGTCAGCGATACCCCTTGAGATTGTGCATGCCTTGGGCAGGTCAAGAGGCTGTTGCCGCATAAAATCTTTGTCCAGCCATACGGCCGGAAACCCCCTAGGCCCAACAGGGACTCCAGCAAAGGGCACCATTATCTTTGTGCCCGCAGAAACGGCCTCATCGGCCACAGATTTGCCTTGGTCAGCGGCCGGCCCTTTGCCTTTGTCAGTTCTGGATTTTTTAAGAGGAGGGACCTCCTGCACGCCACCACCGTCTCCCGCGGGATCAATCTCTTCGACAACAGCCCTCTTCTTCTTATCACCCGCTGGCGGCTTTGTCAGAGTGGTCTGCTTCATTGTTTTGCCCGCCGCGGCTTTCTCTGCTACTGGCGGCTGGGATGATTTCACGACCTTAGCTCCGGCCGCCGTCGTCTGCAAGTCAACCAAGGGAAGGGTTGTTTTTATGCCCTTTAGCTCAGCGGCCTCCTCAACTCGCCGGTGGTCTTCTTCTTTGTCAGCTGGCTGCGTTGAGCTATTTATCCATGGTACCTGCGATGAACAAGATTTATCAGCGACCGGAAATTATGAAAAGAAACAAACTTTGAAAAGAATCAAAAATAATACAAGTAAAAATCCTACTCGGAGCTCGCATAGAGGGATCGCCTTTGCAGATAACACACTGGGAAGGCATGCGCTTGCCGTGATGACACTCCCCATACCAGTCTGGGTGAGTCGGCAGAGACTCGACTATAACTAAGGGATCGCCAACGCCGGCCCCAGAAAGCCCGGCCTGTCTAAGATAGGGCTGACCGACGTCCAGCAACAACCTCCAGTTAAATGCTCGGGCTTGAGGTTCACCTTTGCGGGTATAGCCCAAATCTTCTTTCAGCTCGGATATGAAGGTGTCATCATCAAATTGAGTGTTTATTTTTACCAAGTGTTCGGTCCTAACCGAGTTCACCGGTAGCTTCTCGAGCGGCCATCCTACCCGGGATTCAACCTTCATAAACCTCTTGTCCCAGTCCGCTACCTTGTCCGGAAGATCGAATAGTAAACGGGGCCTCCCATGGCTTGATCTACTACGCGGCTGAATTTGACCGGCCCCGCCTTTCAGGGAAAAACTATAAAAATATAAGAGCACCGGCATCAACGGTTCGCGTCCACTCAACCTACTAATTATGATAAAAGACATAACCACGCGGACATACCCTAGGCTAAGGTCGCAGGGCATCACCTGCAGCTCCTCCATGAAGTTAACAAAAAAGGGGTCAAAGGGAGGTCTGAGCCCGGCCGCGAAGTGGTCATAGTGTAGCCACAGATAGTCTTGCTGCTCCCGACCACAAACCCACGACACGTTGGTCGCACCCATACTAGCGAAACGATAGTCCGCTGAGATATCGTACGCCCCCAACGCCAAGGTATAATCTTCTCGATCTTTGATCTCCTTCCATCGAGATATAAGATCGCTGTCTGCTCGCTTTTGCTCAGCGAGTTCATTCTCAACGGCAGCGGACCTTTTCTTGGGAGTCCTTTTCTTCTTGGCGGGCTCATCAGCGGTTACGGCTTTTCTCTTGGACACAACTGCCTTTGGAGATTTCCTTGGTTTCTCCGACGGATCAACAATTTCCACGGCTTCCTTGAGCTTGCCGCTACGTTTGGCGGCTCTAGTATGTAAAGCTTTCTCCATCCTGGTGATAAGGCCGCTCAGTACTATATTATCGTCTTCTTCGACCTCGCCTCCAGTAGCGCCCTCACCGATAACCGAGACCTCTGGGTCGGATTCTACATTAACGGGCTCTGGATTTTCATCCATCTCTTCTTCAACGTCGCTGGAGCTAGCATCTACCATGCTCACCTCTTCTGACCTATAACCCGCAGCGGCTCTAGCCTCTTCGTCTGATTGTGTGTGCTCTGACGACATTCTGGAAAAGAAAAAGGGCAAGGTGGATCAGTTTATCACCCGGACATGGAAATTGGGCCGAGGTGAAAGCAATCACACCCCGACACCTCGCCCTTCCATCTTCCTTAAACAGATACAAATCCCCGGAAAAACCCCCAAATCCCCAGAAAAACCCTAAATTCAAACTAGAAAAGCTTCAAACAACGCATATTCAAAATTCTACCGAACAATCGCCGACACCAGCAATCAAGCATACATGCACTTGGGGGTATTTTCTGGGAAAAAAGGAGTATAAAATCACAAAAACAAAGGCTGGGCTCATGGTGTGCTTCAGAAAACGAATGAAGCAAAATCACAGAAAATAAATCACAACATTCATGTCACTAGCAAGAACAGACGGTAATGAAAGGCGTAAATCGATCCAGAAAATAAATAAGGGAAATTTCGTACCTAATTGAAGATGAAGGTGATAAAGCGTTGAGCTTTGACTAGAAAGAGCACTCGCCGGAGCCTGCTTACAATCGTCGGAGTTTTTTCCTTTGCTTTATCGTCGGAGAAGTTTATCAGAGAAAAGAGAGGGGAAAAGTGGAAGAGTTGGGGGTGACTCCTCTATTTATAGAGGGAAAATTGGGGGGGAACGACGCTTGGGTTTTCAAAATTCAAACGTAATGATGACAGGAACGGTTACCGATTTTTTCTCCGCCAATCAGAGCAAGGGACGGTTCAGTTCCAACCGCCGTGTCAGTACACATGACTGATGTGACGCTTCGTGTACCGATACACCCGTTTACATTTTCCAACCGTTCAAATCCCTCCTGGAGACCATCGACTTATCCACAGAAGAAGTGACCTCAGCATTTTATTATCTCCAAACATTACTCCAAGCGGCTAGTATCAAACAATGCCCGCTGCGGCTTATTCTGACAAAACATCTCTGACAGAACGCTATCACCTAAATGAGTCCGACAGAACGTTGTCGGCAATCAAGCCTGTTCACTACAAATGCACATCATCTAGCTAGTGGTTTTCACCAACACTGGTTCAAGCCCGATAAGACAGTATCGGCATGCCACTATCACGAGCGACCACAAATAGAGGTTCACCTAAGAGTTCTTCATCAAGTTCTACTCTCCGCCTTGGCGGACACGCCAGGCACAGAGTAGGGGGCCATTGATATACCCGGATCGGAATGGGGCCCTGTTCATCCATATTGGGCCTACCATCTTGGCCCATCAACATAGGTAATGAGCTTCTATCTCCGCTGGCCGCTGCCACAGACATCTCTTGCCCGCTAGCTACAAGCCGGGTCCTATCCGCCGACAGTAAGCCGGATCTCGTCCGCCAGTCATATGTCGGATCCATCTTCTCCATGTGATTTCTATCCATATAGTCAAGCTCAGCTCAAGACAAGGCACAAGTGAGTCCGCTGTTCGTCGCACTCATCGCTGGTCGCTGGACGCTGCTCGCCATACTTATCAATCCAGCTGGCACAAAACAGCTGGATAGGACACTTGTATTGCATGCATACTTTCCTTAGCTATGTACTCTAGTTGTCTTGTCGATGAACAGTAAACCGACTTACTTTTTAGCCTATAAATATGGGATCACAATGAAATAGAAGGAGAGATCTCTATTCTCAGGCTCTAAGCTATAAATCTAATACAAGCAGATACACTCTGCCAATTTGTCGAATCATTTACTGTTCTTCATCGCCACCGTATCTGCACCGTTGAAATCACATATATCAGCCTTATATCCACAAGATAAACACTGTTACCGCAAACCTGATTTTTCTGACAACATCAATAGTGTAAGTGGGTCAGTCTAACGTACACATTCTCTAATACACGTCCACGTACAGTCCAAGTGTCTCTACACTTCGATAGACGAGATCTATCCCTGCCCTTAAAGACAGAAGACATCTAATACGTGCTAGCCTGTTTGTACTATCAATGCCTTGTTTAATAGCACATAAGCCTAGAGACATTTAAGTATCAAACTTATTAAAATGATTAGAGATTTCATCAACCATAATCGTCTTTCATGGTTTCTCTATCACAGTTTAATACTAAGGACGTTATAATATAACAATTCATAATTGGTTCTTTAACAGAACAAATATTTGACAACAGAAAAACCATTTATTATATATGTATAATCATAAAGAAATAATAGAAATGATCCGACCCGGTCGGGTCCGGTCCAACCCGACTGGGTTTAGGACACCATTTCAACTGTTTGGCACGTTCATTTGGATGAATTTACCATGCCTCTGTGGGATCGACACCTTGCTCATTTACTATGCTTCGATGGACCTAGTACTTTTGCTAGTAGAAGTGACTTACACACGATAACTTGAGCAGTTTCAAGGTCCGCTATTTGGTCGGATTAGACATCCCAAAACATCCTCTTTGTGGACATTGTTATCCTTCCCGCTTTCATGCGTTCTTGTATTATCATTTTTTGTCCGGTGGGTTGACATCTTTTTCTTTACTAGCTTGGTAGGTTTTGCTGGTTTTGCTTGTTTTGTTGCGATCATGATTGATTGAATGGTTGTTTTTCAATACAAGGTTTCCGACAGACCCTGATTGTAGCGCCAATCGACGATGTTCAGAAATCGTCCGGGTGAAATAATGGCTAATTGTATCTCTTAAAAAATAACCCAACTAGTAAATTGGTGGTGTTTGTGATGATTTGTGGCTATGTTAGATGTGACTACCCAAGTACCCATAAAATATATGATCAAGCCAATAACATAGTTCTTGATGTGAGAATGAATGTTCCTTTATATTGGCACTCCACGTGAGGGAAACTGATCGTGGGTTCCTTATTTCGTGGTCTGTGATTGAAGGGCGATTATGATGCTATCGTGAAGCAGTCACGGCCTAATATCGCAAATATTATGGAATGGAATCAATCGTGGGATTATGTCCTTGCACTACAAGAAAACGCATTTAAAGGGACGATGTTTAAAGGGACGACACTGTCGTCCCTGTCAAAAACTTTTACAGGGACGACTTGTCGTCCCTTTAAATGGGTGCGGAGAAAAGTCAAACCTTTGGTGAATTTATTTGGGGGGAAACTTTAAAGGGACGACATTGTCGTCCCAATAAATATTTGATTTTTCCCGCTAATTTTTGGGCTAATTTAAGTATCAAACTTATTAAAATGATTAGAGATTTCATCAACCATAATCGTCTTTCATGGTTTCTCTATCACAGTTTAATACTAAGGACGTTATAATATAACAATTCATAATTGGTTCTTTAACAGAACAAATATTTGACAACAGAAAAACCATTTATTATATATGTATAATCATAAAGAAATAATAGAAATGATCCGACCCGGTCGGGTCCGGTCCAACCCGACTGGGTTTAGGACACCATTTCAACTGTTTGGCACGTTCATTTGGATGAATTTACCATGCCTCTGTGGGATCGACACCTTGCTCATTTACTATGCTTCGATGGACCTAGTACTTTTGCTAGTAGAAGTGACTTACACACGATAACTTGAGCAGTTTCAAGGTCCGCTATTTGGTCAGGATTAGACATCCCAAAACATCCTCTTTGTGGACATTGTTATCCTTCCCGCTTTCATGCGTTCTTGTATTATCATTTTTTGTCCGGTGGGTTGACATCTTTTTCTTTACTAGCTTGGTAGGTTTTGCTGGTTTTGCTTGTTTTGTTGCGATCATGATTGATTGAATGGTTGTTTTTCAATACAAGGTTTCCGACAGGCCCTGATTGTAGCGCCAATCGACGATGTTCAGAAATCGTCCGGGTGAAATAATGGCTAATTGTATCTCTTAAAAAATAACCCAACTAGTAAATTGGTGGTGTTTGTGATGATTTGTGGCTATGTTAGATGTGACTACCCAAGTACCCATAAAATATATGATCAAGCCAATAACATAGTTCTTGATGTGAGAATGAATGTTCCTTTATATTGGCACTCCACGTGAGGGAAACTGATCGTGGGTTCCTTATTTCGTGGTCTGTGATTGAAGGGCGATTATGATGCTATCGTGAAGCAGTCACGGCCTAATATCGCAAATATTATGGAATGGAATCAATCGTGGGATTATGTCAATGGATATCAATAATGGTATTTTGCCCATTAATGAGTTATAACCGCCCTTCAAGCTCGAAAACGACATGTTCTGAACTGACCATAGACGACCGAGGTGAGCCTGTCACCATATCGGTAACGTGGGACCGTAGACACCTTGTGCCATGCCGGTTATTTAGAACCGTGGGTAGCGTGTGCCGAGTTGAGGCAATGCTTGCCGAATTTGAACTGAATTGAGCTAATGACCTGAATTCTGCGGATGATCTGAACGAGGTCTGAGGAGCCCTGACCGAAGAATTCGAAATTGAGGCCTAATGACCAATAGTTGGCTAAGTCGGAGTTGGCCCATTTGCTAATATGGTCCGATTAAAGTCTTATTAATGTCACGTGTATGATTTCTAAGTCATATTCCTCTCAAGTACTTTGAGATTTAATTTGTTATTATTACAGTATTGAGGATATAATTTTGTTTGATATATGTTGAATCTACATATTGCACCAGTGTCATCTCAAGGGAGTTTCGAAGAAATCGTGTGCCGGTCCTACCGCCGACGTGATGCCATTTGTATAATTATTATTTTATTTATTTTTTGAAGGAAAGCCATTTGTGTGTTGTTTCTGTTATCGAGTAGGTTTTTTTTTTTTTTTTTTTTTCATAAGTTATCTAGCATTTTTGTTTCTATTTAATTAGAAGTTTTAACTCTAATACTTTCCTAATTAAAACAAACAATCATTAATTGTTTTTGTAACTGCCAAACCAGACTTTAACGTTTTTCTGTTTGCCAGCTTAGTCCTAGGCAGTAGCACGTAAGCATGGGGCACGCTTGGCTGATTAGTAGTATTAATATTAATATTATTATTATTATCAGTATTATTTAGATTACGCTTGGCTGATTTCGATGTTTCTGCAATTTTTTTTGGGAAGGGTATTTCCTTATCTTGGGCCGGGAAGACTTACCCAAAAAAAATGTCACCTTTTCCAAAAAAGATAAAGAAAAATATAGATAAAATCAAAATGTCATTTTGTTATAAAACTAAATAAACAACAATGAATAAACAAGAGAAAATACGAAGCATAAGAAATATGAAAGGTGTATGTGTATTATTTCACTAGTATATGATGTATCAACAATGAATAAACAAGAGAACATACGAAGCATAAGAAATATGCATGAAAGGTGTATGTGTATTATTTCACTAGTATATGATGTATTTATAATATAGATTGTAGTGTAGATATAATAATTCAAATTAATCCAATATCTATATAAATGAATTTGAATAATAAATAATCCACAAAGTTTATTTTTTACATAGCACTTTAGATAACTAGATTACATATTTATCTGTGTTTGATTTACTCCCTCTAAATTAATTAAGCATCAATTAAGATCATTCAACGTGGCAGCACAATGCTCTTCACCAGTATTTCAAATGTCGCAGTTGGCAATATCTTAGTAAATAAATCTGCCAGATTATCACTTGATTGAATTAATAGATATATTAGTATTATTTTGTAATATTCTGTGTATAATTAGTCATAATTAGTTTCCTTATTCATAGCCTAAGGGATAGCTGTGTAATTAGGATATAATGTTGTATCAACAGAAAATGATTTACGGAAAATATTCTTTCGTGGTATCAGATTAGGTTACGACTCCTAAGTTTCCGCAAGAATACCCGATCTCCTTCTTCTCTTCTCCGGTGAGTCTGTGTTTTTTTTTTTTTTTTTTTTTTTTTTTATTCTCTTGATTCCACCATGACAGATTCTCCTAAATTTCATCCGGCTTTGTCGATTACCAACGTGAAGGCTCTTCTTCCGATCACCTTGGATATGGAATCTGACCAATATCACTCCTGGGCCGCCTTGTTCAAAGTGCAAGCACGGGTTCATGATGTATTGGATCATATTATTCCTCCGACTGACGCTACCGAGAAGGCGGCGTATGACAAAGCGAAATCTAAGAATCTCCCATTATGGAAGCAGCTGGATGCCGCTGTTCTTCAATGAATTTATGCTACTGTGTCTGCCGACATCCTCACCTCCATCCTCATTGATGATGATTCAGCGGAGAAAGCGTGGCAACGTGTGGCTGATTTGTTTCACAATAATAAGAATTCCCGGGCCATGTACTTGAATAAGGAGTTTACCAATACCACTTTGTCGGATTTCCTTACGACAAACGCTTATTGCATCGTCTCAAGAGTTTGGCTGATCAACTCCAGAACGTAGGGGCACCGATAACTGATCATGGCATGGTATTGAAGACGCTTCAAGGTCTGACAGAACAATACTCAAATTTTGTGTCTGTTATGCAGAACAAGAAGACGCTCACCTTATTCACCACAGCTCGGTCCAAACTCGCTTTGGAAGAAACTACTATTCAGGAGAGGGCTAAGCAGGACTCAGGTTCCGCAGCTGCTGCCCTTGCAGCTTCTGATGATGGCACCGCCACCCAATCACCCCAGCACAACAGCTCATCTCATGGCCGAGGTCAGCGAAATCGCGGCCAGAAAAGCAACAACAAAAACCGCAACCGGAATAATAGGAACGGTCGCGGGTAGTCCGCTTCGGGGGTGGCCGAGGTGGTAATCGTGGGGGTGGTCAGCAGGGGAATCGGCAGGGACATGGTGCTGGACATCCATGTATACAGCCCCCTTGGTGGGCTATGATGCAATCTCCTTGGGCAATTCCTCCATGCCCATACCCAACTCAGCCGTGGGCTCGGCCACATCGGCCAATGCAGAACGGGGTGTTAGGCCCGAGACCACAGTAGCCGCAACATGCGTATGCAGCAGGTATGCAATGAGCTCCCACAGGCATTGAGCAGGCTATGCACACAATGTCGCTCTCCCCTCCGGACCCGAATTGGTACATGGACACGGGAGCTACGTCTCATATGACTTCCGAACAAGGTAATCTCACGTCTTACCTTAATTTGAGAATTGACACTGGAATTACACTTGGTAGCGGTCAATCCATTCCGATTCGTGGTTGTGGACATACCTCCCTCGAACCCCCGAACCCCCGAACCCTCCCATTTCCTTAAAAAATGTCCTACATGCTCCTCGGCTTATAAAGAATTTGGTGTCTGTTAGAAAATTCACCACTGATAACAATGTGTATGTGATATTTGACCCGTTTGGCTTCTCTGTGCACGATATACAGACGTGGACGCGTCTCATGAGATGTGATAGCTCGGGGGATATTTACCCACTTACTTCCACCGGCCAAAATCAATGTTTTCCTCCTTATGCTTTCTTAGCATCGACGGTATGGCATGACCGTCTGGGTCACCCTGGTCCTGCCATTTTAAAGACTCTTAGTCAAAATAAAATGATTGATTGTAACCCGTGTTCTAGGTCTAGTGGGTGTCAATCATGTGTTCTTGGAAAACATATTAGGTTTCCGTTTGTTGCATCTATGTCTACGTCTTTTTCTCCGTTTGATATCCATACCGATCTTTAGACTTCTCCCATTGTTAGTTCTTCGGGACATCGATATTATGTTTTATTTTTGGATGATTTTTTGAATTATTTATGGACTTTTCAAATAGCAAAAAAATCCCAAGTGCTTTCGATTTTTATGATGCTTAAAGCCCATATTCGCACCCAATTTGAACGTGATATAAAAACCATCCAATGTGATAATGGGAGGGAGTTTGATAATCAACGTTTTTGGCAATTTTGTGAGTCGAGCGGCACTACTTTCCGTTTTTCGTGTCCTCACACATCGTCACAAAATGGTAAAGCAGAGCGTAAGATACGATCTATAAATAATATCATGCGAACCCTCCTTTTACATGCGTCTATGCCTCCGTCCTTTTGGCCACATGCACTCCAAATGGTGACTTACCTCATTAATATTCTTCCCACTCCATTATTAGGCAATGCCTCCCATCCCAAAATTTTGTACCATAAAGATCCTGCGTATTCCCACCTTCGAGTGTTTGGGTGTTTCTGTTATCCGTTGTTCCCGTCTACAATGATCCACAAGCTCCAAGACCTATCTACTCCGTGTGTTTTTTTGGGATACCCGTCGAATCACCGTGGCTACAAGTGTTTTGATTTATCGAGTCGTAAAATCATTACGTGTCGGCATGTCATTTTTGATGAAACAAAATTCCCCTTTGCCGCTATACATCATCCATCTGCCAACACATATGAATTTTTTGAAGATGAACCATCTCCATACATCACCTAGCACCTTATGGATTCCATCCCTCCAGCTTCGGCCTAGCCCGACTCCTCGGCTCAGCCAACATCACCACCTCAAAATCCACCCGACCAGCCCACAGCATCGGTCCAATCACCCCAGCCCATTGCTCCTCGGTCCGTTCCTCCCCAACCACAAAGGCCGGTCACTCGCAGTCAACATGGGACTTTTAGGCCCAATCCGAAATACACTTCGACGAGGCTCATACGGTTACGGTTGAAATATCCCCTCTTCCCCGTACACCCTTGGCTGCCCTCCGTGACCCGAATTGGATATTTTCCATGACCGATGAGTTCAATGCTCTTATTAAAAATAAGACATGGGATTTGGTGCTTCGCCCCCCTGCTGTTAATGTTATTAGGTCTATGTGGATTTTTAATCATAAAGAAAAATATGATGGTTCGTTTGAGCGGCATAAAGCCCGTCTTGTAGGTGATGGTAAGACTCAGTAGGTTGGTATTGATTGTGGCGAAACTTTCAGCCCGGTGGTCAAACCGGCAACGATTCGGACAGTGCTCAGTCTCTCTTTGTCTAAGAATTGGTCGATTTATCAGTTGGACGTCAAGAATGCATTCTTACATAGGTAACTTAAAGAGGTCGTATATATACATCAGCCCACGGGTTTCCGTGACAGGGATCATCCGGATTACGTGTACTTACTTCGTAAGTCCTTATGGGCTTAAACAGGCACCGCATGCATGGTACAAATGATTCGCTGATTTTGTGAATCTCATTGGGTTTACCAACAGTAGGTCTGATACGTCTCTCTTTATTTATCGGAATGGTACTGACATGGCTTACTTATTGCTATATGTGGGCGATATCATTCTGACGGCGTCCTCTGATACTCTCCGCACTACACTCATGGATCGTCTTAGTTCGGAGTTTGCTATAAAGGACTTGGGTCCTTGAAATTATTTCTTGGGCATTCGGGTGACCCGCCATAAAGGCGGGATGTTCCTTTCCCAGCGTAAGTATGCGGCAGAAATCATTGAAAGGGCCATCATGGGTTCCTGCAAGCCTGCTTTGACTCCAGTTGACACGAAGCCTAAGGTCGGTGGTGAGGCAGGTACACCTTATGATGATCCGACACATTATCGCAGTTTGGCTGGGGCTCTCCAGTATCTTACTTTTACTCGGCCCGACATATCATATGCAGTTCAGCAGGTATGCCTCCACATGCATGACCCGCGTACCGAACATATGAACGCCCTCAAACACATCATCCGCTATGTTCAAGGTAATGTGCATCTCGGTTTACACCTTTACGCATCTTCGTCGGCTGACCTAGTTTCATATACTGATGCTGATTGGGGTGGTGTCCGGATACTCGGCGATCTACATTAGGCTATTGTGTGTTTTTGGGCGAAAATTTGATCTCCTGGTCTTCCAAACGCCAGCCTACACTCTCCCGTTCTAGTGCCGAAGCCGAGTACCGTGGTGTGGCTAATGTTGTCTCTGAATCGTGCTGGATTCACAATCTCTTATTAGAACTACGGTGTCCTGTACGGAAGGCGACAGTTGTATATTGCGACAATGTGAGTGCTATCCATCTCTCCGGAAATCCAGTACAACACCAGCGCACGAAACACATTGAAATGGATATTCTTTTTGTTCGCGAAAAAGTTGCGCGTGGTGAGGTCCATGTTCCATCTCGGTATCAAATAGCAGATTTATTTACGAAGGGCCTACCTCTCATCTTATTCGACGATTTCCGCTCCAAACTCTACGTCCATCTTCCTCCCGATTCGACTGCGGGGTGTAATAGATATATTAGTATTATTTTGTAATATTCTGTGTATAATTAGTCATAATTAGTTTCCTTATTCATAGACTAAGGGATAGCTATGTAATTAGGATATAATGTTGTATCAACAGAAAATGATTTACGGAAAATATTCTTTCATGAATATCTTGCACATTGACCGGAGGTAAAAACTAGACAAGAAAAATAGTTCATGTCTTATGCATTTTGTGTGTTGTACTGACTGTTTCGTTAAAAAAATTTAACTAAAAATAGTTAAAGGGAAAAAAAGTACAATCATTAGGTTTTAGTACCAAATCCTCAAAATAGTTTTGTAGTTGTCGTTCCCCCTAACGACAACAATCATTCAAATGTACACATTCCAGTATTATAAACAAAATTATTCAACACAAATGTATGAGTAGTCTTAGTGAACGAATTTGTTAGATTGTTACTTAATCGTACTTTTGTATATTACTTTCTTCTAGAGTTCATGTAGATAATTAAATGTAGGGGCTAGAAATTCTAATGCCCACTACTAATTCGTGCAACACATGCAACACAATCAACACTAATCATAAAAACAATTTGGGTGTAATACAATCCCAGTTGCATTCATATATTTTCACTATCACGCGTAGTAGTACTATAAATTAATGACATAAAATGTGAGTTACATATATATTCCTTATTAAATAGCACTACTCAACTGGTCATAATGCATTTACCTTTAATGTTAACGACCTTTACAACATAACAATATACATGTTGCGATTGTCATATTATTTCATTTCTGAAATCCACAAGTGATTTTCATATTAATATTCATACCCAACGACCCATATATATGCAATCATGGCATAGGAAAACTCAAAGCTACTGTCAGAGATATAAATTGACGGATATAATATTATCAATGGGAGAATATAATTCAAACTCAACATCAATTGCTTATTTCATTTTTACCCGTCTATGTGCTTCTGGCACTCTACTACTGACTTGAGTTCTGGATCCAAATTAATATAGCAAATTATGAAGCAATGTGTCGCCGACGACTATGATATTTTATTACAATCTTCTCCCATAAAATTCATTGCTAATTCGATATTAGCATAGACCAATTCTTTATCAATGTATGGATTGGTTGTTCCGCAACCCCAATATTTAATCATTTAATGCACGTGGTAATTTATTTGGAATTTTCGTCTTTACGACGAATCTCTTTAAGAGATTTTAATGAGTGACTGAATTTGAATTCATTTTCCGTAGATTTTTATCTTTTACACCGACCGGTTTTCTACGCTTCAGGCGTAGAGAAATATTATCAACCATTTTCTTAATTGATGCATTTATAACTAGTCACTCATTTATTTTCAAACAAGGCATCTGGCGATTACAAGCTAAATACTACAAATAAAATTATTTTCGCAGTTCAGTTAGACTGATGCGTGGAAGATCTTTTAGATTTTCATGAATTTTTTCGGCATTCTTTCAGTTTAAGATGTGGTTTTCTTATCTCCCCCTAATGTCGGAAAATGATCTTCATCAAACATATTGCACTGAGCTATACCTTTATGCTTTTTTATTCGCTTCAAGCGATTTACACATTGAAAACATAGTGGTTTCATTAAATATCTCATTGTATGAGATTTTTGAAAACAATATATCTCTTTCGTTTCGTTCGTTTAATATATCAATATGTGATTTCAGATTCTTCAAGAATCGTTCAAATTATTTTTCACATCATATGTAGAGAAATCACTAGTATGAGACATTGAACTTTTGGTTCATTTCTCCATTTTCTCAGAAAATATTGATGCATTCAAAATGTGCATAAAATCTACCCTTCGGGGGTTTTATGTGAATGAATAATATATGAACTCATGGTTCATATATATGTCAATGTTTGTCACGAGTTATAATTCATAGTGGATATTCCTCCCCTTATTCTCAGACAACATTTTTTCACAATCAATATCTAGAAAATTTGCAATAACCCGTGACGGATACAACATTTTAATGTGAGATCATCTTATGCGGGTATCAACAAACTTCTTTAATAAATTTTGATTCGTGGAGAAATATTATCTTATGTAGAGATATTATATCCTTTGTCATAATTACAGATACAATATATCGTGGTATACAATGTTCTTGAATCACCAACTCAATTCTAGTGGGATTCTCACATAAAAAAATGGTTATAACAACAGTAACCAATATATTCATAATCATTATATGCATCTTAAATATTTAATATGGTCATATTCAAAGAGATCAAGTGTAATTTCAATTGTGGAAGTAAAACAACTTATCACTTATATGTTCTAAAAATAAATTCTAGTAAAAGAACAACATATTACAATTTCAGTCAAGCAAGTTTTACACACAGTATAACTCATGATTCATTAGATTGTAAAACCAAGTATAACTAATTGATTGGTAATCTCATAATAATACAGTAATTCAAATGGATAATATTCAAGTTCACAAATTCAAGACACTAAAATCACTTAGGGAGATTCACTAGTGTAACAAGTTTTGACATTTAAATTTGCAATCAAAGTTTCAAATTGATTAACAAGTGCAAACTTAACAAAGTAAACAAAATCTCATATCCACAAGCTCAAGTATAATTTGAAAACAAAACTCAAATTGTCAGATTTTATGCAATTACCATATATATAAAAACAACCAGACTAACGAACATTAACTTATTCAAGAGTACATATATACAAGCAGATCGTTAAACTGACATAAAATAAAATAAAATCGTAAAATCAGATTTGTATGTCTTAATTTAAGCAACTATCAATCAGGTTGTTCAAGCACACATTATCTTAGATAATTGAGAATATCAATTGAAACTATTGTAATTCTATGCTGATGCAAGGATGTTTATTCCAACTAAGATGTAAATAACAAATTCAGTTCGTTCAATATTGTTATATGTCAGGGAAAAATTAATACTCATGCGTATAAATAATTAATCATCTATCAAATATGAAAATCACCGCTTTACTCATCCCCAAATACTCGAAACAGCATCCTAATCAACTTAAACAAACTCCATCCTTACCAATATCTCTAGAATAACTTTATTTGGAAGAAACAACAAAAAAAATTGAAAGAAAGTGCAAAAAATACACAATAGACATCAAGCAAAAATGTCATTGCGAAGCCATCAAGCGATATTATTAAAGGAATCCGCAACTTATAGTTGTGACATCAATGACATATCAAAATCGTAGCATCATTGTAATTCTTATGATCAATAATTCTTATGATCAATAAAATTTGTCTTAATAAATGTGTCTCGATTACTTTATCAAGCCTTGGCCTTTTCTGTGATGAATGGTAAAGTTCAATAAGACGTTTTGCCGTACGGCAATGTATTGGACCAATGTCCTTCACGGCAATCTATTGGACCAAACCGATATCATTCAATTTCACATCTATGTGTGACCACATACTTTCTTTCTTTGTTGTTATTATCCAACTCTGGAGGGTCATTTCATTTCTTTAACAATTTTCATTTCGTTCCTTATCATTCATTGTGATTGTGATACATCATGTATTTTCCATTACCGCGTTCATGACCGTGGCCTCTACCATGGTCTCCACCACAATCACGTCCACGACAAAAATTTAAAGATTGTGTCGTATTCACTTCAAGAAACCACGATCACGTCCACGACCAAAATTTAAAGATTGTGTCACATTCACTTCAAGGAATGGACTGACACCAGTAGGATGAGACTAATTATTTTTTATTAACAGCTCATTGTTTTGCTATCTTAGCCAACAGTGACTCATTTTTTTGCTACCTCAGCCCGCAGTAGACATGCGATTAAATCAGAATATCTCTTAAAATAATATCACACTTTCGCTTTATGCGTTTTATATACCATTATGTGATTTCAGAATCTTCAAGAATCGTTCGAATAATTTTTCACATAATATGTAGATAAATCACTTGATGAGACACTGAACTTTTGGTTCATTTCTCAAATTTATAAGTTTCCACAAGTAATTGAAATTATGTTTCTTGATATGAATCTTCAATTTGTGGAAACTATTAAAGTTCTCATTTTCTCAGAAAATATTTGATGTACATAAAATCTACACTTCGGGGGTTTTATGTGAACGAATAATATATGAACTCATGGTTCATCTATGTCAATATTTGTCATGAGATATAATTCATAATGGATTTTCCTCCCCTTATTTTTGGACAACATTTTTTCACAATCAAAATCTAGAAAATTTGCAATAACTCGTGACGGATTCAATATTTTAATGTGAGATCCTCTTTTGCGGGTATTAACAAACTTCATTAATAATTTTCGATTATTGGAGAAATATTATCTCATATAGGGATACTATATCATTTCTCACAATTACGGATATAATATATCGAGGTATACCGATGTTCTTGAATCACCAACCCAATTCTATTAGGATTCTCACCTAAAGAATGGTTATAACAACAATATATTCAATGACAGATTTAAAATCCTACAGTCGCAGGTTGAGCCAATCATGTATGACTTTCTGTAAAACAACCAACCTCAAGTGATCGGGTTCCACAATTCATTCGGATCTTTCACCATTAAACACTCATGTTCAATCCCTTGGTCGAACATTTATTTCAAATGGTTTCATAATTCATACGGATCTTTCACCGTTAAATACTCAGTTCAATCCCTCGTCAAGATGAAGACGAAGAAATATCATGGCCTTTGCAAGGTCTTGGTTAACGGAGAAATATCATGGCCTTTGCACGGTCTTGGTTTGTCTTACTATTATTAATAACATGTGTTTTACCAAGATCCATAGATTCCAAGTGCATTTCAACGTTAATGACCCATCATAAATAATTTTCCCCAACTATGTATAACGGCATTAATTTTTGTTTGCTAATGTTAGCCATTACAAAAAAAAACTTAAAGGATGCACAAAAACAAAATTTTACCTCCGGTTGGAATTAAATACTCCTTCCACCGATATAGTCTCATGGTGATAACGTGTTACAAAACTAAATAAACAACAGCGAAAGAACAAGAGAAAATGCAAAGTATAAGGAGAAAGGATATATAAGTGTATGTGTATTATTTCACTAGTATAAGATGTATTTACGGTAGAGATTGAACTGTTGACACAAGAATTTGAATTAATTGCCCAAAAAAAATTAAATTAATCCAATATTTATATAAATAAAATTGAATAATAAATAATCCACAAAGTATTTCTTTTAAATAACAACGTTGCCATTTTCTGCTATCCAAATAATATTTTCCAGTGAATACAATATTTAAAACTTCTAAATTACATATATTACTTTTCCAACGAAGACGTATTTGGTAAAATAGCAGTGTAGTTAGAAAAAGCACGAAGTAGCTAATACTTCATTCGTTTCTAATCTTTTTTAAGGGTATCGTTTCTAAAATTAGGTCTTCAGATGTACTGTACCTGATGCATTTGTCAATGTCAGATGTACTGTACCAGATTCCTCATCTTTCTTCGGACTTAACGGCTCCGGATGTGATTCCTCCGGATGAGAGTTAACTCCGGATCGAAATCAACTTCAGATGAGAACCTCCCAGATTCAGATAAGATCCTCTGCCTGTTGACAAATTCAGACTTGATTGAGTTGAGAACAGATGTGATCAACAGATTCTGACTTGATTACCAAACAAGATGTGATTACCAAATTCAGATGTAACCACCTCAGCTAAGGACACTCAGCTGAGTTCTTCAGATTCAACTTCAACCAAACAAATTGCAGATTCAGATTCAATTTCTGAGCTGACCAGATGTGAACAAAACAAACTCCAGGTAAGACTTCTCCAGATGAGAACTCCACCTCAGACATATTCACCAGATGCTAAGCAGACTTTACTCTGCTGAGACTTCCAGACACAGATGCAGAACCAACACAGACATGTTCAATAGATTCAGCAGATGCCACTCTGCTGACAGATGGAATCAGCTGACTTTTATCAGCAGACTTCCCAGACTTGAATATTCCCCTACTCAGCTGACTTTCACTCAGCTAGTACTAGATCAGCAGACCTTCACTCAGCCGACCCCCAGATTTTGGTTCCACCAGATTCAACTCTTGATTCTTCATGTTCATATGCACAACCAAGTGCCAAATTAGTGTTGACTATTCTCAGTAGAGTTCTGCAGACTCAGCTGAGTATGGACCTGAAGCTCCACCTGCTTGTCAATACCCCAAATTCAAATTCAGACCAGATTTGCAATCCGTTTGGATCCCTAACGTTCCTGTCATAACAAACTGGTATCAGAGCGTCGAGGTTATCATCAGGGAATCTGAGGTTCTGTTTGGGAACCATCTGTTTGAACAAAATTTTATCTTCACCAAGACCTTCACCGGTGCTAGGATTTTGTGATAAAATTTTTGTTCTTTGGCGAGATCAAGATGTCTGGGTTAGATGTAGAGATTGGGAAATTCACAAGAAGGAACAATTTCAATCTGTGGCAGATCAAGATGCGTGCTCTGTTGAAAAAACTAGGGCTCTGGGCTCCATTGACAAAATCGTTGGATGCAGGAAATGCTGAGATGGCCAATCTGGAGGAGAAAGCACATTCAATGATTTTGT